>QTSX02002195.1:0-388765 GCA_014839935.2 Entomophthora muscae
TCTTATCAATACCACATTGATTGGAGAGCCCATATCCAAGATAGCCTTGATTTTAACCTTTTGGATTGATATTTTCACATGGGTAGTATCTTTCCCAAAGGGGGCAAGACAGCCAGAACGTCCTGAGCAGCTTCCAACTCCTTCTCCTATTTGGCTAACATGCATTGTAAGGCAGGAATTTCCTTATACACAGTCTGCAAGGGGAGAGATATGGTCACATTCTGGAAGAGAGCTTCTGCTAGCTCAGCAGCCTCTTCAGAGGAATCTACCAAGACGGGGGTCAATGAGCCTGTGCTAAGTAAGGGCAAGCCACCATGGCCTTGGCTTCACTTGAAGATGGGCAAGTTGTAGTTGTGTTTTTCTGAACACAGCTTGTAAGGGACAGACACTGTTTCCGGGACTGCCAGCACAGAGTAGCCATAACTATCCAATTCATTGCAGTCAGAATCTTCAGGTTCAGAATCACTGGAAATATTGTGGAACAGGTAAAGGATAGTCGGGCCAGCTGAAGGAGGAGATTCCTTGTCAGAAGAAGGATCAGGGGGAGATAGAGGAGATGAGTCAACAGAGAGCCTCTCTGCCTCTAAGCTGACCTCTCTTTTCCCACCTGTTACTTTGGGTGAAATCCTCTACTCAAGGGTTGGTGCAGGTACAAGAGTGGTGTTCAATTTGTCCATAGTTGTGACAAACTTGTCTCTTAGGCTGTCTACTTGAACCAAGAGTCATGATACACAGGGTACGCGGGGTAGTCCCAGTATTACTAGCCTTATTCTCACAAACCACAGTACCTCCCATGGGTCAAATGCATGTCTTGCAAGAGCGTCTTAATACTTTTCATGGAGGTAAGAGATACCTTGTGAGCCTTAAAGTGCAGGCACAGGAGTTGGTTCACCTTTAAAGCATTTTAGCAAGCTGTCTAAGCTTCCTGGGAAGATAACTGACGGCTGGTGATTAACTTTTGTCCTTTGATGTAGAAGCAATCAGCAAATTTAGCCAGGTTTTTCTTAGGCTTAAAGGCAATGTGCATAAATGAATCTTTCTTGACCTTCAAGCTGAGATCTCCTCTGAATTCCTCAATCAAGAGGCGCTCCATATCCTCCCAAGTGACAATGAATGGGAGTTCAGGGACCACAACTTCTTAGCATGTGAGATATAGACAAGTAAGAATATGCTCCTTTTTAAGCTCTTTGGTGGCCCTACACATTGCAGTCTTGTAGATTGTCAGAAAGACAGCAATGATAGAGGTCTTAGGGTCAAATATCTGTTTGAATGAATGCTTATAGTTGGGGTCAATGGACAATGAGATGGATTTGCTGTTGTCATCTGGGTTGAGGACAGTAATATGTGAATGGCCTCAAACTCATATTTAGCAGCAGGTTGTCTAGCCCAGAGAAGTCAAAGGCTCTACTCTAGGGTGTCTAAAGTAGAGCTGTTTTGCCCACTGATATTCCTAGCGGTAGAGGCAGCAGCTCCAAATTCATCAATCTTAATCTGTTGTAACATTAGGGTGCCAGAAATTCCATTGAGGCAAGTGGTCAGGGAAGTGGTTTGAGCAATCAAAGGGATAACCAGTCCATTCATTGTCTCTGTCAAGCAAGAGAGGGTTTGTACCTCCCTTTCTAGTGCAACTTGCCTGTCAGCAACATCATTTGTTACTTCTGTTAACCAATCCAAGACAAGAGCACAGTTGACCCAGTGTTGGCCTTCCAAGCCAGGGCAACAACCATGATTGCCATGGGCGGGAGTACTAGTGACCTCAGCTTCTCATTCACCTTCAGACTCAGAGGACTAATCATCAGGATTAGAGAGGAGTTGTCTCAAATACTCAATTTCTCCCCACAAGGTAGCTATTTGGTCAGTGAGCAAGGCAATGCAAGGGTCAGGAATAGGTTCTACTGGAGGAGGGTTCTGAGCAGAAGATTGACGTTGAGTAGTAGCTTTGAGCTCAGCCATGGCTTGCCATACCTTAGCCTCAAAGTCAGACGGGACCTTAACAGGAGGAGCGGGAGGTGTCACCTCAATGGACACTACTCTATCATCTACATAATTTTGCACTTGATACAGAGTGTTGCCTAACACAGCCTTATCCAGTCCATATTGGTGCTGCAGATGGTGGCCCCAGGTATTGAAAATAGTCCCAACCAGCTTGAGTTAGGAATTAACATGCTCCCAAAATTAGTTGAGTTTGGTAACCAGAGTCTCAAAGTCCTGACAATGCTTTAAAAGAGCAGCCTCTATTTGTTCATGCCACATTGCTTGATGCTTGTCCAATTTGCATAGTTGATCCTTGATATACCCAGGGAGCAAGGAGCAAAGGGAATTCAGTGATGAGGTTAGGTACTTCTGAGAGGCCAGCAAATTACGCTGGTTATCCAAAATACACACAAAGAGGCTATGAGACCATTCTTGATATGCCATATTCTGAGCATGGTTGTTTGAGACAGCGGAGGCTACAACATTTATAAGTTGGTTCTGGGATCCTAATGCAAGTTGATGGTGAACCAGGGCGGGCTGGATAAACTGGTTGACTAACACGCCAATAGTCTCCATAGACTCCATCAGCGCAGGGGGGAGACCAAAGTCTAAGAGGAAGGAGTACAGGTATTTGAAAGCGTACCCAGGACAGAGACAAGGGACAGTGTGCATTGTCACAGTGCCTGAGTGGAGGAGAGAGCAAGCGGCAGCACAAACTTGCTCATAGTTGAGAGAGAAATCTGGAAGGGGGCCCAGGCAGGCCTGGGAGACAGCACCAGTACCATGGGAGTTGAGGGGACATCAGTGATGTCTTCTTCTAGAGGAGGACTAGAAACTTTAGGTTGTTTGGGTACTTCAGAAACAAAGAGAGAAGGGCCAGAGATTGTGCGTGAGAACAGGGTAACTGAGGGGCTTGAAGCCCCTGTAGTGAGCACCATTTTGTTGTGTTTGGCTCCTGGGGACGACATTCAGGAGGACAAGGCAGGAAATATTTAAAACAAAAGATTTGGGGTTTGAAGCTAGCCTAGGGTTAGCCTTTAGGGAAAAATTAAGGGCACATACCTTAATTTTCTATAATACAAGATGTAAAAGTCCTTTTGGCAAAAAGGTCAGGAAAAAGCTTGAAGATTATTAAAGCCAACGCAAATGTGGATAAACTTGTCTTTATTAGGAGATTTGATTCTACTTAAATAGTATACAAGGGACAGTGATCACTCATTAGAAAGACAGAGTGGCTGAGGGGGTCATGTTAGGGTGAGGTCATACCAGGATCAGGCAAGGGCAGGTATGGTATTCTGGGATGGGTGGATATTGAACCAGACCCATTTGCAGAAGGTGAGGAATTTCCAAAATCAAAAGCAAAACCAACCAAATCTTCACACATATCATTATTCAAAGGCCATATTGAAATAGCATCAATGGTGCAATTTCCAACAACTGTTGTCTCCCCCAATCTAAATGCTGAACTATAATTGGTTCAGTTGCCACAGTGATAGCAACAGTAGGTTCAATTAACAACCTATGTATAAGAAAATGCCCCCAAGAAAGGACTAAGTGCTGGTTGTATGGCTACACCTCACCAAGAAATCTTTCTCTCCATCCCTGATGGGGACATCTCCAAGGGTTACATTGTATACCAGGACCAGTTAGTGCTCACTAGCGTTTATAACTGACTCTGCCTGGGACAACATGACGTTAGCGTCACCTTGCCTCAGTCAGATCTGTCACAGCTCATGATGAAGCTACAACTGGAATCCTTCACAGGTGGCATGGAGGGGGCCATCATAGTAAGTTGGCTACACTCCACGGAAACCTGCCTCTGCATCTGTCAAGTACCTGAGCCCATGTGGGTTCCCACTTTATCAGGCTGCCTCACGGGGCCAACCACAATATGATTTATCAACTGTGCTAGCCAGGAACACAAAGTCACCTGGGCGGCCTTTAGAGACACCACCAAGTACTGCTACAGTGAAACCTTCTTGCATATTGTAGTGTTACCCATGCTTGTCATCAAACAAACAGGAAGTATCCCTGAGTATTTCACTGCTTGGCAACAAGCACTTGCTGCCACCCCATAAGCTATCACTGACGGAAACGCTATGCTCCCCACCCTTATCATCAATGGGTTAAAACCCCATATCTGCAAATGGGTGCCTGTAGGGCGCTGTACTTTCATCAATGATTGCTACAAAGCCATTGTAGAAGCAAACAATCAAGCCACAATGGGATTCTGTAGATCCAATAACTCACTCCCTCAACCTTGTCCCACGCCTGGCAGCGCCCACAATCAAGTAGGTTGTTGCCAGTCCCGCCAGCAGGAAAATGGCAACAAGTGCTCTTGTGAAGAAGAGCTTCAGCTGCCACAAATTAAAGACTCAGAAAAAGCCTGGGAGCTGTAGACGCATGGGACTCTGCAACCTTTCTTGGTTCATACTCTCAATCTTTTCTTGCCAAAAGTACCTGTGAATACAATGTACATGAGTTAGAAACCTTAGACGTATTCCAGGTACACAGTGATAACCCCACCCTCCAAGCCAGTCATTCATCAAATAAAATCACTTGATTGGAATATCACTTTTGCTTTTGTGAAAACACTCACAGACTCCTGATAGATACTGGGGCCAATGACACCATGGTCAATCAGTAATTTTCAGACTCTTAACAGTTAGACCAAGTCCTTAGCTGCTTCAAGGCAGTATATGTGGTTGACTCCTGCAGAGTAACCATCACCCATGAGACTGTTCCCTTTTCTGTAAGAATGAAGAATGTCCAGGTTAGGCTCTCTGGACCCATAATGGCTGGGCTGAGCCACAATGTTATTGCTGGCCTTGACTGGCTCCATTATAACTGTCCATACATTGACTGGGACACCTCCGCAATCACACTCAACAGGAACAGGATGTCAGGATTCTCCTTTATTTTATTCTATGTTGCTAGTATTTTCAGAAACACCAACATTGGTTATCTTCACTCTTTGGCTCTCAACAAACAACAATGTCTTTCACAAACATCCGTTTTCATTCCCTTATCTGTACAGTTCAAATTAACCTAAATTAATGGTTAGTTTTCATTTTTGAAGTTACCACTATGCAACAGACAATTCTTGAACCCAGTACCTATACACCAAGGTTAGTCTAAATTAAGTCCAAATCAATTACCTTTTGTCTTATGCCTTACTTATGCCAGCAGTTTTGGACCAAGTTTTTCTGCTCTTCTGCCGCTTTGCTCTTCTTTGGGCTTGCCTAAACAATCAACCACTGTATCTGTGCCTTGCTCCTTTACCTTGTGCATTAACTTTTTAAAGTTAAAATGTTCACACACCATGTGCTTGTGTTTTGTCTTCCCAGTAAGCTCACCTAACTACTTTTGGTTAGTTTACTATTCCCTTTACCATTACCTCAAAACCTAGACTTGAATAAAAAGCCTGAGTTTAAATCAGTCTCAACTTAAGTTGAGATTGTTTGACTTGCACCCCAACAGGTACTTGTTAGGGTTTGTGACTTGTATTTTTCCTTTCAATCTTTTATCTTGTATATTTTCTTTTCTTTTGAAATCCTAGGTTTGATTCCTTTTGATTACATTTTTCATCAGCCAGGCAATTTTTATAGTGGAACACACTCTTAAATTATTGATAGCTTCAATCCACCATCTAATGCTGACCATTAACCAGACTAAGAAATTGACTTTTTGACCCAATCTTTAGTCATTAAGACTGGTCTCTACTTCATTTTCTTAGGCTTAATAAATTGTCTTTCCCTACTTTACTTTCTATAAAATTTTAGGAGCTTTAGTGCAGTTATTGTTGCAAACCTTAACTACCTTTTTGTACTTAAAAAAACACTAGTATTCATGGGTTAAAGGCTTTAGTCTACAATAATTTAACCCAAGCCTTCAGACCTTACACAGGGTAGGATTCTAAATCTATCCCATCAAAATAAATAGGCTACTTCACAACAAAGTATTTATACGGCTCACAGAGGCTGGTGCCTACAATTTCAAGGGGAAAAGGATTGATTTCAACCAGTGTTCAGTAAAGATCATTTGCCCTAAACCTGCTTCCCTCCCCCTTGACCAAAGCACCTCTACCATACTTGCTAGCGGTTCTCAAGGAGTTCAAGGACATGTTTAGCAAAATGCTAGATCTTATATAACTGCTTGAGTTGCTGGGAAAATATTTTTATATGTTTTGGCTTGGAAGAAATTACCTATTGTTAAGTCCAACAATGGCTGACAACAAAAACAATTGTGTCTATTAAGTAATTTGGTTTTATGGCCAATGCTGCTGCAGGAAGGGGTTGTTGAACACTTTGAAGTCTCACAGCATCCCTACCTGTGGCAGTTTAAATTGAAGTAGAATATATATCAAATAGATGTAAATTAATCCCATTTGATATTAAAAAAGATGTTAAAATGTCTATTTATAAACTTACTGATAACCATTGGAGCTCAAAATGACTCTATTTACAATGATTGGTTGATCCCATCTATTTTTCTGCTAAGAAGATAAGATTGAAAGCAACAAAGCAAGGTAAGCTTTTCCAGATACTATACTAACTTTTTCACTTCTAAATAATATAGATTCATTTCAAACTCAAAGGTAAGCTTCAAAATATACATAATACTAACTGTTTTAAGCATAGTAGTTCAAGGATATTAAAGGTAAGCTTAGTTTAAAAAGTTCTGAAGCTAAATTTGACCAAAAAAGGTAATACTTTTTAAAAAACTAATTTAATTCAAAATTTAATTGAAGCTGCATTCAGGTAATCATTTTATTAGAATTAATAACCTTCACTTCAATTTAGATGGACTTAGTCCACAGCAGATCTTGGGGTAGGTAAGTTATTTTTTTATTAAATTTACTAACCTGGATTAGAAAAGCCCAGATTTTTGCCTTGAAATTAATCATATGAATGGTAAGTAATGTTTTGGATCACTAACCATTTAAAAAAGCACAAAAGTTTGCCCTGCAGCAGATCTTGGGGGGGGGTTTTAAGTCAATTTGATTAAAATTCTAACCTGTATTAAGAGATCAAAACTTCCCCCTGAAGCCAATCTTAGGCTGGTTAATTCACTAATTTCAAAATTGAAATTTTCTAACCTTTTTTCATAAAAACTGTTTTTTACCTGCAGCAGACCCTGAGCAGGAAAATTTGAACTATTAACTTCATTAATAAATTACACTGATTCAAACAAACAGTTTCTATATCAGGTAAATTTTAATTGTTTTATTAAACTTGCTAACATATGTTAAAAGATCCAGATTTTTCCCCCTGAAGCCAATCTTGGGCTGGGTAAGTCACTATTTTCAAAATTTGCTAACCTTTTTAAAAAGACTGTTTTACCTGCAGCAGATCCTGATCAGTGCAAATTTTTGAACTATTAACTCCATTAATAAATTTACACTGATTCAAACTAAAATTTTGTATACCAGGTAAATTTTGAAAAATAAAAATACTAACCTACATAATATATACATCTAATATGCATATTGCTTTATTATAAATTCTCAAAAACCTGAGCCAGGGTTTACACAAAAATCCAAATAAAGATAACTTTTTTTAAAAAAATCTTTTTCTTTTTTATACAAAAAATATAAGCATAATAATAAGATTACTTTACACAAAGAATATGAATTTATAAAAAATGATCAACTTTGCATTTTTTAATGTTTTGATGAGCTTTTAAAGATGTTTCCCTTTGACTTTTTCTATTAAAAATAGGTGCAAATATGATTTAATAAGCTCTAACCAACAGAAAATTTTCACTGCTTAGCCTATAAATTTTCTTAAATGATAAAGAGATAACAGCCCTGAAGAAGCCCTTATTGGTTTTTTTGGGGGCTTAACTGCATAACTACATATTTACGCTCATTGTTTTTTAAGAAAAGCTTTAAAAATGGCCAGAAGAAATTTAAACCCATATGATCTTGATGCCCAAAATCTTCACCATCTTTTAGGCAACCCAGAACAGGGTGGCCAACATCAAGCAAACCTTCAATGTTGTATAAATTGCCTTTTATATTACACCACCACTCAGTTCTGTCTTCCCAATGGTCACCAGGTTAGAACATGTAAAATCTGTCATGACATATGAGCTCAGGAAACTGTTAGAAGGGGTGCTGCTGTTCCTGAAAAAATCTTTTTAGAGAATCTAGATGCTTTTTTAGCAGAAGAGATACCTGGGTTCCTTTTAATATTGGCTTGATGTATGAAGTATATGAGTGATACCAAGCTTTACACTGATTGTAAGTTACTCCCCCCTTTGGCCTGGGATAGAACTATTTTCCCCTGACATACAAATAATACGGCTCAAAATTCTGCCAAACCACTTAATTCTCTTGAGGATTTAGCCCATACAGTTGATGAGATATTTGTGTTGGCATACCCTTCCCAGTTGGTAAATACTGATGCTCTGAATTTTGTCCCTACTTGGTAAGAATCCCTGATCAATTTGGATTATTTGCTGGCTTGGGTTTGCCCTCATTTAAAACAAATGAAGGTTAAACAATTGGGGCATGCTACTGTCAAATCTGCAAACTTCATTCCAACTGGTTTGAATGATGCCCTGAATCACTCCATGGACATTGGCCAATCAGAAATGGGGCAGGAAATTATTGTAAAACTCTCCAACCCTTTAGATTTTCCATTACAAAATTTTTCTGCAAGCCAATCAAATCCCATTCTTTGGTCAGGTGACCTTTTGGATTCAAATCCCTCCCTTAAATCAAGACAGGGGACTGGAAGTCCCCTGCTTGCTCATTCTTACTCAATAAAAAGTTAAAGCTTTCACCTACTCCTTTTTTTTTTTTTTTTTTGAAATTTTAGGCCATTTCTCTGACCCTTTATTTCTTATCATTTGGTTAGTAAAAGTGTTAGTCTTCTTTTAGCTTATACACTCTTCCTTGGTTTACGGCGTCACTTTCAAAGCTCCTAAAGTTAATGTTAGTAGTAGCATATATCTTTACCTCAGTTGTTTTTGAAACCTGCTTTGATCTTTAAATTTTAGTATTAAAGTATATATATTTTCTTCAATTCCAAAATTGTCCTGCTTTTGCTTTGCTCTCATATACGTTGTTTAAAAGCTCTTTGCTTACTTTTTCTTTTGAGCTCATCCTTGACGTTCTCCCAATACCTGGACCTGAACTTTTTCTACTTTTCTGTGAGGCAACTGACCCTAAAAATTATTTGGTTGTAATCAAAATGATTGCTCCCCTTTTAAAGTATGTAGTCTTTACTTTAGCCCCAAAACTGCTTCTGATCTGGTCTACCACCCCAGATCTCTGGGACCATCTGTCCTTGTCTGCCTCCTATGTAAGAGAGGATTCTTCCCACTTTCTGCTCTTTCTTGGTGACCTCCCTGGGTGAGCCCATGGGCTGGCTGCTGTAGGGGGAAAGGTATTCAAGAGCCTCACTGGCAATGATCTTGAGCTTCCCCTCTCCAGATCTGAACTTGCGGTCTCCCCAGAAGTCACTGTCTCCAAGATGTCCCCTCTCTTGGAGGCCAAGCCCCCTGTTACTACAGAAGAGTTCCCCCCTGATTCTGCCCCCAGGCACACCCATTAGCTGTTTGTTGGTCTGGGTTTGATGGGCCTGGATTCCTACCTTCCCCAGTTGTCTCCTGCGTCCTCTCTCTGGATGCCCCTACAAGCAACCATTCCAATGTTGCACTGGATGGTATCCTGGCAAATCCTCCCCCCAGGATGAGAGCTGGACTTAGACAGTTTAGCTCCCCTCTCTTACACTGATCCTGTGAGGGTACCCGGGTTACTAGATCTACCTGCCTTAGCTTTAACTTTTTCTGCAATGATGGAACCACCCAGCTACCCCTGGATCAACTTATTCCTGAAGAGATTCATGCCTTGTATACTGAACACCCCCAGGCAACTGAGTTCCTTGAAAATATTTGACAGTACAATGCTGCCTTGGCAATGAATTCCTTAATTGCAGGCATTTATTTTTGAAAATTTCACTTACCTGATAACTTAAACCTTAACTCTTTTAGAGCAAGATCACTGCTTGGGAAACAATCCTCAGTATGTACCTTATTTTATTCATGGGGATTTATACCATGTGCAGTATTTTCTTTTGCCAACAGAGGGTTGCAATTATGTGTATAATCAGCTGTACTTAATGGACCCTGAGCTTGCCTTGCAACAGTGTATGGAGAAAAACTCTGGCCTGAATGAGGAGACACTTAGAATGCTTGACCATGTAATTTGGCAAGTGAATTTCTTTGTGTGAATATATTGTACTGCCACAGAGATTGTTCAGGAGTATTTTCAGGGCCCAGTATACCCTAGATAATCAGCTAACCTGCCAGGAAATAAAAAACCAACAGTGTGAAAGCCATTACCAACTGTCTTTCTAGAAGCAAAACCCCATTTCTGACTGCAAACAGCCAGGGGTTTTCAAGGCTCACACGCTGCAAAACCCTGGAACCAAAAGTAAACACAAAATTGTCACTTTGCTATTGGGAAATGGTAAATCAGGAAAACAATTGCTTGATTGCTTGATCATTTGATCAGGCGCTAGAACGCTTAAACACTTTCAGATTCTAATAATAGCTGTGGCACCTTGGCATGCTGCAGCCAAACCCATGACCATGAAGAACTAGCCAATGCCCTCCCCTCCTCAGGCCCCAGTGCACAATTTCCAAGCCATTTTGCAAGTATCACTGAAAATGATGCCATCAGGCCTCTGGTGGCACAAAAGGCTAAGTATTCCTCAGTAAGTATACATAGTGAGGAGGAGAAGCCTTTCTCACTGTTGACATCTTAAAATAAACAACTTTGTGACCAGAACACATTATTTCCTTGCAGGAATTATCTATTTTTGAACTAATATAATCATTTTGTTTGCATCTCTTTGTGAATCTACTACACAATACACCTGTGCCTATCCTTTTCCTACTGGCTCTGCTCTTGTTCATCTGGTTATGCCATCTCACGCCATTGACTTGGAGTTCTTCCAACCTCACCACCTGAATCTTTCTCCTGGCCACCCAAGAGTGACCTTACTACCCAACATAAAGGAGATTCCTACTAATCCCCCTCCATCCAACGCTCCTCCTGCTCAGGATTTCAGTAAGTTGAGGTTTGTCTATATCACAGTAATGGGGCTGGCCAACCAGGTTGTGCCCCATACTGGGAGTTGGCGCTCTCTAGCTACTGCAGTCACCTATCAGGTCAGAGCCGCGCCTATTGTGTACATGGCCTTCCAGAACCTGCCCACCTCCCCTGTGGGAGTCCAGCCGGACTCTGGTATGGGCTGTGACAAGTATACTAAAACCATCCTGAGGCTGCAGCTTATCTCCATCCTAACTTAAACTTGACAGTTGAAGCAGTTAATAATCACAGTACCTATAATTTTCCCCAACAGCCTCAAATTTCTGCTTTGATGCCTAATGCATTGGCTGCTGTAGAGGATAGTGAGCCTAATTACTGACATGGACTATTGTGTTTACACGCTGGAAATACCAAACAAATTGATCCCACAGTTACCAAGTATATACCAACTCACTATGTTCTTCTATTTTCCTGGGGTGACTTGGGCTTTAGCTTTGGGATGTATCATATGGAAGAGGGCAAGGCTAGACTTTGCCGGCTCAGCATGTGTAATTATTACTGTTATTGTCTCTTTCAGAGAAAAACCCAGCCAGCTATAATTTTTCTTGCCTGCCGGCTATTTCAGCAATTTGTTGTTGATGCCTGGGCCTCCTGTGATATGATCTGCCTGAAGTATATTGAAAGCCACCAAGATGTTTTCAGAGCTGAGCTCTATAACAACCTTACAGATTACTATGCTTGCATTGATATTTATGACCCACATGAGATGGTAGGGCATCAAACAATTCTTCCCTCTCCGCACATTGGTTTTTCTTGTCACATGCAACAGCTCTATCAGGATGTGATGTGCATTGTCCATCACCTTTAAAAGCCAACCCTGTTCATCACATTTACAGCCAATGGTAATTAGGAAGAGATTAGATGAGAGCTTGGCCCACATGAGTACTTATGAACCAATCCAATATTTTTGCCCAGTTGTTTCATATTGAAATCAAGGAGCTGATCTAGTATATGCAGCATGAATTCTTTGGTCCCTACCTGGGGCACTTCTGTGACATGGAATATTAGAAGTGAGGCCTGCCCCATATGCACTGTCCTGTTTCTCTGCCCCACAGACAATTTTTTCATTCAGCCTCAGAACCTTGACCAACTGATTTGGGAAGAGATCCCTCCATGACTGTTATCCCTTACCACAATGAGCTTAGACATTTGGTATTAAGCTATATGATTCACACTCCATGTGATCAAAATCTTAATTCATCCTGCATCCATGACTTCCCAACTTGCCGCTGCTGCTCAAAGGACTTTCCAAAGCAGTTACAAAATAAGCCAGTCCTACCTGATAATGGGTACCCAAACTATAGGCGTTGCAGCCCCCAGAATGAATCAGGATCAGAGACTGTGACAGGACACAATAACATTGCAGTCAACAACAGCTGGGTTGTTCCGTACTCTCCTGCCCTTATCCAAAAGTACAAGGTACACATAAATGTTAAAGCCTGCAAGAATCTCCATACAATCAAGTAAATTCTCAAGTATATCTCAAAGGGGGAAGACATGTATCCAGCAACAATTGAGAGTCAGGAACCTTTGGCTGATAATGTGCGCCAACATCTGGATGCTGTCAATAACAAGGTCCACCGACATCTTCATAGTCAATACATTACCCCGCCTAAGGCTGTCTGGGAGCTGATGGAGTTCCCCCATCACTCAATCTATTTTTCTATTGTTTTCTTGGCCGTTTATGCTGAGAACCAACATATGGTTTATTTTGCTTCCAGCAATGATGTCCTGTGCCAGGTAGAGAATCCTCCCAGAACAGCCCTTATGGAGTAGATGCTTTATAATACCAGGAATGAGGATGGCTGTCATCTCTTATACCCAGATTTTCCTCAGCATTATAATTGATATGCTGCCACTTGGACCTGGAGAAGGCGTCAGCAACACACTCAGTTTGGGCAGATGTATAATGTTAGCATAAATCAAGGCAAGCACTTTTTTGTACACCTCCTCTTAACTATCCATTGTGAGTGTACAAGCTTTGCAGACCTAAGGACTGTAGGTGAAGGAGTAGAGCACAGAACATATCTCACCAACCGCCTGGCATGCAAGGCTTTGGGCTTACTATTAGATGATGAGTACTAGAGAATTGCCTTCCAGGAGACTTCTGAAACCCACTTGGGCCACAGATAACAGCTTTTGTTTGTACAGGGCCTCACCTCTGGAGATATTACCAATGGCTTGGGTATCTGGAATGAGTTTAGGGAGAGCTTTTGCAATGACCTGGAGCACCAGTTGCAGTTTCTGTTTGTCCCAGAGGGCCTTTATGATCCCCATCTTGATTATGGGCTTTTTTAATTGCCTGTGAGCTTTGACTGTTTGGTCAAAGCTTGGAAGCTTACCATCTTCCAAACTATGATCAAGACTGAGAGGATCCCAGAAACCCTGTTCATGAATTTGATCCTCCAGTTGCACTGCACCAAGCCCACCCAGACCAACTTAATGCAAATCAACAGGCAGCCTTTACCCAGATTACTGAGCGGATTTCCCAGGATCCTAACCATGCACACCTCTTTTTTCAAGGCTCTGGAGTTACTGAAAAGACATTCCTTTGCCAAGCTCTGGATGCTCATTACTGTGATCAGGGTGTGCATAGCATCTGTGTTACTTCAACTGGCTTAGCTGCCAGCCTTTTGCCCATGAAACGGACTGCTTTTTCAACTTTTAAAGTGCCTCTTAACCTAAACAAGAACTTGGTTTGCAACATTGCATAACAATCTCAGCTGGCTACCCAGTTGCGTCAGGCAACCTTACTTATATGGGATGGGGCTCCCATGCCGCATAAAAATGTTGTGCTGGCTGTTGAGCGTACTCTCCAGGATTTTTTTTGCAACAATGAGGCTCTATTTGGTAAGATCCCAGTGGTTTTTGGGAGTGACTTTAAACAGACTCTTCTGGTGATCCACCATGGTGGTCATGACCAGCAGGTTGAAGCTTTCATCCAGCAGTCTAGAATTTGACCGCAGCTTCATATTTTGTTTCTGAACCAGAACATGCAGCTACATCAGACTGAAGAAAATGAGGTTTATGCCCAGTACATGGAAGAGTTATCATTTAATGCTAGGCTTTATGGATTGATACATTTACCCCCTGCTATTACCAAGGTTGCTAGATCTGAGCAGCTGAGCCAGGCTATCTATCCTCCTGAACAGCTTCAAGCCCTCACCCCCAATAATACAGCTGTGTTCTTTAAAGGCCATGTCATCTTAACTGTCACCAGCCACCAAGTTGTTGAGTTTAACTCTAGAATCCTTGACACTTTCTCTGGTGATCTCATGTCTACAATGCTGAGAACTGTGCTGACCCAGAATAAGGGGATGATGCTGATTTAATTATTGCTGAGTTCATGCAGGCCCAAAATTATAGCAGCTTACCTCTATCTTACCTCACCCTGAAGGTGGGTGTTCCAGTGATGATCCTTTGGAATATTTATGCCTCTGAAGGTCTCTGCAAGGGTACAAGGGCCATAGTTACAACTCTTTTCCAAAATAAAGTCAAATTAACAGTTATATCTGGGATCTATCAGGGCCACCACTGTCTTATTTTCTGTCTAACAATGGTTGAAAAAGAAGAGTTTCATTTCACTCTACAGCGCTGTCAGTTTCTATCTGTCTAGTATTTGCCATGACTGTCAACAAATCTCAAGGTCAGTCCTTGAGCCACATGGACATTGATCTCACTCATGACCCCTTTTCTAATGGTCAGCTCTATGTTGCTCTTTACTGTACTACTGATGTGCAAGGTATTGTAGCCTTAATTAATCCAGATAATAATCACAGCCAGACCCAAAATGTTGTCTATCCAGAAGTTCTTCTCCACCAAGCTCCTCAGCCTGAGAGAGCCTTAAAAAGCCTTTTTTAGTTCAATAAACTTTTATTTACATATAATATCAATAAATGCTGAACATTTTCATCATAAAGTTATAACACCAAAATTTTAAAATGCTATTAAAAAGCAACTATTAATGCCTATACCACAGACAATCTATAAACTGGAAATGCATATCAGCCGGCTGCTGTAAAAGAGTGAAGCTGAGTATAGCACAGCTTTGCTCTTTTGGCAGCCATACTGAACATATTTTCTTTTACCAGCTAAATACTTGAAACACATATAAGTAGCCAGCCATCATTAAATGCTTTTTAACAGCTACAGATCAGACACACCTACCAACGGGCTGCTGTAAAAGAGTCAAGCTGAGTGAAGCACAGCTTTACTCTTTTGGCAGCCTGCCTGACATACCTTTTCTTTTACCAGATAGAGTATAAGATGAGGATTTCAAAATTTCACTAATCTAAAAAAACAAAAAATAGTTTTCCTCTGGGATACCAGGACACATACCCAGCCAGGATGCCCTAAAAGAGCAAAGCAGGCATAGCTCATCTCTGTTCTTTTGGCATCCCGCCTGTCACATCACACTTGTCAACTACCTCCCTCTTGGGAGATACAGCATGCTGTGCAGCTGTAAGGGTCACCACCAAAGGCCAGCCCTCTTTACCGTCTGACACCCAAGGAGGAAAAACTCTCCATCAACAAAATGTGAATGTCCTAGACAAGGGTTTTATCTGCCTTCCATTATCACTGTACAGAGCCATGGTCTTCTTCATAGCTAAAAAGGATGGGCCACTCCTTCTAGTTACCAATTACTGTGTCCTAAATAAAGTTACAGTCAAAAAAATATCCCATGCTGTTGATTGACAGCCTGTTTGACACACTCACAGACGTGAAGGTCTTAAGTAATATTGACCTCACTGCAGGGTACAACCAGGTCCGCATTGCACCAGGGAACAAGGCAAAGACAGCCTTACACACACACTATAGTTTAAGTGTTGAGTCATGAAATTTAGTATGATCAATGTTCCCTCCATCTTTGCCATGCTTATGAATAAGGCTTTTGATGAGTTAATTGGCAAGTGTGTTGCTGTGTATCTTGATGACATCATTGTGTTTTGTCAAGACCAAACTATACATCTCTCCCATCTTTGTGCTGTATTAGGCACCCTCTTTAAGCATCGGTTGAAGGTAAAACATTCAAAGTGTGAATTCCTCAGGTTTAAGTTGCTATTCCTTGGGCATATCATCTCTGCTCAAGGGCTAAAGCCCAACCCTGCCAAGATAGTCAATCACTAACATGTTGCCCCCCACTGATGTGGGCCAGGTGCACACATTCTTGGGCATGGTTTCTTGTGTGTGTAAGTTCATCCCTAACTATGGAGAGCTTATTGTACTCCTCATCAAGTTGTTGAACACCAAGTGACTCTTCTACTGGACTCCTGTTAGAGATCAGGCCTGTAAAACACTGAAGCAAAGGCTCACCACTGCACCCATACTACAGTTCCCTAATTGGAATCACAAGTACAAACTTGAGACTGACACCTTCAACAGGGCCATAAGAGGCATGCTGTGAGTGTAAATCAATGTGGGTACCTTTCTCCCTGTAGTGTATGAATCCAGGAAACTTAAAGACACAGAGCAGCGCTACCCCATACATGATAAAGAGTTAGCGGCAATTTTGCACTGTGTCAAGAAATGGCGCTGTTACCTGAAATGGGCCACATTTCCATCCCAGGTCTTGACAGACCACAAGTCTCTCCAGTACTTTAACACCCAGTCACATTTGATCCACAACCAAGCAGGGTGGGTCAAAAATCTGTCCCTGTATCAACTCTGCATAGAATACAAGCCTGACAAAGAGCTTGTCACAGCTGTTGCCCTCTTCAGACTGTATGTAGTGTCCATCATGAGGGACAACAGGTTAGACTCAAATTGGCCCATGCTCTACCTGCGTCCTGAAGCCACCCACAGTGAGGGCTTAATTATGTGACCATTTCCAAGTTTAAGGACAATAAGAGTCAATTCATCACCAACACTGGCAACATCTGTTATTGAGCAGAGACAGGAAAAAAGACACATTATATTCCCACCACTCAACAAGGAGACACAATACTGCATTACCACTGTACCTTAGGCCACATCAGAGGATGTAACCTCTTTTTGATCATGAAGTGTAAGGGTTGGTGGCCCCACACAAGCCAGTACACCCTGGACCTCCTCAAAATGTGCGTGATATGTGAAAAGAACACATCTAAACCTGCTCTGACCAAGTCAGTCTTACCAAACAGGGCAATGAAACCCTTCAAACAGTGAGCCCTTGACATTGTTGGACGCCTAACTGAGAACAAGTTGGGAAAGAAGTACATCATCACCACTATTGACTACTCCAACCACTGGCTAGTGGCATGGGCAACCACCAATAACACTGCCACAGCCATCACTTGCTTTATTGGCAAGGAAACTGTGACACACTTTGACCACCCCAAACAGCTTATCACCAACAGGGGGCCTGAGTGTGTAGGCAAAATTATGAAAGCATACTGATGTTTCAACTGAGTTTCCAGACTTGCCTGCCAACGTATCTTACAATACACAGGGGGCACTCAATGAGTTGCCCCTTGACATATCTAACAACATGGATCAATCTGAGCACAATGTCAAACTGCAGGCACTATCTCCTAATTAGGAGCTGTAAAGTTGCGCTCTTCTATATTGAAATAGAAAAGAACTTGGTAGGAAGTATTTATGACAAAAGTCTTGCAGTCCAAGCTAAACAGGAGGAGGCAACCTAGGTGTTGCAACAAGGTAATATGTATTATCTTTTTGCACAAAGTTGGGATAATGTAAATATAAGTCTTTCTAAATGGAAGGAAGAGTTTATTTGCAGATTAAAAGGAAAATAAAAAAGAAGAATATAGAGAAACTTCAATTTATTTAGAAAAAGAAATTCTCTTAAATACCAAGGGGATTGATTGATGTATAACTAGTGGAGACTGTGAGAATTGGGGAGCAGGTTAAAAGGAAATAAAACCAAGCTCTCAACCACAATAAAATTGCGGGTTCAGCAACAATCAAAAGATTGTCACCAATAATTTCTGGTAGGCCAAAAGAGGGGGAAGAATCAACTGAACACCAAAAGCAACAGATAAAACCAAAAACCAAATTAGGCTAACAAATTTTGAGCTTTATTAAAGTAGAGAATGATTAAGCAAGGTCTTTTACAACACTTGAATTCATTTAAGGGACAAGATGAGATTGAGGTGGTAGATTCAATGTTTCAAAACCAAGCAACCAATGATATGAGTGGATATGAGTGCATTTCTTGATGCAGGAAGATCTTGAAATTTTTTGAATAGATATAATCAAAAGGAAAACCAAACCAACTAACATTGGGAAATTTGATTTGGATGCAATTACCACTGCCCCTGGCCGCTCTTGCACATAATATTTAACCAGGGTGTCTGGGATCCAGTCTTGGGCGGCCAGACCGTTGGTTTCAGGGGTCACTTGGGTCAGGGATTTTATGAGTAAAGCCCACCACAAGAGAGAGACTAACTTAAAGATATGATAGGGACTTCCCCACCCAGGACAATGGGCTGGAGGCCAGGATTAGAGTGTCAATCACCCCTGTGAGGGGGATATGCACAATCCCAAACAGCTTGCCCGTGTGGTCAGTTGGGAGGTCAGGTGAGGAGGCAGGCATAGACTTGGGGGTCACAGGTGGTTCCATCAAGAGTTTGTAGGCAGGCAGGTAGTTGAATTTGCCTATAAACAACTTGGGTGTTGAGAAAATCAAGGAGCCTTGATGGTTGTATTTAACTGAGGACTATATGCGGGCCAGGGGATCTAGTTTGAGGATCTTTTCCAGGGTATAATCCTTATACTCAGGCTTCAAAGGGTACTCTGTGAAGTGAACAAAACCAAAAGGAACACCTGGAGGACAGGAATCTGTGGGCAGAGGAGCATGAGGGTCAGATTATCTTGTACTGATTTGATAGATGGCAAAGACAAAGTAGGGCAATAGCTGTATGAGCCAAATTAATATAACCTTTATTCAAAAATAGCAATAAGTTTAGAGCGCAGGGTTCTTTGGTCTATATAGCACCCCACTTCCAAACTTAATATTTTCCATGGGGGCTCTTCAGGGCATTGGGGGAGGTGGGCCCAAGGGATCTGGGTGCTTGGGTTCAAAGGTGGCAAAATGGCAATAAGGCCAGGAGTTCCTTCATTGGTCAAAAATCTTGAATTGCCTACTTGATTTTCATGCTCTAGAGTTGTGGTCATGGGGCTGGGCTGCGGGCCTGTGCCTCCTTCTGGGGATGGCTCTTGATTGGCCACTAGTGTAGACTATAAGCTCATGAAGCTAATGGTAGAAATTCTGTTACCTCCATTAGGTGCCTTGATTACTCCTCCATTTGGAGCAATGATTCTGTTAGTTTGACTTGCTTCACCATTTGGGCCATCATTATTGGCCTCAGCTTGCGGGGGTTTGACCCCAGGAAAACACAGGCAGGCAGCCTCTTGGTTCCCAGGCCCGGCAGCCTGTGGGTATTTAGGTTCAGGGTTCAAATCCTGTCCTTTGGCCCAGGTTTCAAGGGTAAGAGAATTGTCAATCCTGACACAGGGGTGTCTCTTGGGTGGGTTAGGTGGGGGCATCTTCAGGATAATTCCATAATATTAAATTAGGGGATTTTTCAGTAATCTTTTGGATAAATATTTAAATAAAATTTAGTAGAAATTCCCAAGAATTTGGCAGGGATTAGAGTAGAGGCCTAAGGGTAGGTGTCAGGATACCAAGAGTAGCGTGGAGCTCCAGTAGGTGAGTGAGGAGTCAAAGCAGGTACTGGCATGGCCCACCAGATGATAGGACCTAACTTTACCAGGTAGGAAAGGGCCTTCCCAGCCATAGCCCAAGGTCCAGCAGCTGGCAAGGCAGAGTCAATCAATCCTGTGAGCACCAGGTAAAGCACTCCCAGGAATTGACTACTCTGGCTAGTGGCGTCAGAAGTGGGTGGGGTTGAGATGATTGGGTTGGGCGTTGGGGGTGGTTCCATGGGGACCAGGTAGGCAGCAGGATTGTTGTACTTCCTGTTAAAGATCAAAGGGTAGATGGTGATTGTTTTGCTGTCACAGACAATTTGGTAGGGTTCCTTGGGTGCATTTGGGCGGGTGTACCACTGTAAGTCTTCCAAGGACTAGGGTTTGTGATCAGGATTTGGGAGATACTCAGTGAAATGCACAGGGCCAAATAGAGTGTTGGGAAGGCAGTAGTCAAAGGCTTTGGTTTTGTCAACTGGAGTCTGACTATCTATCCCAGTGGATGGGTACTGACACTTGGGTGTATTCAGATGGAAGAGTATCAAAAATAGGTATGAAAACAGATTTGTGAACCAAAGGTTCATAACAACGTTATTTGGTAAGGATGACAATACAGAACTTTTTCAAGTGCTTCTGATTTATATACTTACTCACATGTAGGTGCCTCTGGGCATTCTTCTGGTGCTATCTGTGTGGCAAGGCTTGACATCTCAGGTTCTATTGTTTGGTTGGCTGCTTCATGGTCATTTTTGGGATTTTCAGGAACAGTTGTTTGGCTTTTTGGTAGTTCATCTTGGCTTGGCTAGCCATTGATTCTGGCAGGTTTGGCTTCTGGGGGTTTTCCCAATTTGATCATTATTTTTGGACTGGCTTGACAGGCTCTCCTGAGCCCAAAGAAATTGAATAAAAAAGGGGTCCCCAATTGGGGACCCCAAATTACTTAATGGAGGGTGGGTTTGAACTGGGTTTACTGGGCAGCTAAAATTAGCCTGCCCAGGCCCAGCCAAACCCACCAAGGCTTGGGAATAGCTTTTGGGGACCAGAACAGGCCCTGCAACTACCACCAGGGCGGGAATGGTTCTCACACCTGGATTTGCTTCAAAAAGCAAAAATCCAGGTGAGGGCAAATCTCCCTCGCCTGCTAGCCCCGCCTGGTGGCTAGGAGCAGGTTTGATTCCTGCCCAGGGCTTTGAAATTGTTACTTTTGTAACACTAAACCCTTCTAAACCAGAATTGGCTTTCTTCTTCTCCCAATACTGGCAAACAGCATCAGTTGCGTTGGTAAGATGGTCAGTTGGTTCCCAGGGGCTTTCCTTGGGCAGTATCCTAGCTACTTAACATAGTACTGTGGCTTGCAGTAGTGGGTACAGTTGTCGTGTATATACTCTACTTTGTGTTCAAGGGATCTTCCTACCAGGATGGGCAAAGGAGAAGTCTTCAATTTCTGATGGGGCAGGGAAGTTCCGTCCTTTTTAAACAGCAAGGCTTGGTGGAATATGTCATGTATTTTCCAGGTGTTGGGTAACTTCAGACGGAAGCTACCTTACCTACTTGGCCTGTGATCTGATAGGGGCCGCTTCTTTGGTGAGCTAACTTCTGGCATGGGACATTTAGGTATATGTTCCTTGAGCCTAGATAGACCTTGTCCCCAATCTCTAGTGGCTTCCCAGGGGTTTGCTTTTTGTCAGCAAAGGCTTTGTAGGTCTGTACTGTGCGGGTTAAGTCTTGGGAGAAGGTCATCTGGGTTTTGTGGATCTGTTCCATCCAGGTTTTACCTGCTTTGTTAGACTCCTGGTTTCCAATCTTGGGGTCCCAAGTGGGGTCAAATCCATAATTGGCTTTGAAGGGAGACATCCCAGTGGACGCGTGATCTTTGCTATTGTACGTGTATTGGGGTGTGGATAATAGGTCTGCCCAGTTGTCTTGATTGGCGTTTGCGTGGCATCAGAGGTACTGTTCTAAAATCTGGTTTACCCGTTTGGTTTGGTTGTTGGTCTGGGGGTGATACAAGGTGGACACACATCTTTTGATTCCTAGGTTTTTCATCACTTGCGCCTAATAATGAGATATGAACTGTGGTTCACGGTTTGTCACTATTTCTTCTGGGGTTCCGTGTTGGGTGAGTATTTGGTCATGAAAGTGACAGACTGTTTCAGAGGCAGTGCAATGGGTAGTGGTAGGGACAAAGTAGGCCTTTTTGATGAAACAGTCAACTGATAAGAAGCGCCTTTTAGGGAAGCTTCAAATATGGAATTAAGAAAGAAGTATATTTTATTGGATAATACTTTAGACTTATATAGACTTGGCTGTGGCAGGGATTTAGTTGGATCAAACCTAGGGGTTGGTCATGTGCTAGATGGGTTTGAGCCACTGGATACTTGGAAGGTCAGGTGATATTGCTTGGTTACCATTCTTGGTATGTCAAACAGTATATTGGAAGGGGACTAAATTGGGCAATGGCTAGATGTTAAGTAGGCTGGAGGTAGCCAGAATGCTTGTACATCCAGACCCTCAACACCCCCCTTAAGGGGTTACTCTGGTGCATCAGGAGGGGACTTTGTCTTAACAGCTGCCGCCTGATGCTCATGGAGCTGTTTGCTAGTTGGAACCAGTCTGGTCAAGTGCTCTTCTTTACTGAGACAGAGACAGGTTCTGTGGTATTTCTTGATAATTGGGTTCTTGGCACTTTGGAATTTTACTAGGTAAGTGTTGTGCTCTGGTCTGTATTTGATGACTCTTCCTGGTCCCCTGTGTACTGAGTCTAGTTTTTTTCTGTTGCCAGCTAGAATCCAGACAGGGGAGTTGATAGGAAGTGGTTCCTCTGTGGAGGTTACTTTTTGTGTCTTGAGCCTCTTCATTTCAGCCATTTTAGCTTTGAGACAGATGTGTTATAGGTTTGGTGCTTGCTCTACTGTGGGAGGTTTCCCTGGGGGGATCTTTATGTAGGGCTTTTTGTTGCAGGTGATTATTTCCACTTGTACCCGTAGGTTAGCTCAAACAGTGAATAGCCTGTCCCTTGGTTGGTGCGGACTCGGGATACTAATAATGCATGTTTCATGTATAGTGGCCATGTGTCTTTGGCTTTACCATCCATTATTTTTTCTAGGGTCCTGATAAGGCTGCCGTTTAGAGGTTTCACTCTACCGTTGGCCTGTGGCCTGTATGGAGAGGTAGTGGAGTGTTTAATGTTTTTGGATTTCAAGTTGTCATTAACTACGTGACCTGATAACTCTGTTGCTCTATCAGTTATGCTGTAGTCTGGAGTGCCATAGTCAGCTATGATTGCTTTTTTAATGAAACAATTGATGGTTTCTGCTTTGTGGTCCTTTGCTGCCCAGAAGATGGGCCACCATGTGGCAAAGTTGATAGCTACAATTAAGAAACATTTGTTTGTCTTTGTTCCTGGGAAGGGCCCCACTATGTCTAGCCCCCAAACCTTAAATGGTTCAGGGTCTGGTACTGGGTTGACCGTTGGCTGAGGAGCCTTTGTACTGGTGTATTTCTTGCACACTGTGCACTTTTTCAGAACATCAACTATATCTTGTTTGAGGTTGGGCCACCATACTATCTCTTTTAGTGTGAGGTATAGGTTGTTAGACTTTGTATGGCCTAGCAGTTGGTGATGTCTTAGTATGGTGTCAACTCTTTGTGCAAGTGTGATGTACGGTATGTGTTTGTCATTGATAATTTGGTATACTGTGCCATTTGATACATGGAAATACTTTTTGTTTCTTACAAATGTATTGTGGGTCAGTTGGTGTGTTGAGGGGTCTTTCCCTTTGGTTTTATACTCAGTGTTGTACAGGTTTGGCCAGTCAGGGTCCAGGTGGTCAGGGTGATCCTCTCTAGGCTGACATAGTCTAGAGAGAGCATCAGCCGTGACCAGCTCTGCCCCCTTTTTGTACTGGATGTCCAGGTTAAGCTGTTCCAGCAAGGACATCCATTTGGCTTGTTGCCGTGCAAGTGCGTTCTGAGTTTTGAAATAGATTAAGGATTTATAGTCAGTTAGTACTCGGTTGTTTAAATGTCCTTCTAAGTAACATCTCCATTTATTGCATGGGTGATATATTTCTAGCAATTCCTTATCATGTATTGGGTATCTCTGCTCAGTATTAGTTAGTTTTCTGCTCTTGTAACATACTGGCAGGAAGTCTTGCTGCCCTGGCTGGCAGATGCGCAGGACTGCACCAATGGCAGTGTCACTGGCATCTGACTCGAGCTTGTAGCACCTGTTATTGTTAGGGTATTGCAAGATTGGTGCTTTGATCAGAGCTTGTTTTAATAAATGGAAATTTTTGTCACATTCTGGTGTCCAGATGAATTTCTTTTTGGCATTACCCTTGGTTAAGTCATTGATTGGTGCAGTTAGTTTTCCGCAGTCTTTGATGTATTTCCTTAGGTAAGCTACCATACCAAGAAAGCATCTAACTTGTTTAACAGAGGTGGGGTGTTGCATGTTATTTATGGCTTTAATTTTGTCTGGATCTGCTTTGATGCCACCCTCAGAGACAATGTGGCCCAAGAACAGGAGTTCCTTTTCCATAAATTGGCACTTGGTTTTGCGTAAAGTTTGTGCTTTGCAAGTCAATTGAGTGTCTTGCGGACATGCATGAGGTGTTCCTCTTTTGTTTTTGAGAATATGATGATATTGTCAAGGTAGCATAATGTATTTGAGAGACCGTTTAGTGCTTGGTTCATTATGGTGACAAACGTTGCAAGAGCGTTGGTCATCCCAAAGTTCATTACTCTACATTCAAAGGATCCAAATTGCGTACCAAACACAGTTTTTAGTATGTCCTTTTCCTTTACTTCAACTTGGTTGTACCCTGAGGTGAGGTCAATTTTGGAGAAAAATTTGGCACCTGAGAGTCTTAAAAACAGATCCTCTATAAGTGGAAGAGGTTATTTATTCTTTACTGTGCTTGTATTGAGAGCTCTATAGTCAGTTACTAGACGTAGAGTGCCTTCCTTTTTCTTTACAAAGAATACTGTTGCCCCCCATGGGGATTCAGACAAGCAGATGAAGCCTTTGGCTAAGTTGTCCTCAATATGGGTTTTGAGGGTTTGGGTCTCCATGGGAGAGAGTATATAGAGGGGTGCAGGTTTGGGCATGGCTTTGCACAAGTTGATGCCATGTTTGACCTCCCATTTGGGGGGTAACTCTGTGAGTTCTTCTTTGAATACATGAGCATATTCATTTAGGAGTGATGTGAGTTCTGGGCATTGGATAGTTTGTGTTTGTAAGTTATTGAACTCAGTGTACCTCATTATGTGGAGGGTACTATCTTTGGCTAGATGTTATGAGTCATCTTGGTTTATGACCTGGACAAATACTGTGTCTCTTAGAATAAGGTCATTGGGTTCTTTGAGGATGTTAAAATTGACTCATTGCGTTTAATGGTCTTGGTCTTTGTTTTCCAACATACGCTGGGGTTCACTCAGGTGAACCAGTCCATGCCTGCTACAATGATGTAGTTTATTTTGTTCATGACAAGTCCTTTGATGGACGTTTGTATGCCTTGGAGGCCAATTCTGAAGGGAGTTGTTTCGCCTTCCAGTAGAACCTTTGATTTTTTTCTGCCATTCTGGCATATTTGAAGTTGGATTTGACAACTGGTATTTTGTACTTGGTTACAAAGGGTTTGCTAACCATAGTGTGTTGTGCACCAGAGTTGAATAAAATTTTATGTGTATGTGATTTATAAGTGCATGGATAGACAAGAAGTTGTGAGCAATCTTTAATTTTTAAGCTCATAAAAATGGAGGACTGCGGGACATGGGGAATGCAAGTAGCAAAGTTTGTGCCTTGGTACAATTTCTTGTCAAGTTGGGGGGAGACAGGGACACTTAAGCCTGTTCCCCCTCCTCTTTTCCCTGTTACTCTGTTTTGAGACCTTCAAGGTCAGAGAATGTGGGGTCAGATTCATAGCAGGTTGCTACTTCAGCATTGTTAACTTTGGTGGTGTCCTCTTTCTTGGGACGGGAGCGGTTTGCACTTTGGCTGTGATTGCCATTGTTGCAATTGGAGTTGCTGTTGCTATGGTTGGTATTTTGGCATTTGTTGCCATTGGAGTTTTCTCTGCTATTGCCGTTTGAAGAGCAATTGCCGTTACATGCAGCATGTTCCATGTTTGCACGTTTTTCTGCACGCTTGGCTTCTGCAATGAGCACAGGCATGGAGGTTTTTGCCTCTGGGCAGATGAGAGTAGCAACAGAGGGTTTCATTCTGTTGATAAATGATGCTCTGGTATGTACGTTGTCAGCTTGTGCTGGATTTTGGATCTTGCAAGGTATTTCCTTGAATTTGTTGGCAAAAGCTGCAATAGTGGTCTTCTGAGGAAGATCACTGAGCTGTATTGCAATGTCTTGGAGGGATTTGGTGACACAGAAATTGTGGGTGATGTCCTCTTTGAGCTCTTCCCAGTTGTCAAGCTGGTTGTCAGTTTGTAAGCCAACCCAGGTGGCAAACCAGTTAGCTGCAGCCTTGTACAGGTGTTTGCTGGCTTCCTGGACCCATTTTTTGTGGGGGATGCGGCTGGCGCGGAGTTTGGCGGCTGTGTGGTCTAGCCAGTTGATGACGTTTTCTTTGTTTTTACCAAAGAACTTGTTGATACCAATGTACTTGGTGTTGGTAACTTCACCTGTGATAGGTGGTATTGCGTTTGTTTGTGGTTAAAGAGAGTGACTGTATTAAATAATCTTGGTGCATGCTATGGGCATGACCAGACCTTCAAATATGGTGCATCCACTAGGTATATCTTTGTCAATGTTGTGGGCGCAGAAGTACATTTTCCAGGTATCCTGGGATGTGGCCTGGTTGAGTACATGAGCAAAGGTGAGCGGGTTTTGGTCAGTCATTTTCTCTCTCATGGGCGTGGTCAAAAAAACCGTAGCTGCTACCAGTGATAAGGAGCGCCTTTTGGGGAAGCTTCAAATATGGAATTAAGAAAGAAGAGAAGTGTATTTTATTGGATAATACTTTAGACTTATATAGACTTGGCTGTGGCGGGGATTTAGTTGGATCAAACCTAGGGGTTGGTCATGTGCTAGATGGGTTTGAGCCACTGGATACTTGGACGGTCAGGTGATATTGCTTGGTTACCATTCTTGGTATGTTGAACAGTATATTGGAAGGGGACTAAATTGGGCAATAGCTGGATGTTAAGTAGGTTGGCAGTAGCCAGAATGCTTGTACATCCAGACCCTTGACACAACCATCACCAGAATTGTGTTATAGTCTTTGGAGGGTGGGAGTTCAACTATGTAATCCATGGATACCAATTTCCAGGGGCCTGAAGGGATGTCTAGGGGCAGGGGAGGCCTTCTGGTTTAAAGTGTCTTGTTTTGGTGTGCCCGCATGTCTCAGAGCCTTCAATGTAGTTGATAACATCTGCGTCTATCTTGGGCCACAGGTAATCCCTTTTGATGCTTTGAAGAGTTTTGTGGCGGCCTGGGTGGCTGGCTAGTTCTGAGTTGTGATAGTCCTTTAGGACAGAAATACGAGCCAATCCCTCTGGTACATAGATTCTTCCTTGGAACAGTAGGGTGGTTCCTTTTAGTGAGTAACCTCTTTTGTACAGGAGGCTGTTTAGTGGTGTTGAGAGTTCTGAAACCATGGTCTTGGCAGCAGGGTCCTTTGCCTGGGCTTCTAATATGCCCAATTTCTTAGCAACAGTTTCCAGGAAGTTTAGCTATATTTTTCCACTGGTTGTATCCAACAGGGTGTGGGTGTTGTGATCTCTCAACTTGGTGGAGGACAGGAGCAGGTTGGCTCTTCTACTTAGGGCATCTGGGACAATGTTTACTTTGCCAGGTTTATAGTTGATTTCTAGTACATAGTCTGCCAGTTCTAGAGCCCATCTTGCTTGTTGTTGGTTAAGCTGACGTGATTTGAAGAAGTAAACCAGGTTTTTGTGATCTGTTAGGACCTTTACTTGGTGCTCAGCGCCACATAGGTATCTGCGCCAGTGCCTCAAGGTCTTTATTATAGCTAGTATTTCCTTATTGTATATAGGATAATTTCATTTGGCAGGGATCATCTTTTTGGAGTAATATGCTAAAGGATGTAGCATACCATCCCCTCCTTCCTGAAGAAGCACCCCTCCCAGGGCAAAGTCAGAAGTGAGAGTTTCCAGGATGAACGGCTTTGTGTGGTCAGGCATGATCAACACAGGCGCAAAGTCAAAGGCCAACTTCAGGGCTTCAAAGGCAGCAACACAGTCTATGGTCCACTCAAACTGGACTTTTTCCAAGCAAAGGCGGGTCAGGGGCAGTGTAATCTGAGAATTTTTTTATGAAATCTCTACAGTAGTTTGCTATCCCCAAGAAACTCATAATGTCTTTCCAACAGGTGAGGGTGGGCCAAGCTGTGACCGCGTCCACTTATTTTGGGCCATGGCAAATCCACCAGTTTGTACTATGTAGCCCAAGAATTCTACCTCAGGTTGAAAAAACTCACACTTCTTGAGTTTGACATAGAGGTTTGCCGCTGTTAGTTTCTCCAATATGAGGTCCAGGTGGCAGAGGTGTTCTTCATGTGTTTTGCTATATATCAGGATGTTGTTGAGGTATGCCACGCAGAATTGGTCAAGGTATTCTCCAAGGACCGAGTTAATCATCCTCTGGAAAGTGCTAGGGGCGTTGCATAGCCCAAAAGGAATGACCAGGTATTCATAGAGTCCATATCAAGTTTTGAAAGCCATTTTTTTATTCATTGCCTTCTTTGATTTGGATTTGGTTAAAAGCATCTTGGAGGTCAATCTTAGAGTATACTTGTGCCTCAGTCAAGACGTCACATAGGTTATCAGCATTAGGTATGGGGTATTGGTTTTTTACTGTGATTTTGTTGAGCTTCTGGTAGTTTACACAAGGTCTCATTCCCCCATCTTTCTTCCCAACAAACAGTAAGAGAGAAGAGTATGGGGCCTTTGAGACTCAGATAAATCATTTCTTGGTCAAGTTTTCAATGTACGCTTTCAAGGCCACTTGTTCTTTGTGGTTGCTACTATAGATGGGTCTGTAGCTGGGTTGCATATCAGGGAGTAAGTCAATGGCATGGTTGTAGATAGAGTGCTCAGGTAGTTGAGTTGCTGCCTCTTTGCTGAAGACACTGGCCCATTTCTTGAGGGCTGAGGGCAGCTTCCCTGAGCAAGGGTCCAATCACATGGTCATGAGTTTGATGGGGGGTACTACATGTGGGCTTGGCTTAATGGGTACAGTGTCAGGGTTATGTACCTTTTCCAGGGTTACAGTTTGGTCACAATAGTTCAGGATTGCACCATGCTTGTCAGCCCAGGAGTCTCCAAGTATCAATGGGCGTGGTAATCCTTTCAACAAGATAACAGATGAAGGGTAAGTGTTTTGCCCAATCTTCAGCTCAAGGTGTTGGTTACATTCTTGGCCAATGTCAGTTGAACTGTTTCCCATAGTAACTTGGAATTGAGTATCCAAGGGGGTGAGTCCTACCTTGGATGCCAATGCAGGGTCAATGAAACTTTCATCAGCTCCTGTGTCTAAGAAAGCCTTTTTGTGAAATACTTTATCTCCTACTTCTAGGGTCACTATGATATACTTATAAGACTGGGAGTAGTGTTTAATTGGGCAAGGGAGCCTGAAGTTTGGTTTCTTCTGGGACAGGCCCTGGTCTGGTGCCCTGCTTCATGGAAGTGGAAACACAACCCATCTCTGTAATGTTGTTGCAACTCCTTGGGTGTCATGGCTGGTCTGGCTACTGTGGGGCTTCTGGCCACTTGGGGTCCATGGGGGGTGGTGCTGTGGGTTTCTTGGTTTAAGCTTAGTCCTTGGCAGAGCACAATCAGTTCTTTTAACCCAATTGTGGGGGGGGGGTGCTTGAGGAGGTCCTTTAACCCTGGGATCACCCCTTTTCTGAATAGATTGGCGTCCAATTTGTCGTCCAGCATAGCACAAGTCTGTAGTTTGGTGAGCTCTTCTACATAGGATAGAAGGGGGCAGCCGTTTTGCTTGAATTCTAACAGAGTCATGAAGGCAAAGTGACAGGTATTATGGTCCTCTCCTGTGACCATTAGTTCAGCCTCAAATCAAGCATAATCTAAGCAAAACTCTACGTTGGTGGTGGTGGCCTTGCCAAACCCGTCTAGGGCATCCCTTGTTAGCATGGATGCTACTCCCAAGACTTTGACTGTGTTGTTGGGATAGTTGGCGGCATTGGCTATGAAGTGCAGTTGCAGTACCGGCATAGATATTCTAGCTTTCTCTAGGCTGAGCTTGCCCATCTGGGGCATGGTCACATTTGTCGTGTTTGGCTCCTGGGGACAACATCCAGGAGGACACAGCGGGAAATCTTTATAACAAAAGATTCGAGGTTCAAAGTTAGCCTTGGGTTAGCCTTCAGGACAAAATTAAGGGCACATATCTTAATTTCCTGGAATACAAGATGTCAAAGTCCTTTTGGCAAAAAGGACAGGAAAAAGCTTGAAGATTATTAAAGCCAACACAAATGTGGATAAAATTGTTTTATTAGGAGATGTGATTCTACTTAAATAGTAGACAAGGGACAGTGATCACTCATTAGAAAGAAAGAGTGGCTGAGGGGGTCACGTTGGGATGAGGTCATACCAGGATCAGACAAGGGAAGGTATGGTATTCCGGAATGGGTGGATATTAGCCCAGACCCATTTTTTTGGAAAATGAGGAATTCCCAACCTTGAAAGCAAAACCAGTCAAATCTTTGCAACTATCATTATTTGAAGGCCATATCAAAATAGCATTAATGGTGCAATTTCCAACATCTCCCCCCTCAAGATTGAAACCAAGGGAGTTGGTATTTGTGGAGAAATTTGGAGTGAATGCAGGCAAAAGGACGTCCAGAGGACAGCAATTTCATGGTGTACTTGACACCTTTTTTAAAGGTGACTTCACAGGGCCCAACCCAGAGGGAATCTAGCTTATGAGCTCTACCACCTGTACAATTCTGGTAGTAGAGAACCAGGTTGCCTATCTGATACTCAGGGAGGGGGGGCTCTAGTAGCATTGGAGGGCAAGAGTTCCTGGGTTTTAGCCTTGTAAGCAGTAGAATAGGCGGTAGCTTGGATAACAATGATACAATTGGTTAAGTCTTTAACATAGGCCTCAGGATTTGCAGACACATCAACTTCAATCAAGGGGGTCCCAAGATTGAGGGGGTGGCGGCTTCACGCCCATACAGCATGGCAAAAGGGGACTGTCCAGTCACTTGGTGTCTACTGTGGCAGTAAGCAAAGAGGGAAGCAGGGAGGAACATATCCCAATTGGCAGCATCCAAAAGCGTGAGTTTCCTCATTATGAACACCAGGGAGGAATTGGCTTGTTTGACAGTTCCATTAGTTGAAGGGTTATATGGCGCAGAGAAAGATTGATGAGTACCCATAGCTTTGACAATAGACGTGATGAGGCAAGCATTAAAATTGGTGCCATTGTCAGAAAGCAGGACTTGAGGGCAGCCATATCAGTAGAAGATATCTTGCAGCAAGAAATTAGCAGTGGTCTTGGCAGTTATATCTTTTGTAGCTCTGGCTTCAAACCATTTGCTAAAATGGTCTATGGTGACTAAGATAAATTGGCACCCAGATGCTGACCAAGGGAAAGGCCCAACAGCATAAATACTCACAGTGTGGAAAGCATGCCTAGGGGGGATGAGCTTGAATTGGTGTTGGGACGGGCGAGGACGTTGGAGTTGACATGAATGACAGGAGGCAAAAACATCAGGGATCAGAAGGTGCATGTTCTCCCAGTAGAAGTTCTTGCATAGCCAGTCATAGGTTTTGGCTATACCTCCATTCCCAGTGTAAATGTGAGCTTGGAGGATAATGGCTATCCTCATGCTAGGGCAAACATAGGGTAGATAGGCATTGTTGACTTTTTTGAAGAGCTGCTTATCTCAAATTAGAGTGTCCTTGGATAGGGTTTGTAGCGCCAGGTGAATGTCTTCTGGCTCAGTGGTCCAAGAGTCAGGGTCCCTATTAATTTGTATAGGCAATCAGCATCAGCAGGGTGGATAGCTAGTATTGGCATCCTTGACAAGCCATCAGCGTTCTGGTGTTGGGCCCCAGGACGGTGTATCACAGTGAAATTGTACCCTTGTAGGCGCAGAACCCAACACGCTAGTTGACCTTCAGGTTCCTTTAGTTGTTGCAGCCATTTGAGGGAGGAGTGATCTGTGACCACTGTGAAGTGGGTCCCATAGATGTAATGCCGGAACTTTTTTACAGCATGCAGCACTGCCAGACATTCCTTTTCAGTGACACTGTAGTTTTTCTTGTGTTTATTGAGGACCTGTGAATAGTAGGCTACAGGTCAATCCACGCCTTTGTTGTCAAGCTGGGCTAAGATGGCACCCACAGCTACTCTACTAGCGTCAGTATACAAGATGAACTCTTTATCATAATCAGGGTAGACCAAGATAGGAGCCTCTTTGAGCTTGGCCTTCAACACTCCAAATGCTTGTTACTGGCTGTCAGTCCACTCAAAGGGGACATTGCAAAGCAGTTGGACAAGGGGTTTACTCAGTTCAGCAAAATCAGGTATGAACTATTGGTAGTAACCCATCATACCAAGGAATACTTGGACCTCTCAAAGATTTGTGGGAGGTAGCATCTTTTCAATAGCTTTCACCTTATTATTCATGGGGCGGATTCCAGTTTGAGTGACCTCATGACCTAGGAACTCAAGCCGTTCTTTAAAGAAGGAGCACTTGGAGGGTTTGAGTTTCAAGCCAGCCTTACAGATCTTGATAAAGACAGCTTTGAGGTGTTCTAAGTGGTTGGTAAAGGTAGAGCTGAATACAGTGATGTCATCAAGGTACATGAGGACACAGGAGAGCTTTAGATCTCATAGGATGGAGTCCATAGCCTGTTGAAATGTAGCAGGGGCATTGCAGAGTCCTTGGGGCATACAAGTGGGTTCAAAAAGGCCTTCTGAAATGATAAGCGCTTCCTTTTCTCAATCTTTAGGAGATAAGTCAACTTGCCAGTATCCAGAGGCTAGATTCATGGCTGAGAAAAACTTGGAACCACCCAGCTGTCTGAGAGCATTGTCAATTCTGGGCAAGGGGTACAAGTCTTTCTTAGTGAGAGAGTTCAGGCGGCAATAGTCTATTACAATGTGATGTCCTCCATCCTTCTTATTGAGGATCAGTAACAGAGAAGCTCAAGGACTCTGAGAGGGAGCTAGTAGCCCAGTGTCTAAGAGCTGCTTAAGCTCCTTAGATACCTGAGCATCCTCTACCCTACTACGGTGGTATAGTTTGGCATGAAAAGGGGGTGCATCCCCAGTGTGAATCTGATGGATGACCCCTTAGCCAGGCCAGAGTCCGTAGGTCCAGAGGCAAAGATGCCGCTAAACTGATTAAGCAGGTCAAACACATCTTTTTGTTGAACAGGAGACAATTGGGGGAAGTTGGCCACGGTGAATAAGGAGAGAACTTGAGGATTGTCTTCAGTTAGATTGAAATCACTAAAAGTTCAGAAAGGGTAGAGGGAGGCCACTTGTTCTGCTCCCAGTATACAACCATGCCCTACAATCTGGCCTTGGGTCACCTGCATGGGCAGGGCCATCAGGTTGGCAAGCAGTAATTGTACAGGCTCTTTGTGGGTTTGATCCAGGATCCCTGGACACAGGTGGGGTTCTTTATGGCTTAGGGATTCAGGAGAGTAGAGTTCCAAGAACAACTTTTCAGGTAGTTCTTAAGAAATCTGAGAATCAATCACCACCCAGGAGCCCAGAGAAATGGTGATAGCTGCTGGGGAAAGAAGAGGTACCCCTTCTTCTGCAGGGCAGGAAGGATGAGGGGTGCACATGTTGGATGAGTGAGTCCTATACTTAAGAGAGAAGATACCTGTGGGGTAATCAAGCACGCAAGTTTTAAAACGTTTTCCTGGGAGGCGTGGGGGTTCCTCAAAAATCAAAGGGACCTCATATCCTAAGAGCAAAAGATATCCATCTTGTAAGTTCACAATCCTGTTATACTCTCAAAGGAATTGTGTACCAACCAAGAGGTCATAGCTTTTGTTTTCAAGGACTACAGAAGGAGAAGCAATGAGGAGTTTCCCAAACCTCATGGGTAGAGCAGAGTAGGCACCAATGGCCTGAGTTTGTGCCATGCCAGCTGTGCCATATGACTGAGCGTAGTTGAGGTTAGGGGCCATCTTAAGTTTCTTCATTAGTTTTGAAGATACTATGTTGACTGGAGAACCTGTGTCCAAGATGGATTTGATTTTAACCTTTTGGATTGATACCTCTACGTGGGTTGTATCTTTCCCAAAGGGGGGCAAGACTGCCAGCACATCTTGCGCAGCCTCTAGCTCCTTCTCCCATTTAGATAACATGCACCTTAAGGCAGGAATCTCTTTATAACCAGTCTGCAGTGGGAGAGATACAGTTAGTTTTTGGAAGAGAGCTTCGGCTAGCTTGGTTGCTTCCTCAGAAGAATCAACCAAGACAGGAGGTTGATGAGATTGAGCTAGGTAAGGGCAAGCCACCATGGCTTTGGCTTCACTTGAAGGTGCTTGGGAAGTGGTGGTGGTCTTCCCAGAGCAGAGCTTGTACGGAACAGAGATAGTTTCCGGAACAGCCAGAACAGAATAGCCATAACTATCAGAATCTTCACTATCAGAATCTTCAGGATTGGAATCACTGGAGAGATCATGTAATAGGTGAAGGATATTTGGCCCAGAGGAGGACGGAGCTTCCTCATCAGAAGGAGGATCAGGGGGAGACAGGGGAGATTGGTCAGTAGAGAGCGTCTCTGTCTCCAAGCTGACCTCTCTTTTACTGCCTGTTCCTTGGGGTCACAACCTTCCACTTGGGGATTAGTGCAAGTACGCAAGTGGTGCCCTATTTGGCCACAGTTATGACAACCTTGCCTCTTAGTCTGTCCACCTGAACCCAGCGTCATAATGCGCGGCGTACAAGAGGTAGTCCCATCATTACTGACTTTATTTTCACGTACTAACATACCCTATGGGTCAAATGCATGTCTTGCAAGAGCGTCTTAATACTCTTCATGTAAGTGAGTGAAGCCTTTTGTGTCTTAAAGTGCAGGCATAGAAGCTGGTTCACTTTTAAAGCATTTGAACAAGCCGTGTAAGCTTCCCGGGGGGTTAACTGTTGACTGGTGATCAACTGTTGGCATTCAATGTAGAAGCGGCCAGCAAAATCAGCCATGGTTTCCTTGGGCTTAAAGGCAATGTGCATAAATGCATCTTTTTTGACCTCCAAGCTGAGATTCCCTCTAAACTCCTCAATAAGGAGGTGTTTCATGTCCTCCCAAGTGACAATGGAGGGGAGTTTGGGGACTACCACTTCTTGGCAGGTGGGATGGAGACAGGTGAGGATATGTTTCTTTTTGAGTTCATCAGTAGCTCTACACATTTCAGTCTTGTAAATTATTAGAAAGGCGGCAATGGTAGAGGTTTTAGGATCAAATATCTGTTTTAAGGTCAGCTTGTAATTTGGGTCAATGGACAAGGAGGAGGACTGACTGACTGTTTTCACCTGGGTTGAGGACACTAATGTGAGGATTGCCTTCAAACTTGGATTCAGCAGCAGGCTGTCTAGCCCAGAGGAGTAAAAGGCTTTCCTCTAGGGTATCCAAGGTAGAGCTGTTCTGTCCATTAATACCTCTAGCGGTGGCGGCAGCAGCTCCAAATTTGTTAATCTTAATTTGTTGCACCAATACAGTGCCAGCAATCCCATTGAGGCGAGTGGTCAGGGAAGTAGTCTGAGCAACCAAGGTGATGACCTGTCCATTTATAGTTTTGGTAAAGCAGGAGAGGTTTTGTACCTCTCTTTTCAATGTGTCCTGCCTATCAGCTACATCATATGTTACTTCTGCAAGCTGATCTTGTGCATGAGCGCAGTTGACCCAGGGTTGACCATCCAAACCAGGGCAGCAACTATGATTGTCATGAGCAGGAGTATTAACAGCTTATCTTTCCTCTTCATCTTCAGACTCAGAGGACAAGTCCTCAAGAATTAGAGAGGTGTTGCCTTAAATACTCAAATTTGCCTCGTAAAGTAGCTGCTTGGTCAGTGAGCAAAGCAATGCAAGGGTCAGGCATAGGTTTGACTGGAGGAGTTTTTTGAACAGAAGTTTGACACAAAGTGGTAGCCTTGAGCTCAACTATTGCTTCCCATATCTTGGCCTCAAAGTCAGAGGGGGCCACAACAGGAGGAGCAGGAGGAGTCACCTCAATAGCTGCTACTCTATCATCCACATAATTTTGTACTTGATATAGAGTGTTGCCTAGAGCAGCCTTATCCAGACCATATTGATGCTGCAGATGGTGGCCCCAAGTATCAACATGAGTTCCAACCAATTCAAGTTGCAAATCAACATGTTCTTGGGATTGGTTAAGTTTGCCAACTAAAGTCTCAAAATTCTGGCAATGCTTCAGCAGGAAGGCTTCAATTTGTTCAAGCCACGCTGCTTGATGCTCATCCAATTTGCATAGTTGATCTTTGATGTATCCAGGGAGCAAGGAACAAAGGGAATTCAGTGAGGAGGTTAAGTACTTCTGAGAGGCCAGCAAGTTGCGCTGGTTATTGGAAATAGACACTAAGAACTGTGTGACCATTCTTGATATGCCATATTCTGAGCATGGCTGTTTGAGACAGCAGAGGCTACATCATTCATAAGTTGGTTCTGGGATCCTAATGCAAGTTGATGTGAATTAGGGCAGGTTGAATGAACTGGTTGACCAACACACCAATTGTATCCATGGACTCCATCAGCGCAGGGGGAGACCAAAGTCCAAGAGGAAGGAGTACAGGTATTTGGAAGCGTACCCGGGACAGAGACCAGGGACAGTGTGCATTGTCACAGTGCCTGAGTGGAGCAGGGAGCAAGTGGCAACCCAAGCTTGCTTGTAATTGAGAGAGAAAGCTGGAAGGGGGGCCCACACAGGCCTGGGAGACAGAACCAATACCATGGGAGTTGAGGGGCATTGGTGATGTCTTCTTTTAGAGGAGGACTAGAAACTTTAGGTTGCTTGGGTACTTCAGAAACAAAGGGAGAAGGACCAGAGAATGCGCGTGGGAACAGGGTAACCAAGGGGCTTGCAGCCCCTGTAGTGAGCACCATTTTGTCGTGTTTGGCTCCTGGGGACAACATCTAGGAGGACACAGCTTGGAAATCTTTATAACAAAAGATTTGAGGTTTAAAGCTAGCCTTGGGTTAGCCTTCAGGGCAAAATTAAGGGCACATACCTTAATTTCCTGGAATACAAGATGTGAAAGTCCTTTTGGTAAAAAGGACAGGAAAAAGCTTGAAGATTATTAAAGCCAACACAAATGTGGATAAACTTGTTTTATTAGGAGATGTGATTCTACTTAAATAGTAGACAAGGGACGGTGATCACTCATTAGAAAGACAGAGTGGCTGAGGGGTCACGTTGGGATGAGGTCATACCAGGATCAGACAAGGGAAGGTATGGTATTCTGGAATAGGTGGATATTGGCCCAGACCCATTTACAGAAAACAAGGAATTCCTAAACTTGAAAGCAGAACCAGTCAAATCTTCACAGCTATCATTATTTGAAGGCCATATTGAAATAGCATTAATGGCACAATTTCTGACAACATTGGAGGTGGTTTAGTTCACAGTAACGTTCTGTACTTGGGAGAAGGTTGCTACGCTTGGGTCTTTGCTCTCTGGTGCATCCTTAGAATCATCCAAGGTCCGGTTTGTTCTCTTCCACATGGAGGAGATTTGGTATGATAGCCACAATTAACAGTAATAAGTGATAATCATAAAAACAAACATACAAGTAGCCCCAAGTGCTAATAACATCTTGGGGACCAGGTTACCAAGTTTGGGGTGGATTGTCATAATGTCAGGGTACCAAGAGTACTGTGGAGCTCCAGTAGGTGAGGGAGGAGTCAAAGCAGGTACTGGCATGGCCCACCAGATGATGGGACCTAACTTTACCAGGTAGGAAAGGGCCTTCCCAGCAACAGCCCAAGGTCTGGCAGCTGGCAAGGCAGAGTCAATCAATCCTGTGAGCACCAGGTAAAGCACCCCCAGGAATTGACTACTCTGGCTAGTGGCATCAGAAGTGGGTGGGGTTAAGATGGTTGGTTTGGGTGTTGGGGGTGGTTCCATTGGGATCAAGTAGGCAGTAGGGTTGTTGTATTTTCCAGTGAAGATCAAAGGGTAGATGGTGATTGTTTTGCTGTCACAGACAATTTGGTAGGGTTCCTTGGGTGCATTAGGGTGGGTGTACCACTGTAAGTCTTCCAAGGACCAGGGTTTGTGATCAGAATTTGGGGGATACTCAGTGAAATGCACAGGGCCAAATGGAGCGTTGGGTGGACAGTAGTAGTCAAAGGCTTTGATTTTGTCAACTGGAGTCTGGCTATCTATCCCAGGGGATGGGTGATAAGCTTGGGTGTATGCAGATGGGAGAGTATCAAAAATATGTAGGGAAACAGATTGGGGAACCAAAGGTTCATAACAACTTTTTTGGTAAGGATGACAATAAAGAACTTTTTCAGGTGCTTCTGGCTTATATACTTACTCACATGCAAGTGCCTCTGGGCATTCTTCTGGCGCTATCTGTGTGGCAAAGCTTGACATCTCAGGTTCTGCTGTTTGGTTGGCTGCTTCATGGTCATTTCTGGGGGTTTCAGGAACAGTTGTTTGGCTTTTTGGTAGTCCATCTTGGCTTGGCTGGCCATTGGTTCTGGAAGGTTTGGCTTCTGGGGTTATAGGGGTTTTCCCAATTTGATCACCTTTTTTGGACTGGTTTGACATGCTTTCTTGAGGCCAAGGAACTTGATTAAAAAAGGGGTCCCCAATTGGGGGTCCTAAATTACTTAATGGAGGGTGAGATTGAACTGGGTTTACTGGACAGCTAAAATTAGCCTGCCCAGGCCCAGCCAAAATCACCAAGGCTTGGGAATAGCTTTTGAGGCCCAGAACGGGACCTGCAGCTACCACCAGGGCAGGAATGGTTCCTGCACCTGGATTTGCTTTGAAAATCAAAAATCTAGGTGTGGGTGAATTTCCTCTGCCCGCTAGCCCCACCTGGTGGCTAGGACAGGTTGATTTCCGCCTGGGGCTTTGAAATTGTTACTTTTGTAACAGGAGGCGTAACTTTAAAGAGACACCAATGTGGCATACCACTGGTAGAGACGCAGCTGACTCACCAATTGCTTAAATTATTCTTGGGAAAAATGAACACCTCAGAGAGAAAGCAAAAAGCCTTGATTTTGTAACCATTTCCAAACATTAAACCATATGTTTGTCCAATTGTTAATACAACAGGAGTCAGGTTTACAACAGATCCCCCTCAAGATTGGACACAGGGGTGAGGTAGGAACAAAAGAATTTGGCATGAAGTTATTCAAAGAGATAGCTGGAGGAGATCATTTCAACAGTATACTTGGATCCACATTTTAAAATGACTGTAAGCGGCCTCACCCATAGGGAGTCTAGCTTGTGGGAGCGTCCAATCACAAAATTCTGATAGTGTAAGACTTGGTCTTTTACTTGGAACTCAGGGAAAAAGGAGCAGGAAGTGTTGGAGGGGGAGAGATCAAGAGTCTTTGTCTTATAGGCAGTGGAGTAGGCAGTGGCTTGGATGTCAATGACTCAATGAACTAGATCTCTCACAGCTTTTTCAGGATCAAAAAACTTGTCTTGTTTCACCAACAAGTGGCCTAATATTGAGGGGGCAAGGCCTCTCTGCCATAGGAATGGCAAACAGAGAGAAACTGGTAGTAAAATGTTTACTCAGTTGATACACAAACAGAGCAGTAGGGATGTATTGATCCCAATTGGTGGCATCAGAATGCATTAGATTCTGTATGATGAACACCAGGGTAGATTTAGCCCTCTTGAAAGTCCCATTTGTGGCTGGATTGTAAGGAGCAGAGAACAATCAATGGGCGTCCATGGCTTTGAAGATAGCGGTGATAAGCCATACATTAAAGTTGGTACTGTTATATGAAATAAAGACCCTAGGACATTCATGTCAATAAAACATACACTGCAGCAGGAATTAAGCTTTGTTCTTAGCTGTGATGTCCTAAGTTGTAAAGTTACACCTCCCCCTTAGGCCTCCACTTCAATTCCTGCCAAATGCTTGGGAACTTCTACCAAATTATGTTTGAATATTTATCTGAAAAAATGACTGAAAAAGCCCAAGAAAGGCCATCAATTTAATATTTTAGAATTATTCTGAAGATGCTCCCGCCTAACCCACCCAAGAGACACCTCTGATTAAATATCATGTGCAAGAGAGACCAGGAGCAGTGGTAATTGCATCTAAAGCATATTCCTGATGTTAGTTGGTTAAGTTTTCCTTTCAACTATGTCCATTCAAAATTTATCAAGATCTTCCTGCCTCAAGAAATGCATTTGTATCCGCTCATACCATTGGTCAATTGGTTTGTGATATTCAATCTACCACCCTAATCCTATCACATCCCTTAAATGAATGCAAGTGTTGTAAAAGACCTTGCTTCATCATTCTCTACTCTAATAAAGTTCAAAATTTGTTATTTTAATTTGGCCTTCTGGTTTTGCCTGTTGCTTTTGGTGTTCAGTTGATGCCTTCTCCCCTTTGGCCTCCCAGGAATTGTTGGTAGCAATCTTTTGGTTGTTGTTAAAACTGCAATTTTATTGTGGTTGAGAGCTTGGTTTTATTTCCTCTTAACCTGCTCCCTAATTCTCACATTAGTGGTTTGAGCTTCAACCTATTTAATGAAGTGGTCAATAGCAATCAGTATGAATTAAAAACAGAACAGGAATGAGGCAAAAGTCTCACAGCATCTACACTGATTTTATGAAAAGCGTGTTTGGGTAGAACCAATTTGAACTCATGCTGAGCAGGGCAAGCACGCTGGAGTTGGCACCTATGACAAGAGGCTATTATGTTTAGGATCAGCACCTGCATGTTCTTCCAATAGTGGTTTTTCTCAGCTAATCATAGGTCTTAACAATTCCCCCATGACCAGTATCTAAATGGGCCTGGAGGACAAAAGGAAATCCTAAGACTGGGGCGTATGTAAGGCAAGTACACATCATCAACCTTCTTGAACAGTTGGTATCTTAAACTTGGGTATTTAAGGAAAACTTTTGAAGAGCAATTTGCGTTTCTCCAGTCTTGGCCTCCCAAGCAGAGGGGTTTCAAATAAGTTCATATAGTTGGTTGGCCTTGAAAGGATGGATAGTGTTGCAACATCTTCAATTACTCCCTCTCAGGAAATTAACGCCCCAAGTAGATCACCAAATGGCTCACCAAATGCTCACTGGCCAGCCAGTAAACTGGTGGCACCATTATCACTCAACCATCTATGACAGGATCACCCAATCCAGATCCTAAATGTAACACAACTTGAATAGGCCTCGTGACCCAAGAGGAACATCACATAGATAAGCCCCATGACCCCCATGACGTACATGGATGGCATGTGGATTGTCATGATACTATATATTCTTCTATATTCATATCCAATAAAGTATCATTCTCTTCTTAAATCTTCCCCATATCTCGTTTATTATACTTCCCAGAAGTATAAACTTGACAGTGGTAGCATAGGTAGGTTATCCATACCTATCCAACTTAAAGGAAAAATTTCTCCTGAGAAAAGGACCACAGCAATGGTACTCCCTAACGGCTGGAGAGACTATGAAGAAGGACAAGACGTTCCTGCAGGCCTCGTTATCTACAATAACATCCTTGTACCCATTGAACAATACAACGCTCTCAAAGCCTGCAGATTATTACCCACAGCGCTGACCACAACAGGACCACAGCAGCCTGAGATACCCAATATTGTATTACAGCACCTGTGTACAGCTGAAATTGGCACCTTTGTGGGACTACACCAGGAAAACACCTCTCTTTGGATCAACAGTACACAAAGAAAATTTGAGCAAGTGGACTACCCCCAAAGACTTGAGTTCAGTGAAATTGCCATTTGCGTTACAGGAACCACATCACGTTTTGTAAGCAGATTGCTAGCCCAACACCCCAACCAGAAGGAAAACTGGGAGCTGTTCAAGAGCGCATTCCTCAAAAAGTTCTCCATGAAGGATTCTGACGTAGTAATCATGACAGAACTTTGAACCTTCAAGATGACAGGAACAATTGAGAAGTACATTGCAGCATACAAAAAACTACATGACTGTGCGCCCAACACCATCAACTTTGATGAACCTGGGCCATACCTGGACTTATACAATGGCCTTCCCACACACATTAGACGCCAGTTTGACATGACGCACTGCAAGAACCTCAAGGATGTATTCCTAGAAGGAAAACACACAGCTCAGAAGTCTGAAAATCTACACGCCACCAACAAACGCAAGGAAAACCCTGCGGCTTAAAGAGAACCTCACCCCAATAAGCAGAACAACTGGGCCAACAATACCCATCCTCAAACTGGGAATCACACTACATAAGCCAACTAGGCAAGCACCAAAGATGCCAACAAGGAGGGAAAAGCTTAGGGGAATGCTTAGGCAAGCTGCCCTCCCCCAACCTGCAAGACTTGTACAGGGACCAAGACATGGACTCAATCACCATGATCCAAGTACCCTCCAGCAATCCTCTACTGTTTGCAGCACAACCTGGAAATAAAATCCTCACTTACCCTTTCTGCTTTTGCAGATATCAGGGTACAGCACTATTTGACACTGGAGCAGATCAATCCCTAGTTGACAAGAAATTTGCTGACCTCATGAAACTACCTACCACCCAAAGCAGTATCAGGAGAGTCTTTATGGAGGATAACAGAAGCACACCAGTCACTTAAGAGGCAAAACCTTTCCGCGCCCAAATAGGAGACATGCAAACCACGCTCAGTGGCCCAATCATACTAATCCCCAAGTATGACGTTATACTTGGCCTGGACTGGATGAGAAAAACCAAACCTTACATTGACTGGGATAGTGCTACCCTCATCATACAACAAGGAGAGATACATCACCAAGTTTACCCAACCCACCTTGATACACTTATGAGGGACCATGTATTTGTTAAAATCATGAAAATAGAAGAGGAAACCAACCCTAACAAAATCAATTGGAGTACCTGCACATATGAGGTCATCCACTTTAAAAATACAGAGACTCATAATGAAAAGTACCACATCCAATACCAGCTAGTTAACTAGTTCCTGCTGTCTTCCAAGAAACGCTACCAGGACTACCTCCTGACTGCAGCATACAACACAAAATTGACCTCAAAGGGAGTGTACCTAAAACATGACCTATCTATTGCCTCACACCACAAGAAGACATCACCCTAAAAACTTACCTTGTCAAAGCACTTGAAAAAGGACTTGTACAACCATCAAAGTCACCTTTTGGCAATGCTGTCTTATTTGTGGCAAAGAAAGATGGAGGACTCCACCTGGTTGCCAACTGCAGAGCGCTCAACAAGGTCACAATTAAGAACAGGCATCCCCTGCCCCTAATTGACGACCTTTTTGATGCCCTGGGGGAGGGGTCCCAAATCTTCATAAAAATTGATTTGACAGCAGGTTACCACCAAATTTGTGTGAAACCTGAAGACATCCCAAAGACTGCATTTAGAGCTAAATATGGATCCTTTGAATGTGTCATTCTCAACTTTGGCATAACAAACGCTCCCAGTACCTTTGTGACCTTCATGAACAAAGTTTTCAAGGAACACATCAGAAAACAAGTAATTATCTACCTGGACAACATCATCATTTACAGTCCCAACCTGGAACAACACTGGGAAGACGTCTGCCTGGTCCTCTGCACCCTTGAAGAGAACCAATTGGTTGCAAAACCGTCAAAGTGCAAATTCTTCTCAACAGAACTTTCATTCCTCGGTCACATTATCAGCAAGGGCAGAATCAAACCAGACCCAGACAAGATACACACCATAACTGAGATGCCAGCTCCAAGAAATAAGAGTGAACTCCATACCTTCCTTGGAATGGTAGCCTACGTAAGAAGGTTCATCCCAAATTGGGGTGTCCTAACAGCCCTCCTGTCTGCCATCACAGGTAAAACAACCAAGTTTGTCTGGACACCGCTATGTGATCAACACTTCTGCCAACTGAAGGAACACATGGTCACTGCCCCTATCATCCAATACCCAAATTTTGAGGGAATCTATGAGCTAAAAACCAATGCTTCTGATTATGCCATAGGAGGAGCACTCTGTATCCAAACAGAAGAAAAGGACTTCCTCCCTGTGGTATATGAATCAAGGAAGTTATCTGACAGCAAACAAAGATATCCCATACACAACAAGAAGTTGGTAGCCATCATACACTGCCTCATGAAGTGGCAATGCTATCTGGAAGGAGCCCAAAGATTCAAGGTACTCACCAACCACAAGTTGCTGATATTCTTCAAAACACAACAACACTTGTCAAGGAGACAAGCCAAATGGATGAATCTCATACAGAGATGCCCCATGAAAATCAAATATAAGCCAGGCAAGGAACTGCTTACTGCAGATGCCCTGTCAAGACTATACAATAAACACATCCTCTGCACTGATGGCAACCCTGACTGACCCATGTTAATCATGGGGAATCTCCAGGGAGGGTTCCCACCTGGCATCCCAATGGACATCCAAGAGAAGGTCCTTACGAACACACACCTGTTCAAAAACGTATATGGTACGCTGCACCAAATACTTCCAAATGGTGACACTGTACCCTAAGTCCCATCAAAAGAAAAGATTGACACAATCCTCTAATATCACAGAGACCTGGGACACACCTGCAGCAGAAACTTGCATGAATATCTCAAGACACACTACTGGTGGCCCAACATACTAGATGATATCAGAGAGGTACTAGAACAATGTGAAGTTGGTGAGAAGTACACCCAAACCAAAGTACCACCCAAGTCAGTAGTAACTGTATCCATCACACAACTCTTCAAGCTATAGTCACCGGATATAGTGTGACCAATGACTGGCAAAAAAAGGGCAAGAAGCACATCATCACAGCTATCAACTATGCAACCAGATGGCCCGTGGCACAAGCTACCAAAGAGCACAAAGGCAACAATATGAGCTGATTCATTGGAAAAGAAATTATAGCAGAATTTGGGAAACCTGACCTCCTAATCACAGATGGAGGCACCAAACTTAAAGCCATTGACACCAACATTTACCTTGCCAAAAATGGGATAAAAAACATCACAGCCAGCCCATATTGCCCTCAAGCAAATGAACAAGTAGAACAACTAAATGGTGTGCTTGTAGAAGCTCTCAGTAATTTATCTGCTAGCAATCCAAAGGCCTGGGTTGACATGCTCCCAACAGCGCTCATGGTCTGTAGAACACAAGTTAACCACAATACGGGAAAACACCCTTATTAGCTTGTCTATGGACAAAAGTCTGCTATTGTTAGTACATATGCAGGACCACAATTACCTCTGCGCAAATAGAGCCAGACAACAGGGACCCCAACATAGAATGAGCCAGAAAAGACCAAGAGGAAATGGAACACCAAAGGGCCAAAAGGGAAGCAATCCCATTACAACAAGAAAGATTCCAAGTTGGGGACAAAATCTGGGTTGTCAACCACAACCAACACAAATTTGACCCAGGATTACGTGGACCAGGCATTGTCATGGAGGTTGAGCCCAATAACACCTACCTCATCAAAGGAATTGGAGCTCAGACTGAACTGAAACGTATGCACCACAGCTGACTCTGCCTGTACAAAGCAAGAACAGCCTAACAAAACTCCAGACTCATTCTGTTCCCAATGCCAAACTGGATCAATACCAAGCACACATCCCCAACACTCTTAAGAAAATTCCCAAGGCTCCACCTTCCAGCACCCCAGGGGGAGATGTTCCAACATCTTTGATTACTCCCTCTTGGGAAATTAATGCCCCAAGTAGATCACTGAATGGCTCACTAAATGCTCACTGGCCAGCCAGTAAACTGGTGGCACCATTATCAGTCAACCATCTATGACAGGGATCACCCAATCCAGATCCTAAATGGAACACAACTTGAATAAGCCTCATGACCCAAGAGGAACATTACTCAGATAAGCCCCATGATCCCCATGACATACATGGACAACATACGCTTGTCATAATACTATAGATTCTTCTATATTCATATCCAATAAAGTATCATTATCTTCTTAAATCTTCCCCTCATCTCATTTACTATACTTCCCAAAAGTATAAACTTGAAAATAGCCAAGATGGGCGTTTTGAGACAACCCATCAGCATTTTGATGCTGAGCTCCAGGGCAATGAACTACTGTGAAATCATAGTCTTATAACTGTAAAGCCCATTTAGCCAGTCTCCTTTCTGGTTCTTTTAGTTACCACAACCAGCAAAGGGATGGATGGTTGGTAACCACAGTAGAATGAGTGCTGTAAATATAGTGTTGAAACTTTTTTACAGTATATAGAACATCTAAGAATTCTTTCTCTGTGACACTATAGTGTTTCTTGTGCTTGTTGAGCACACAAGAAGAGTAGGCAACATTGTCAGGGATCCAGCCTATGGGGAGTTCCTGGGAACTTGCGGGCAGACAGCCCGTGGGCCCATCAGGGAGGGCCCACCACAAGATTGGGGCCAACTTTACAATATAAGATAGCAATTTTCCCAGGAGAGCCTAAGGCCTGCTGGCAGGTACCATAGAATCTATCAAGCTGGTAAGAGTGATGTACATCACTCCAAATATCTGAGTGGAAGTGGATTCATTGGCAAAAACAGATTTTTGTGGGTGGTTGGGCCGCAGGGTGAGAGGCAGAGTCATTGGGACCAAATACACAGGCAGGTGGTTGTACTTATTGCAGAATAGCAGGGGAGGTATAGTGATTTTGTGGCCTTCTCTGTAAACAGTCTTGGTCTCTCTAGTTCTTGCCTCAGGGTCATAGATTAGGATTTCCTCTAGGGTGAACTCTGAATACGCAGGGTTGAGGGGGGGTACTTGGTGAAATGTACTGGGCCGTAGGGAGCTCCTGGTGGACAATAAAGGTCAGGCAGCTGGTCTGCAGTTTCTTGGGATTAATGTGTGTGAGGTGCGGAACCACAGGAGGTAGACTGTAAATGAAATAGAACTAATATCAAATATGGAATAACCTGGTTGAACCAAAGGTTCATGTCACTTTATTGCAAGAATGGCAATGGGCAACTTCCTGGCAGTCCAGGGTATAAGTATGCCCATCTGTCATGGGTAAACTTTAACAAATTTTCTTGGCCTGTGTGTTACTGTCTACCAGGTTTTTCCTGTCCTTGGTGGCATCCATTATGGGAGTTAATTAATTGGCTGGTTTGAACTGAGAATACTCAAATTCCCTTGTTGGGTTGTGGGGTTGGTCATCTCTGGGTGTCCCGCGTTCTATAGGAAGTTTCTTTGTTATCCCTTCTGTGGTTGTGAGAGAGGGGGATTAAACTAACTAAGTTTGGCTCTCATCCCAGCAAAAAAAACCACCAGGATGCTGCCCAGTGGAGAACTGGAACAGCCTCTCAAAGGGAGGACCACAGGGAGGACACAGGGGACAGCTAAGGGAAGTATGTATTCAATCCCATCAGTGCCAAACTGGTGAGCAACTAGGGCGTACGGGTTGGGGCAGGAGGAGACATTGTAGGGGCGCGTAAGGGCACCAAGGCACTCTTCTCCAGGTCAGGGAGGGAGGGCATTGATGTCTCCTTGTCCACAGGAGCAGGATAGGCATATTCAACATAATCCAAATCCAGGTCATCACATGTCAAGCTCTTCACCACAGCCTCTCCATAATGAAGGAGACTGCCAGAGAGACTCAAGAGGCTGGAAGAATCTTCACCCATGAGCCGCGCAGAAGAGGAGATCTTTGACCACAGATCTGGAAAGGTCAACCACAGTAGCAGTAAAAAGGGGACCAAAGAAAATACAACAAATTTAATGACTGGCTGTATCATATTTGCGTTCTCCTTGAAATTTGGGAAATAATGGTGAAGTTTTTGAAATTGTAAGCAATAGAATTAAGCTCAGTAGGGGCAACCACAAGCAGGAGAGCAAAAGAAGCAGAAGAACAGGTCTGGAGGTCTTGGTTGTGGTCTTGGATGCCTTGGGTAGTGCAAGAACAAAAAGCAGGTTTGAAGACAAGAATTTTAAAGAAAAATTCAAAGTGTCAATAGATATTATATTGAAATTTAACTGAAATTCAGGTTTGAATGCTATTTTTGTGAACAAAAGCAAAAACAGAAGAGAACTATACGCCTGAGCTTCTGCTGAGGGTCCCAGAAGAGTTACTAGGTTCAAAACAGGAGGGTATAAGGTAAACTTCAAGGAAAAGGCTAACACTTTAATCTTATAGATAATAGGGACTCAAAACTAAGTTTCAGTCCAATCAAAAGATTAAAATTAAGTGCAACAAATACAAACTTTTAATAAAATGGACAATAGACAAGCAGGGGACTGAAAGTACCCTTGCTGTGTAAAAGGGAGTGTACTGCAAGGGAAGGGGTCACATGACTACAGGGTTTGAATCTGATTGGGTGGGGAGAAATTTTGCAGGTCAGGGCCAGGGAGACTGGAGGGTTTCATCTTAATTTCTGCGGTAATGTCTGATTGGCTGGAGGGGCTTTCAGGGACTTGGAATTCACTTGAGCTTTTGGGTGTCAATGTGGCAACACGCAATTGGTTGGATCTGATAGTTTTTAAAAGTGGGCAACACCAGGCCAGCAAGTAGTCCAAATCAATTAATTTTTCTTCCAAGGAAGGAACAACCAGAGCTGGGGGGTCTGCAGGGTAGGCCAGAACAAATCTCTTGTCAACAGTATGAGCTAAATCTCCTAGAGAGTTAAGTGGCTTGGCTGTAATTTTTGGGCCTTTTTTGGTGTGGCGGGGAAAAACGGTTCAATCCAAGACCAAAGGTGGCAGTGAATTTACAGTGGTGGCCTGAGTTATTTTGGGTTCTATGGCTAGACTTGCCTGCTGATTGGTTGAGTTAACAAGAACCTTTAACGTGGGGAGTGTTGATGTAGGTTATTTTGACTCATAAAGCTTTAAAAGATTTTCCAAAGTTAAATCCTGTTCTGGTTCCTGCCTGAAAATCTGCGGGCAGCCAGGCGGCTGGTCCTGCAGGCTGGTGGCCCGCAGGGTGTCAGGGTTCAAGTCTTGTAGTTGAGGTTTCCCAGTAAGCATGGTTGATAGGAGTTTGTCACTTGTGACATCATCCCCTTCTCTCCTGTTGCCCTCCTCCTTCCTAGCCCTATTGTCTAAGTATTGCTGTATGGCTCCATGTGTGTTAGGCAGGTTGGAGACAGGTTCCCAGGTGCTCTCTTTGGGGGGGTAACCCACCCATTTGATGTAGTACTGTGGGGTCTTGTAAGGAAGGTGGTGTCCATGTATATACTCCACTTTGTATTTGGTTGTGTGTCCCTCCTGGATAGGCAGGGGGTTGGTCTTGATCTTCTGGTGGGGAAGGGAGGTTCCTTCTTTCTTGAATAGCAGTGATTGGTGGAAGACATTGTGGATTTTCCAAGTAGGTGGCAGTTCTAGTTTGTAAGCCACTTCTCCTATTTGCCTTATAATCTTGTAAGGGCCACAGCAGCAGTGAGCTAGTTTCCTACTGAGTACATGTAGGGGAACATTCCATGAGTTGAGGTAAACTTCATTGCCTATCTCCAGGGGTTTCCCAGGGACTCTTTTCTTGTTGGCAAACGCTTTATAGGTCTTAACAGCACAGATCAGGTTCCTTAAGAAGGTTTCTTGGGTGGTATGTATTTGTTCAATTCAGGATTGTGCTGATGTATTCTTTTCCTTGCTACCAATGCTAGGGTCCCATGATGGATCAAACCCGTAGTTAGCCTTGAAGGGGAACATGTCCGTGGATGCGTGATCTTTGCTGTTATAGGCATATTGTACCATAGATAGCATCTCTGCCCAGTTGTCTTGGTCTGTGTTGGTGTAGCATTGGAGATATTGTTCCAAGATTTGGTTGACCTGTTCAGTTTTTCTGTCTGTCTGTGGGTGGTAGGAGGTTGAACACAACGTTTTATTCCAAGGTCTTTCATCACTTGGGTCTAATAGTGGGAAGTGAACTGGGGTCCTTGGTTGGTGATAATTTCTTCTGGAGTGCTGTGTTGTGTCAAGATGCGGTCATGGAAGTGTCTGGCAGTCTCAGCTGCTATGCAATGGGTAGTGGTTGGGAGGAAGTAAGCCATTTTTGTGAAGCAGTCAATCATTACTAGGATTGCATCAAAGGATTTTGAAGGGGGGAGCTCTACTATGTAGTCCATTTACACTGACTTCCAGGATTCAGCAGGGATGTCCAGAGGTCTCAGTAGTCTTTCTGGCTTTGAGCAAGGCATCTTGGTTCTTCTGCATGTTTTGCAATCATTGATGTAGGCAGCTACTTCCTTGTTCATGCCCAGCCATGTGTAGTTCTGCTTGATACTTGAGAGGGATTTTTGTCTACCAGGGTGACCTGCCATCTCTGAATTGTGGTAGTCAATCAATACTTTTGTTCAGGTTGGGCCTTGGATACATAGGTTCTGTTGTGGAGAAGCAAGGTAGCGCCTTTCAGGGAGTATCCTTTCTTTGAGTGATGGCAATCCGGGTCTTTTGTCAGGGCTTTGACTAGTTTGGTTAAATAGGTGTCTTGTTTTTGAGCTCCTATCACATTGGGTTTACTGGTGGTAATCTTCAAGTACTTTAGTTGTATTCCTAGGCTGGCGGGGTCTAGTAGTGTATGGGTTTTGCAGTCCTTGATTTCTGCAGAGGAGGGAATCAGGTCAGCTCTCCTGCTCAAGGCGTCTGGTGCCACGTTCACCTTTCCTGGCTTGTAGTCTATGGTCAAGGTGTAGTCAGCCAGTTCTAAGGCCCATATTGCTTGTTGTTGGTTCAGCTGGTGTGGTTTGAAGAAGTAGACTAAGTTCTTGTGGTCTTTCAGAACCTTTACCAGGTGTTCAGCACTGCACAAGTACCTGTGCCAATGCTTCAATATCTTCATTATAGCTAACATCTCCTTGTAGTATATTGGGTAGTTCCTTTCAGCTGGTAGCATCTTCTTGGAGTAATATGCTACAGGATGTAGCATACTATCCCCTCCTTCCTGAAGAAGGACCCTGCCCACCGCAAAGTTGGATGCATCTGTCTCCAGCATGAAAGGTTTAGATGGGTCAGGCATGGCAAGGACCAGGGCAGATATGAATTCTTCCTTCAGGGTTGCAAACGCGGAGGTGCACTCCTCAGTCCAGACAAACTGGACCTTGTCAGAGCAAAGACGGGTCAGGGGCAATGTAATCTGAGAATTCTTTTGTATGAAATCCCTGCAATAATTTTCTAGGCCCAAAAAACTTATCACGTCTTTTCTGCATTTGGGTACTGACCATGCTGTCACTGCTTCCACTTTTTCCTGCGCCATAGCAAACCTGCCAGTCTTTACCAAATATCCCAGGAATTTGACCTCAGACTAGAAGAAACACATTTCTTCAGCTTGGCGTGTAGGTTGGCCTGTGAGAGTTTCTCCAGTATTTAGTCAAGGTGTTGGAGATGTTCTTCATGTGACTTGCTGTAGATGAGGATGTTGTCCAAATATGCCACACAGAATTGGTCAAACTACTTGCCTAGGACAGAATCAATCATCCTTTGGAAAGTACTGGGGGCGTTGAACAAACCAAACAGCATAACTAGGTATTTGTACAACCCATATCTGTGACAGAAATTACTGGATAATATGAAGCCGTTTCTAAGTGATGGGGAATTATCACCCAAATCCACATGGAATTGATGATTAACCACCAACGCGGCTTCAGATATTTTTTTGTGAAATTTCCAATTGTAACTCCAGGATTAAGTAGAACAATTAGTCCTAACCAAAGTAGTCCAAGATAAATGACCTGGGAAAGCATCAATGCATCTTCAGCATAAAATTCTGAGCATTGGGAATTAACATAATTTTCAGTTTCAAGAATGGGGGGAGGAGCTGCAAAATTGGCTGGCATGAAATTGACATTTGGAGGCACCAACAACAAAGTTCCAGTTGCAGGGCCCCATCTTCCAGAAATGATTTGGTTCAGAATAAGATTGTATGGAATATACTGCAACAACCCAATCACAGGATGCATTTTTTAAATTGAAATTAGAACTTGGAATAAATGATTTTTATTGAGTAAATTTAGGAGGACTCAACTCTTAGAGTCAAAACAGGGAAAATTATTCAATATATATCAAAAAAAGCAACTAAGCAATACCACCTGAATCTTGACCTCCTATTCCTTCCACATTGTTCAGCAAGTACCTGGTCCAGGTTGCAAAGAACCCTTGAATGACCAGTTTCTGACAACCTTGCCAATTAACAAGCTCATATCAGGTGACCCTCAAATTATGTCAATTTATCAACGTCAGTTTGAAAGGGGGAGCTGGTTTCAGCTGGCAGACTGGAGCAGCTGTGACCCATGTTTAATAAACTGTTTGGTTCAAATCCGTTAACTCAGTTAATTTTGATACAGGTTTCCCGGCTTTCCAAGCCTTCTTACTTGGACAGACAATACCTGGCATTATGGAACCTACCGTGACAATATCTGATTTTGAAAGCTGTCTTGTATTTGTCTCCTTCTTTGATTCTGATCTGGTTGAAGGCGTCTCTCAGGTCAATTTTTGAGTACACCTGGGCTCCAGTCAGTACGCCACAAAGGTCGTCAGCATTGGGGATGAGGTAGCGGTTCTTCACTGTAATGTTGTTCAGTTTCTGGTAGTTCACGCAGGGACACATTCTGCCATCTTTCTTCCCTACAAACAGCATGGGTGACAAGCAAGGGGCCTTTGACACCCAGATGAAACCTTTTTTTGGCATGTCCTCTAGGTACGCCTTCAGGGCTACTTGTTCACAATTATTGTAGCTGTAGATGGGGCTGTGGTGTGGTTGGGTTCCTGGTAACAGGTCTATGGTGTGATTGTAGATTGAGTGACTGGGGAGATGGGTTGCTGCTTCCTTGCTGAAGATGTGGTTCCACTTCTCTAAGGAGGCAGGTAGGATCCCCACACTGAGTTCCATTTTCAGGGTCAGGAGTGTGTTGGGTCTTTTTCTGGTTAGACCCAGCTGGAATGGCACCACGCCACATTAGTTGTCTTCCTTCAAAGCAACTGTTTGATTAAGGAAATTTAGAATAGCACTGTGTCTTTGGGACCAGGAGTCCCCTAGGATCAAGGGGTGGGGAAGTCTCTTCAGGATGATGGGGAGCACTGGATAGGTGTTCTGACCAATTTTCAATGGCAACTCAGTTGTGCATCTGAATTCCAAGTTGTGAGAGCTGTTTCCCATGATTACTTTGACACCTTCAGTGGTGGCCTTTAGTCCTAGGTCCTTTGCAAGGGTGGCGTCAATAAAACTCTCTTCAGCTCCGGTATCAATGGAAGCTTCCACAGTCCAGAATGTTGTGAGTGTTTGTACTTCAACTTGGATAAATTTGTAAGACTGGGAGGAGGTGTTTATTTGTGCCAAAGAAACTGTAGGACCACTCTTCTTGGGGAAAGCCTTAGTGAGGTGGCCAGGTTTGTGGCAGTAGAAACACAACCCTTCACAGTAGTGGCGCTGTAGTTCATCAGGGGAAATTCCTGGTCTGTTGGGTGTCAGGGCTTGTTTTGCGTGTTGAGTGGGAGAGGGGGCGCATTCCTGGTTGAGGCTCAAACCTCTACACAAAAGGAGTAATTCAGCTAGGCCAAGTGTAGGGGGATGGTGCTTGAGGAGTTTCTCAAGGCAGGGCAGACTCCTTGGCAGTACAAGATGGCTGATAACTTGTTCTCAGGATTGGATTCTGGCTTTCAGTTTCAAGAATTTGTTGGTGTAGGCTTATAGAGTGTGTGGTCCTTGTCTAATGTCTAGTAAGCTGATGAGGGCGTGATGGTGGGTGTCTCAGTTGTTGCCAGTGGCCATCAGTTCACTCTCAAATTAGGAGTAGTCCAGGAATAACTTGATGTCCTTGGCAGTAGCCTTCCCAAATCAGTCTAAGGCATTGCCGGAGAGCATGGAGGCCACTCCAAGGACTTTCTCAGTTTTGTTGGAATATGACTTTGTGTTAGCCTGAAAATTGAGACAGAGGACTGGCATGACTCTTCTGGCTTCTTCTAGGGTGAGTTTCTCTATCTGAGTCATGTCCACCTTGATTGTGGTCTGATTCACTATAACGTTCTGAACTTGCAAGTTTGGGGTCTTGGTCTTCTCAACGCCAAGCAAGGTGTCTTTTGGTTCTGTAATGGTTTGGTGTTGGATTGCTGATGCAATTAGGTTGGTAGCTAGTTTGTATGCATAGTAAGCTGAGATCAATAAAAGTAGCATACAAGATGCCCCAAGAGTTATCAACATCTTGGAGCCCAGGTTACTGTGTTTAAGGTAGATTGCCATAATGTCAGAGATCCAGCTTGTGGGGGGCTCCTGGGAACTTGCAAGCGGGCAGCCTGCGGGCCCAGCAGGAAGAGCCCACCGCAAGATTGGTGCTAACTTTACAATATAGATAACAATTTGCCCAGGAGGGCCCAAGGTCTTCTGGCGGGTACCATAGAATCTATCAAGCCGGTAAGGGTAATGTACATCACCCCAAATATCTGAGTGGAAGTGGATTCATTGGCAGCAACAGGTTCTTGCAGGCAGTCAGACTGCAGGGTGAGAGGCAGAGTCATTGGGACCAAATATGTGGGTAGGTGGTTGTACTTATTGCAGAATAGCAGGGGAGGTATAGTGATTTTGTGGCCTTCCCTGTAAACAGTCTTGGTTTCTCTAGCTCTTGCCTCAAGGCCATAGATTAGGATTTCCTCTAGGGTGAACTCCAAATACGCAAGGTTGGGGGGGTACTCGGTGAAATGTACTGGGCCGTAGGGAGCTCCTGGTGGACAATAAAGGTCAGGTGGCTGGTCCGCGGTTTCTTGGGGTTGATGCGTGTGAGGTGCAGAACCACAGGAGGTAGACTGTAAATGAAATAGAACTAATATCAAATATGGAATAACCTGGTTGAACCAAAGGTTCATGTCACTTTATTGCAAGAATGGCAATGGACAACTTCCTGGCAGTCCAGGGTATAAGTATGCCCATCTGTCATGGGTAAACTTTTACAAATTTCCTTGGCCTGTGTGTTACTTTCTACCAGATTTTTCCTGTCCTTGGTGGCATCCATTATGGGAGTTAATTCATTGGCTGGTTTGAACTGAGAATACTCAAATTCCCTTGTTGGGTTGTGGGGTTGGTCATCTCTGGGCGTCCCGCGTTCTATAGGAAGTTTCTTTGTTTCCCCTTCTATGGTGGCCCAAGTTATTTTGGGTTCCATGGCTAGACTTGCCTGCTGATTGGTTGAGTTAACAGGAACCTTTATCATGGGGAGTGTCAATGTAGGTGATTTTGACTCATCAAGCTTTAAAAGATTTTCTGAAGTTAAATCCTGTTCTGGTTCCTGCCCAAAAATCTGCAGCTGGGCGGCTGGTCCTGCAGGCTGGCGGCCTGCAGGGTGTCAGGGTTCAAATCTTGTAGTTGAGGTTTCCTAGTAAGCATGATTAATAGGAGCTTGTCACTTGTGACAAATATGGTAATCTCCGCTTTTGTCATCCAATTGAGCTAAGATTGCTTCCAAAGTAACTTAATTAGCATCAGTGTACATGGTGAATTCCTTGTTATAATACAGGTACACTAAAATAGGGGCCTCTTTGAGCTTTTCTTTTGGGAAATCAAAAGACTGCTTCTGAATTTTGGCCCACTCACAGGGGACCCCTCAAAGTAGCTTTACCAGGGGTTTCCTGAGCGCAGCAAAGTAATGGATGAACTGTCAATAGTAGCCCATAATTCCAAGGAACACCTGGACTTCTCTCAGGTTGGTAGGAGGGAGCATATTGCTGATGGCTTTGACCTTATTGGATATAGGACAGATTCATGTTTGCGTGACTTCATGTCCCATGAACTCAAGTTGCTCCTTAAAAAATGAGCACTTGGAAGGCTTTAGCTTGAGGCCAGCCTCACAACTTTTGGTGAAAATGGCCTTTAGATGGTCCAAGTGATTGTTAAAAGTAGAACAGTAAAACTTCAATGATTCTATATAAACTAGCACACAAGACAACTCCAAGTCTCTTAAGATGGAATCCATGGCTTGTCAAAAGGTAGCTAGGGCATTGCATAACCCTTGAGGCATGCTTGTGGCTTCAATAACCCTTCAGAGGTGATCACAACCTCTTCTTCCTATCAGACAGTGAATGAGCTACTTGCCAATACCCAGAAGCCAAGTACATGGCCAAAAAGAATTTAGACCCTCCTAATTGGCAAAGGACATCATCAATTTTGGGTAAAGGGTAAGAATCATTTTTTAAGAGAATTAAAGCGGCAGTGGTCCATTAAAACTTGATGATCTCCATCTTTTTTCTTAAGGATCAGTAAAGAGGAAGCCCATGGACTCTGGGATGAAGCTAACAGCCCAGCATCTAATAATTGTTTCAGTTTCTTAGATACTTGGGCGTCTTTTACTCAACTACAGCAGTAGGGGTTAGCTCAGAAGGGGGGATATCTACCAGTGTCAATTTGACGAATGACTCCTTTAGCAAACCATAGTCATTTGGAAATTGCACAAAAATGTTGGTAAAGTGGTCTAACAACTCAAGAACATCTGATTGCTGGTGAGGGGAGAGTTGTGGGAAGTTCTTAGCAGAGAAAAGAAATAGGATAGGATGATTTTCTTCAGGAAAAGCTAAGTCAGAGAAAGTGCCAAACAGGTGCAGAGAATGGAATCAGCCGCGCTAAGTAGATGTCCATGACTAATTTTATGACACTTAGAAATCTTCATGGGAGTAGCAGTAAGGCTGGCAAGCAAAATCTTTACTGGTTCCTTATGGGTTACATCCAGGATCCCAGGGAATGGATGTGGCTTGCTACATCCCAAAGATTCTGAGGCATACAGTTCCATGAAATTCTTGGCTGGCAGCTCATAGGAGATATATGAGTCTACAAGGACTTGGGAGCCTGGGGGAATAGAGAAAGCTTGAGGGGCAAGTAGAGGTACTCCCTCCTGAGCCAAGAAGGATGGCAGCAGTGACCTCAAATTAGCAGTGTGCATTTGAAACTCAGGGAAAATATTCCTATAGGGTATTCAAGTACATATAGCTTTAAGCGTTTCCCAGAGAGATTGACTGGCTCCTCAAAAATAAGGGGCATAGTGTAGCTCAGAAGAGAGATACACCCTTCTTTGAGGTTGATGATATCATTTTACTCTCTTAGAAATTCAGTGCCAATAAGTAGATTGTAGCTTTTGTTCTCTAGTATTACAGTGGGCAAGGACAAGTGTAGCCTCCCAAATTGCAGAAGTAAGGAAGAATATAGCACCAATGGCCTGAATGGTGGACAGACCAGCTGTTTTGTAAGACTAGATATATGTCAAGTCAGGAGCCAACTTAAGTTTCTCTGTTAGTTTGGAAGATACTAAATTGACTGGTAACCCAGTATCCAGGATGACTTTGATCTTGACCTTTTGTATAGATACCTCCACCCTAGCGGTATTGCATCCAAAGGGAGGCATATGGCCAGAATGTCTTGAGAGGTGACAAGTTCTTCTCCTCACTTCTCCAGGATGCATTGGAGAGCAGATATATCTTTGTAGACCACTTGGAGAGGTAGCAATATCTGCACGTTTTGAAAGATAGCTTCCGCTAGCTCTGCAGCCTCAGTAGAGGAATCTAATAGAACAGGAGCTTTCTGTGCCTGAGCTAGATAGGAATGAACAACTAATTTCCTAGCTGTAGAGGGATCAAGTGTAGGCTTAGGTGTGACTATAGTATTTCCCAACCTCAACCTTCAGGGGAAAGTTATAGCTTCAGGGACTTCCAACACAGAGTATTCCTGTCCATCAGGCTCATCTTTATCTGACTCTTCAAATTCACCATTGCTGGAGATGTTGTGGAAGAGGTATAAGATGGAAGGTTTTGTGAAGCTAGACAGAGGAGGAGGAGTTTGCAAGAGGGTAGCAATGTTTAGAGATGGGGGGATTCTTGTCAACAGAGATTGTACCCACCTCTAAGTTGACTGGGCTCTTCCTGATTGGCTTCTAAGATCAGTCCCTTCTACTTTGGGATTAGTGCACACTCAGGAGTTGTGCCCCACTATCCCACAGTTATGTCATCCTTGTTGCTTATAAGGACCATTACTGTCTAAGGCCATGATGCAGGGGTTACAACTTTTCCTGCTAGATGAGGGTTGATTCATATCTAACTACTGGGGTTTTATAAGTCAAATGCATATCCTGAAGGAGAGTTTTGATCCCCTTCATGGAAGCCAACATGAGACTTATGTGCTTTTAAATGAAGGAACAGCAGCTGGTTGGCTTTGAGGGCATTAGCGCAGGCAGTGTAAGCTTCTTTTATAGGTAACTGTTGACTAGTAATAATCTGTTGTCCCTCAATATAGAAGTGATCAGCATACTCAGCAAGAGTCCCATTGGGTTTAAAATCAGTATTCATGAAAGGATCCTTTTTCACTTCTAAGCTCAGACACCCTCCAAACTAGTCAATTAACATCTCTTTCATTTGGGTCCAAGATGTTATATTAGCAAGCTCAGGGACCACCACTTCTTGAAGGATGGGGTATAAACAAGTGATGATGTGTTCCCTCTTCAGATCATCAGGGGCATGTCTCATTACTGTCTCATAAATAGCCAATAACACCACAATGGTAGAGGTCTTAGGATTAAACACTTGCTTTGAAAGTTGGCTTGTGAATAGGATTGATGCCAGTTGATGTGGCCCCATCAGAACTGTCCTGAGAGTTACTGTTAAGAAAATTAATCTCCCCAGTAAATTCAGCCTCACTCTCTAGGAGGGGTTGCTGTGCCCATAGTTGATGCAGACTTTCCTCTAGAGTGGTGATAGAAGCAGCCACAAGAGTGCTAGTCTCTACAGGGTCAGCAGTCATATAAGCAGCTGTTATCCAGGTTAGTCTATTGGAAAGTAGCTTTGGCTTAGATTTCAGCCATTTGCAGGGCCACCTCTTGGATTTGAGTCAAGAGGGGGGTGAAAAAGGTGTTCATATCCTTAGTGAGCTCACTCATCTTCTGAAGGTTGTCATCTATCTTGTCATGACTTCCATCCAATGTTCTGATCTCCTGAGCATGATTGTCTAGGGCAACAGTACAGTAGATCTTAGGGCATCTGTCAGGAATGCTTTGCTTTCCTTCCTGACAACAACAACAAAATCTTGATTTATCCTGGGTCTGAAAACCCTTCCCCTAAGTTGGGCTGTTTCTCAGGTCCTAAAAAGGAATTATTAGTTTGCAGTATCTGCCCTCAATTACCTTTTGCTGCTTTGGAATTAAGCCAGGAGGCCATTCCCAGGTCCAACACGGGATTCAAACCCAGGTCCTCTCAATCAGCTATGTATCATCTAGATAACATTAGTAGAGCAAATTTGAACTTACCTTTCTCAATAAGCAAGAGGGCTTACTGCAGCCAATCAGAGGCTGCAATGGGGACAGAGCTTTGTGAAACCGGGTTTGCTTCAAACAAAGACAACATTAAAGAAGTGTTAAGCTCTGTAGTTGATGAAAATCAATTAATCAGTTTGACATCTTCTGGTGTTCAATTGGAACACCAGAAGCCCCCAAACTGTTGCTTCTCCAACAGCTGGGGTAAATAACACCTAGCTGTTTATAGAAGCCTCACAGAGGCAACTGGTTGTTTTATATTTGAAATAATTTTTAAATTTAAACCAAAAACTCCCCCTGTCAAGTTCCTTCTCCATTTCCCCCAAACTTCCCCTTTAAACAGCAATTTACCAACCTAGTTAATTTTTCTTTTGCCTGCTCTCAAATCCTGAAATCAAACACCATGATGCTAGCTAAGTCATCCCAATGGGGACCATTTGGGTATAAATGGTTGGTTTGGTTGCTCCTTGTACCTCCCTTACTGCAAGCCTTTCCTTTGGAGCCAGAGCAGATTCTGGTTTACCACCTCCCAATTACTTGTACAAGTTGTGGTGCTGAGTGGTACCAGGCGTATGGTACACCACCACCCCACTGTCATCAAATCCCCCAATCACAGAGGAACCACAGGTCATGGGGGCCAGTCCGCCCAGCCCATCTTTATTTCATCCCATGGCTTCTGTTTTCCTCCTAAGTTATCTTGGAGCTTACTTCCTGTTGGGAAGATTCAATCCCCTTTTGGGTCAATATTGTTTTATTAGAGAATTGTTCCATATGGGGATGGTCTCCCTTCCAATTGGTTCTCTAATCACCAGGTTGAACCCATCTGTGGCCATACGCCTTTTGGGTGGTATGTTTCCAAGCAGATGGGTTCCTGACAGCATCCTCCAAGTCCAGGTCAACATCCCCCTTCTTTTGTGTGTGGAAAAAAGGACAGCAGCTTCTTGAGCAGGACATAGTTCATCTAACTCAACCTGCAACTCTGCCATCAATTCAGTGAGTGCGGCAATTTGTGGGTCTGAAATAGGCTGAGGTAGAGCTTGCGCTTCTTGAGCAGCCTGTTGTCTTGTAGTGGTCTTGGTTTTCTGAGTAGCTGCCCACATGTCCTTCAAATCATCCTCAACTTTGCCAGTAGAAGGAGTGGGGGTACCGCAGGCAAGGGCTTACTGTCAGGGACCCACTTGGAGGGAACCAGTTCCCTATTTGGTGGGCCAAGGCCCCTAAGTTTAGTCCTGCTATTATCAAACCAATGGGCACCGTGATCATGGCAAGATGACCTAATGTCCCAGGTAGGCAAATCTTCCCATCAGGGACTAACGCCCCAACAGATAATAGCCTACCACGTAAGATAACAAGTAGAAGGAGGTGATGGTCTGACCAGAGAAGGTTCAGCCTGAGGAGGGAAAGAAGAGGAATGGACATAGTTAAACTTTCTTCCCCAGTGACCTGAGAAATACTTGAACCAACCATGAGCAAGGGATTCCTTCTGATGAGAGTTGTTGGGAGATGAGTTGTACCAATCTGTAGTTGGAGTAGGATTCCCAAAGTCACACCACAGATAAAAAGATGCCAGAAACCAGAACAGGAAAAGGCTTCCCTGCATGGCTTCAAGAAGAGATTTATGTAAAGTTCTGTGGCCCACCTTTGGCCCTAGATGGGATGTATTTCCCAGACCATCAAAAAAGGTGGCCCACGGCAGGCAAAACCCCCTAAAACCTGGAGGAATTGAATCACAGGTAGATGAACCTTGTGTTGCCTTCCTGGCCAAAGTTCTCATTTCCCCTTTGGAGTCCCCTCCAACTGTGGAAGAGACATTAACTTGGTTGGATTGCTTGTTGTCCTGGTGTCGCCCGGTCCTGAAACAATTAGCAAACCAACAAAAAAAGTGGGCCACAGAAGTTGGAAAGGTCAAATCTGCAGCCCGGGGAAATTGGTACCAAAACCTGCAACCAGAGGTGTCCCAGGTAGCTAATTCCTCCGGCCCAGGAGTCCTCTGGCCCAAAACAATTGGGTTCCGGAGCTCTCTGGTGGAGACGTCAGAGGAAGGCATTAGGGAAATGCACACCCTGAGTCCTCGGAAGGCTCCTAGACAATAAAGGGGCTGAGTCTTACATCCGGCCCCACATCCCCTATTTTCTGGGTCTCAAACCAAGATAAGATTGGCTAGTACTCTTTAATAGGCCCCCTTTAATTGCACTCCAATAGCTTCTTTCATAACCCCTCCCATCCTATCACCCTCCCTTTGCATAAAATGGAAGCATGGGCTGTCAGGTCCCTTGCTTACAAATTCCAATTGTTGAATAAACTCCTGACTTTGCAAATCTTTTGTATTAAAAGTTTGTTTAACAATAAAGGTATTTATCCCAACTCCTGCTGTCGTCCCCGCCTCCCCTTTCTCTGGCCTGCCTGCCTATCTGCCCGTTGTTTTTTGTTGGGAATTGTTCCAAGTACTGGTACGTCTGCCCAGTAGTCTTAGCAACAGAAGAGTACTCGCTGGAATCATGTTGTCACCTTGGTACAAGATGGCGTGTGGATACTGGTGCCCATTTCCCTCTTGTTCTGGTCCTCAAACCCAGTCTTTTGGAGCAAACTTTCCTTGATTTATCAATCTTTTGAGTTTATTCCTACTCATTTTACAAATGTAATTGAGCATCTCACCCAGATTTCCTTCAAACCGGGATCCTATGGGTTGTTTTCTTGGTCATCTTCTCATCTTGAAGAGTTGTTGCCACCTTTGGAATCTGTGACTACTAAACTTTTCTTCTGACTTGGTCAATCCTTTCCCCTTGCACCAAATTCCTGAGTCAAATACAGAGGCCCCTTTCACACGGGATTGCTCTCTATGGTTACTTACTGGAGCCATGGTCATGGCTTTGGATGCATACTTCCCTCCCCTTTTACATCTGGTCTCCTTTAGGAGGCCCCTTCAAGTGGCTATCCCAGTCTTGCACTGGATGGCATCCTGGTGGTTGGTCCAACCAGGATGGGAGCCAGACTTTGTTAGTCTCCCCCTCTCAATTTAGAGTCAAATGTAATAAAGGTAATAAAAGTATTTAGTGTTGGAAAAGTAGAAATAAAAATCATTTCCTTAAATACCCCAGTAGAGGTTTTAAATTTAAGAGAATAAATGAGTTTGGGAGGGTTTAAATTTAAGTCTTACTGGAATTAAGGTGAGAATATGTAATTTACCATGGGGAATAGACAGGATCAATATTAGTATAACAACAAATCAAAGATAGGAGAAAAACAAGCCACAGGTAAAGGCACAATTAAGTGGTGGTTATTTAATATCCAGGAAGAAAAGTCGGAGCTTGACCAAGTATAGATTGGTAGAAGTTGAAATGAATTGGCTCAAGCAGCAATCAGAGTGTAGGGGTAAGGAGTTGACTAAGTGGTATTAATTATCTTAGGACAACCAAAAACAAAGTTTGAATGAATTAAATAACATAAAAAGGTAATATATGTTGAAGTGTTGATTGCATGCTAACATTTGGTTATCCTTAGGGTTTAGGTCATCCCTATTGCTTCAACCCATATACAACTTGGTTTTATGATTTGATTGTTGATTTCCTTGTTATGTATAAAAATAGTACCAAAAAAACTATTGGAGGAGTGAAGAAATCCCTAAACTTACACTGAGTATCTACATAAGTCTGCAGCTTGTGTAAGGAAGCAAACCAGTCATCTTGGATGGTAGTGTAGGAAACTTGAGCAGCAGACAAGGATTTATAAATGAAATGTTTCAACAAGGTGAGCTATATTGATTGTCATGTTCACTAAACTGGTTAAGTTGCTCAATCAACTTCTCCATTCCACTTTCCTGGGCTGCCAGACCAGCCTCTACAGAGGAGTGCCAAGAGGCAAACCATTCTTCATATGATTGGAATTGCTCCTTCACATATTTGGGAAGAGAGGCACACAAAAAATTGGTGGTGTTTTGACAAATGTTGTTGTACCACCAAGGTGTCTTTCTGATTTCCAGATAGTAATAACAACAAGTCATGAGCTTATTATTTGAAGATTACAAACTGGTCATAATTATTTCTGAAGGCCATAGTCAGTTCATTGAGTTAGAAGGTATGTAAACCCAATGCCAACAGGTGGTAAACCAGTAAGGGGTGCACAAACTGTTCAACCCAATCACCTACATTGTGCAGGTTGCCTGCATACTGTCAAACATATCCATCATCTACTAGCATGAGGAGTAGATTGGGAGTGGCATTAGTAAGAGCTACGCCAGGAGGACTTCCAGCAGTGGAAGAAAGTCACGTGGCAAGAGTCAAGGGCAGCACTTTGGATCTTTTCTTGAGAGGGGGCTCCAAGGGAACAAGGTGCTACTCAGGGTCTGGTGGATATCTCGATAGCTATTGGGTATGGCAGGCATGTCAGAGATGTTCTCCTTGATAGGGGCTGTTTATTGTGGGTGACGTATATTTGGGGGGTGGTGGACAAACAAGGCCAATAAAGGTATTGGTGTAAGGCGTAAGAGAGGGGCCTAGTGCCCCTGTAGTGAGCACCATTTTTGTTAAGTTGATCTTTTCTATGTTGAAATAGGAGAGAACTAGGCAGGAAGTCTTTATGACAAAAGACTTGCAGTTCAAGCTAAGCAGGAGTTATCAACCTGGGCCTTACAACAAGGTAATCTGTATTACCTTTTTGCACAAAGTTGGGATAATGTAAATTTAAATCTTCTCAGACAGTAGGAAGAGGGCGATTGAAGCTTAAAGGAGAGTGCAAAAAGCAGAATATAGATAAACTTTAATTTATTTAGAAAGAATATTCCCTTAAATACCAAGGGAATTTATTGATGTTTCATTAGTGGAGACATCAATGTGGCATACCACAGGTAGAGGCACATATGACTCACTAACTGCTTTTGATCTATTCTTGGGTAAACTAAACGTCTCATAGAAAAAGCAAAAACCTTCAATTTTTCAACCATTAACAAACACTGAACCATCTGTTTCTTCAATTGTTAAAACACTATAAGTTGGGTTTACAACAGGAGCATTGCCAATTTAACACACTGATCTCTTACTCAAGTCATTCTCAACTCAAATCTTATGTTGAACCTGCCACCCCCTGGTGGACTTGTGGCTTTCCACTATGGTACATTAGTTTTGATATTCTCCAATAAACATTATCTTATTCCTATTATTTTCCTTTCTATTTGTACTGTTGTCTTCCCTAATCTAAATACTTAACTATAATTGGTTTAGTTGAAAAATCAGTCTCAACCATCAAACATAATGAGGTAAATAATCAAATATATCCCAATACCGTAGACCAACTGTTAAGAGACCATGTATTTAATCAAATAATCAAAACCCTAGCAGAAGAAAATAACTTGAAGGCCATCAACTGAAGCACATGCCAGTACAAGATCATCCACTTCAAAGATAAGAAAAAGCCTCTGTGTCAAGGATCCAAGCTTGGCCAGCTGGCCTGCAATTTTTAGGAATCACACAGGCTGTGGGTTTTATGGGAAGAGCCCACCACAAGATTGGAGCTAACTTAAAGATGTATGAAAAGGAATTTTCCACCAAGGACCACAGGCTGGCAGCTGGAATTATAGTGCCAATCAACCTCTCTGGGGTGATATTTCAATTCCAAACAGCTTATTTGTGTGGTTCAAGGGAAGTTCAGGTGCAGACATGGGCATTGGCTTTGGGGGTAATTAGAGGTTTCACATCCAGTTGATATGAGGACAGAAAGTTTTACTTATCTCCAAATAGGTGGGGCTTAGTGTAATCCTAAGGGCCTTGTCTTTTGTATCTTACTTGCAAATTTGACTGGTCCAGGGGATTGTTTTCAAGTATTTTCTCAAGGTTAAATTCCTTATATTTGGGCTTCAAAGAGTAATTGGTAAAGTAGACAGGACCAAAGGGAGCACCAGGTGGACAATAATCTGCGGGAAGAGGGCAGGAGGTCCTGAAGATTTTGAGCTGAATTATTATATGGCAAGAATTTAATAGGGTAATAATCAAGGAAACCAAAGCCTCATGACCTTTTATTTAAAAATGGCAATAAAGTCTTAGCACAGGATCCACAGGTCTATATAGTACCCCACCGCCAAACTTACATTTTTCTATTTAGGGTTCACCATAAGATTGGGAAATCTGAGGTCGGGTGGCCAGGACGCCCAGGTCTAGGAGCGGCAGAATGGCATTGCTGCAGAAGGCCCTCTCATTGGTTGAAATCTCAGGAAGGTTCACTTGGCCCTTCTGTTCTCAAGCCATGGTCATGGGGGCAGGCCTTAAGCCTTCATTTTTCTCTGTTAGTGGGTCTTGATTGCCTACTTGCATAGACTTCATGCTCACAAAGCTAATGGTAGGAATTTCTTTGCCTCTATTAGGCAATTTTTCTGATCTTTCATTTGGCGCTGTAGTTTTTAAGGTTTGGCTTGTATTATCATCTAGGAAATTATGCTTGGTCTCCGCTTGAGGGGGCCCAATCCCAGGAAAATGTGGGTGGCTGGACCATTGGCCCTTAGGGCTGGAGGCCCATGGGAAATCAGGGCCAGGGTTTGAATCCTGTCCTTGGGACCAGGTTTCAAGGGGAAGAAAATTGTCAATCCTGACAATCTGACCACACAATAACAGGAAATTATTACAAGGCACTCTGAAATTTTCAATGAATCTCTACCCAGGTTACCCCCATAAAAACACATACAACATTCCATATAATTGAAGGGTGTGATTCCTAAGACATAACCTATATATTGCCTTACACCCAACAAAAATAATGCTCTAGGTGCTTACCTGAAGGAGACTCTTAATAAAGAACTCATTAGATCCTCACAATCCTCTTTTGGTGCAGTAGTATTCTTTGTGGTCAAAATTGGGTCCCTGTGCCTAGTCATCAACTACTGGGACCTAAATGAAGTCAATAGCAAAAATTAGTACCCCCTACTGCTAAGCAACAACCTTTTTGATGATCTGGGTGGTGCCACAGTATTTTCTAAAATGGGCCTTACCACAAGCTACAACTAAATACATATCAAGGAAGAAGACATCTCCAAGACAGCCTTTTGTACCAATTATAGGTCTTAAAAATGTGTTGTTGTCAACTTTAGCATGATTACACACTGCATTTATTTGTAACTTTCATGAATAAGGTCTTTGCCCCATATATTGGGAAGAACGCCCTGATTTTCATATACAACATAATTTTCTACTGCCCCAACAGGGAACAACACAACAAGGACTTAGAGGCTCTATTTGCCACCTTGGTACAGCACAAACCCCTTGTCAAGCTGTCTGAGGGTCATTTCTTCCACAAGAAACTACTCTTCTTGGGCCATGTTGTATCTAAAGATAGTAATAAGCCTTAAACACAAAAGATACAAGCCATCTGCAAGATACTACTGTCCAAGGAAAAAAAGAAAATGGAGGATTTCCTTGGGATGGTTTCCTACATTCAACGTTTTATACCCAACTGCAGTGTCCTTACTGTCCCTTTGTTAGCCATTACAAGTGTCAATTCCAAATTTGTATGAACCCCATAAAGAGATCTATTCTTTTGAAAACTCACAAAAACTTTTATCAGCACCCATATTATAATACCCCAGGCGCAATAGGGGCTACCATGTTGCAACTGAACCAATAATAGTTTGGCATTTAGATTAGGGAGAACAACAGTCCAAATAGAATTATAAGAATAGGATTAAGATGATGTTTATTTGATAATAGAATATTAATATACTATACTAAAAAGCCACAAGTTACTAGGGGGTGGCATAGTGACAGGATCCAAATAAGGTTTGAGTTACATATATCTTAGGCAAGGGATTGGTGTATTGAATTAATAGAACTCTTAATTAGGAGATAGTTCCCACAGTTTGATGTTGTGCGCAGATTGGCTCATACCGTTTGTCACATCATGGGGCAGCTCATCAGGCACCCCCTTTTTATTGTGAGATACATTAGAAGGCAGGGAGGTAATCTCAGTTGCAACACCCCTTGCCCCCCTGTTTGTTGTCTGGCACCAGGATCAGGATTTGTGAGAAATCCAGGAAGCTACATATGAAGCTTTTCTGGGTGGGTATGGCATAGTAGGGGCGCAATTGGTCACAGTGAAGACTTTTGGTGTTCCCCTGGGTATCTTCAAGAAGTTAAGTGTGATTTTTGTACACTGTTGTGATATTAGAGACTAAGATAGTTGGTATCAAGATTCAAAGAGTTGGGGTTTGACACATAAGCAGGTCCTTAGCGGCATAGTGGATATCATGAATGTCATTTAAATCCTAGTATTAAGCACAAGTAAAATCCAAAAATCAAACCCTGGACCCCAGGAAATGCAGTCTTCAAGCCAATAAGACCAAGGGGCTGGTTGCCCACGTTTTTTTGGGCTCAAATATGAAGGCTGTTTGATGACCTTCCCACAAAGTCAAAAAATTTCCCAAAGGGAGCATTTTTCACTGTCAAATGCACACCACTGAAGATCCAGACCTATGCAGAAGTAGCTGCTTGCCTAAAGGAGGTTAAAGCTAAAATTAAAAAAAACTCCAATAAGCGCCAGTCAATGTCAAGCTGTGCTTTATTATTTAACATAACAAAGAACTCAGATGAAAGCCTTAAATAAACAACACTTGAGGTTCTGGCTTTAAGCCTGTTTAATCAGAGTATGAGTAATAGATATCTTACAAGCAAATGGAAGATGAGCACTGTGACAGTCCACATGTTGGGTGGTTTTGCAGGCGGGGCTCATGTTGGCCAAGAGAAAGTCTGGTGGCTTTTGACAGGTAGGGGCCAACTAGGTAACATTGTCTACTAAGGGAAGGTAAGGCCAACCTAGTAGATAACTGATGGATACTAAAGTATTGAAGGATGTTATAGTCTAGTAGGTAACTGATGACTAATAGAGTGTTGGAGGATGTTACAGCCTGGTAGTAAACTGATGGCTACCAGGGCTTGATGGGGTTCTAACCTAGTAAGTAACATAGGCTACTAAAAGAGGAGGAGATCCTAACCCAGTAGGTAACATGGGGCTACTGGGAAAAGATAGTGCCCAGGCTAGTAGATAACTGGTGACTACTAGGGCTAGGGGGTAATACAGACTGGTAGGTAACAAAGGGCTACTAGGAAGGAATGGGCTGAGGTAGCTCAAAAGAATCTCTTGGCTACTTAAAGGAGGTCTGTAAGTGAGGCTCTTACTTAAACTAGTAAGGGATCCTTGTCTGTGTTTCCCTGAAGGCTTTGGGGAGGTCATAAAGCTACCATTAGGGGGCATGTATATGCTTGGAGATGTTATCAGGGTAGCTGCTTGGGAAAGCAGCCGCAGAAATAGATAATAATTGGGCCTCTGGGAAGTAAAGTTGGTTACTTTGCACTTGAAAGCTCAGAACTAACCACCTGAGTAAGTAAAAAAAATTGCACAGACATGAGGATTGTCTGTGGTTGATAGCCTATAGTGGTGGTCACTTATGGGGCCCAGTCAAACACTAACTCACTTGAGGAAGTCTTATTGACTGAGTCTGAGGCACTAGTAACAGGGACTGAAGTATGGAACCTTGATGGTTCATAGGAAAAGATCACAGTGAAGACTAGTAAGAAGGACTGTATGATCACAGTTGTTGTGATCTGAGGTGCGGCACAGAGTCACAATGGGAAAATCTAGCCTTAGAATTGGATTCATACTAAGTCTTGGTTAGAATGGCAGGGAATTCTATGTGATTACCTTGTGGCCCTGATTGAATAATATCTCCTAGACGTGGCTAGAGAGGCACCAAAGTACGTGGAGACACAAAGACAAAAATGTGAGTAGAACTTAATTTTATTGGAAAATAGGAAATGGAATATATAGTGGTTTACAATACCACAAAAAATACCAGGACAGTAGGATCACTTGCCACAGGCATTAGTGGGGCAAGTGAGTTGTGCAGTATCAGGAAACTGAACAATTGTATTACCTAATTTGGAGCCAGCCTCATTTCAAAGGGCAAAAGCAAAAGAGAGGAATTTTTCCTCAAAATAACCCAATGAAGGCAAAATTGAAACATGGTGAATGGTGGCATTCACGACATTGCCCCCCTCTAGATTGGCCTTAGGGGGGTGATACTTGCGGAGAAACTTGGCATGCACACAAGCAAAAGGTTGACCACTATAGAGGAGTTTTACAGTATACTCCAACCCTTGCTTGAAGGTCACTTCCAAGGGCCCAATCCACAACAAGTTTAGCTTATGAGCTTGATCTCCCACTCTATGTTGATAGTAGAGAACATGGTCCCCAATGTTGAACTCAGGAAGGGGGGATCTCCCAGCATTGTCAGGGGAGAGCTCTAGCAGCTTGGTTTTATAGGCAGACGTGTAGGTAGAAGCCTGGATATCAATTATTTGGTTAACTAGATCCTTAATATGCTCTTCAGGGTTCATGGCCTTATCAGAGGAGAGTAGGGGCCCCCAAGAGCAACAGGGTAGTGGCTTCACAGCCATACAGCATAGCAAAAGGGGAATACCCAGTGACACAATGTTTGCTAAGGCTATAGGCAAAGAGAGCAGCGGTTAAGTATAGATCCCAGTTGGTGGCGTCAGAGTAAGTGAGTTTCCTCATGATAGAAACTAAAGTTGAGTTTGCACGTTCAACTGCCCCATTGGTGGAAGGATTATAGGGGGCAGAGAAAGACTGATGAGACCCCAAGGCTTCAACCACAGAGGTTACTAACTTGGTGTGAAGCTAGTCCCATTGTCAGACAACAACACTTGAGGGCAACCATGGCAGAAGAACACATCTTACAGCAGAAAGGTGGCAGTTGTCTTGGCAGTGATGTTTTTAGTAGGGCAAGCTTATACCCACTTGCTAAAATGATCAACAGCAATTAGGATAAAGTAGCAACCAGAGCAGGAGCAAGGGAGAGGCCCTACAGCGTCAATACTGACAGTGTGAAATGTGTGTTGAGGGGGGACTAGCTTGAACTCATGATTGGTGGCTTTAGGTTGTTGGAGCTGGAAATCATGGCAACTAGCAATATCATCTGGAATCAGCAGGCAAATATTTTCACAGAAGTAGTTCTTCTGGAGCCAGGCATTTGTCTTGGCAATGCCTCTGTGTCCTGTCTCTTTATGATCTTGAAGCACCAATGAAAGGCAAAGACTAGGCCTTACATAGGACAAGTAGTGGTCTTGTACTTTCTTGAAAAGCTGATTGTCACAAATGAGCGTGTCTTTGGATAATTTAGAAAGGGCAACTCAAACTTCTTCTGTCTTGTTCTCCCATGAAGAAGGATATCTAATTAGTTTGTACAGTCTGTCAGCAACAGCAGGGTGTAAAGCAAGGATGGGCATTCTGGACAGTCCATCAGCATTCTGATGTTAAATCCCGGGGTTGTGCAGCATAGTGAAGTTGTACCCTTGCAGGCAGAGAGCCCATCTAGCTAGTTGTCCTTCTGGCTCCTTGAATTACTGTAGCCATTTGAGTAAAGCATGGTCAGTAACCACAGTGAAATGGGTGCCATACACGTAATGGCAGAACTGCTTGACAGCATGCAGCATAGCAAGGCACTCCTTCTTGGTCACACTGTAGTTCTTTTTGTTTTAAATTGCGCAATTAATGCTATTTTGATATGGCCTTTGAATTGTGATAGCTGCAAAGATTTGGCTGGTTTTGCTTTTGATTTTGGAAATTCCTTGCCTTCTGAAAATGGGTCTGGTCCAATATCCACCCATTCCGGATTATTGTACCTGTCTGTGGTTGATCCTGGTATGACCTCATCCCAACGTGACCCCCTCAGCTACTCTGTCTTCCTATTGAGTGATCACCGTCCCTTGTCAACTATTTAAAGTAGAATCATTACTCCTAATAAAGACAAGTTTATCCACATTTGTGTTGGCGTTTATAATCTTCAAGCTTTTCCTGCCCTTTCTGCCAAAAGGACTTTTACATCTCTTTTTCCAGGAAATTAAGGTATGTGTCCTTAATTTTGCCCTGAAGGCTAACCCAAGGCTAGCTTCAAACCTCAAATCTTTTGTTATAAAGATTTCCCGCCGTGTCCTCCAGGATGTTGTCCCCTGGAGCTGAACACAACACTTCTCATGCTTATTCAGGACACAAGAGGTATATGCTACAGGGTGATCCACACCTTCATTGTCTAGTTGAGCCAAGATAGCCCTAATAGCCAGGTCACTAGCATCAGTATATAGGATGAATTCCTTATTGTAGTCAGGATATACTAGGATGGGAGCCTCTTTGAGTTTTTTCTTGAGGATCTCAAAGGCTTGTTGTTGGCTGGAGGTCCATTCAAAGGGGACGTTATGCAGCAGCTGGACCAAGGGTTTGCTAGTGTTCTCAAAATTGGGGATGAACTGTCTATAGTATCCCATCATGCCCAGAAAGACTTGAACCTCTTGCAGGTTGGTGGGTGGAAGCATTCTTGTCAATGGCCTCAACTTTCTTAGTCATGGGGCAAATTTTTGTCTGAGTCACCTCATGCCCCAAGAATTCAAGGCGTTCCTTGAAGAAGGCACACTTAGATGGCTTTAACTTACATCCAGCTTCACAAATCTTTATGAACACCTCCTTAAGATGAGCCAGGTGATTGGTGAAGGTAGCACTGAAGACAGTTATATCATCTAAGTACACTAAAACACACTGAGAGCTTCAAATCATGGAGGATGGAGTACATAGCTTGTTGAAAAGTAGCTGGTGCATTGCAGAGCCCTTGCAGAATTTGTGTAGGCTCAAACAATCCTTTGGATGTGATTAGTGCAGCCTTCTTCTATCTTTGGGAGAGAGATCAACTTGCCAGTAACCAGAGGCTAGATCCATGGCAGAGAAGAACTTGGAGCCCCCAAGGCAGCAGAGAGCATCATCAATGTGTGGTAAGGGGTAGGAATCCTTTTTGGTTAAGGAATTCAAGCGTCAGTAATCCATCACAATATGATGACCCCCATCCTTATTTTTCAGTATGATTAAGGGTGAGGCCCATGGACTTTGGTAAGGAGCAAGTAGTCTAGCGTCTAGAAGCAGCTTGAGCTCTTTAGACACCTGAGCATCCTCTACTTGACTGTGGCAATAGGGTTTAGCGCAGAAGGGGGGAGCATCACCAGTATCAATCTGGTGAATGACACCTTTGGCTAAACCATAATCATGTGCTATCCTTATCAAAGATATCCAAAAACTGATCCAGTAGGTCAAGCACCTCTTTCTGTTAAACCAGAGATACCTGTGGGAAGTCTTGAGCAGTGAACAATGATAGGACTTGTGGCTCATCCTCAGGTAAGTTAAAGTCCTGGAACATACCAAAAGGATGTAGGGATAAAACGCCAGGAGCATTCAACAACCTGCCATAGCCAACAACCTGCCCTCTAGACACATGTATGGGGAGAGCAATTCAGGTTGGCAACCAGTAGTTGAACAGGGTCTTTATGAGAGACATCCAAGATTCCTGGGCAGAGATAGGGTTTGTTGCGTCCTAGCAAGAGAGGAGAGTACAACTCTAGGAATGTAGCACTCAGTTAGCTCATACAATATTTGGGAGTCTAGGATAGCCTGAGACCCAGGGGGAATAGTCACAGCAGAAGTGGCCAAGGGAGGAATCCCCTCAGATGCAGGACAAGCCATGGGAGGGCACTTCATGTTGGAGGAATGGGTACAGTATTTTAAAGTGAAAACACCAGTGGGATATTCCAAGGCACATGTCTTGAGGCGCTTCCCAGGAACTTTAACTGGCTCTTCAAAGATCAAAGGGACCTCATACCCCAAGATAGAGAGGTAACTGTCCTTTAAGTTGATGATCCCATTATATTCCCTAAGGAACTGGGTACCAACTAGGAGATTCATATCTCTCATTCTCCAAGACAACGGCAGGCGCAGCCAAGAGTAGCTTGCCAAACCGCATGGGAAGAGCAGAATAAGCTCCTATAGCGCAAGTCATAGACAGCCCAGCTGTGCCATATGACTGATGATAGTTAAGGTTGGGGGCAAGTTTGAGCTTCTTGACAAGCTTTGAAGAGACAACATTAACAGGGGACCCTGTGTCTAAGACAGCCTTAATTTTCACCTCTTAGATGAATATTTCCACAAGAGTGATAGTACAACCAAAGGGAGGGAGGACAGCCAGAATGTCTTGGGCTTCTGCTTGTTCTTTGTCCCACTTTTTGATTGTGAATCTTAGGCCCTGGAACTCCTTATAGATCTTCTGGAGAGGGAGCAAGACAGAGACATTTTTGAACACAGTGTCAGCAACCTCAGCAGCTTCTTTGGAAGATTTGACAAGCACAGGAGATCTCTTGGCTTGGGTGAGGTAAGGGCAAGAGACAACTTCCTTGGCTTCAGGCAGAGGCTTGGCAGTTGTTGTAGTTTTCCCAGAACGTAGCTTATAAGTGACTGCAATAGTTTCAGGGACAGCCAGGACAGAGTACTCCATAGGCATTGGGATCTTCTACATCAGAATTGTCCATGTCAGAGTTGTCAAATATATTGTGGAATAGCAGAAGAATGGGAGGAGCCTCAGTTTCAGCAGGCTCAGAGTCAGCAATGGAGGGGGAATCAAAGGAGAGCTGGGAAGAATTGTCAACCAAGAGCATCTCTGCCTCTAGATTGACTGTTCTTTTCCTGCCTGTTCCTTGGGATCAGCCCCTTCAACTTGAGAGATTGGTGCAGACTCTTGAGTGGTGACCTATCTGTCCACAGTTATGGCAACCCTGGCATTGAGGAGAATTCTGTGAGTTCATAGTAAGGATATGTGGGCCACACAAAGACAAACCAGAGGTAGAGGCCACACAATTCTCCTGCACAACTGCCCCAGAATAGGCTAAGGTGCATATCCTGCAACAGTGTCTTTATGCTCTTCATAGAAGAAAGCATGGCTTTATGGGCCTTGAAGTGAAGACACAGGAGCTGGTTAACCTTGAGGGCTTAAGCGCAAGCCATGTAGGCTTCATGTGTGCTCAACTGGCGGCTTGTGATCAGTTGTTGTCCTTCCATGTATAATCTATCTGCAAATTCAGCTAGGGTCTCCTTTGGACTTGAAAGCAATGTGCATGAAGGTGTCCTTCTTTACTTCCAAGCTAAGGTCACCACCAAATTTGTCAATCAGAAGTTGCTTCATATCTTCCCAGGTTTTGATGGTGGGCAGCTCTGGCACCACTACCTCTTAGCAGGTTGGGTGTAGACAGGTCAGAATTATTTTCCTTCTTAACCTCATCTGAGGCTCTTCTCATGGCAGTTTTGTAGATCTTTAGGAAAGCTGCAATGGTTGAGGTTTTGGGGTCAAAGACTTACATAAAGGTAGGCTTGAAGTGTGCTTCTGAAGTTGGGCTGCCATTGTTGCTATTGAGTACATTTATGTGTGGGGAGAATTCTGCTTCTTACTTGGTGAGGGGCTGCCTGGCCCACAGCTGGAAAACACTATCTTCAAGGGTAGTCAAGGTGTCAGCAGTGGGGGTGCCTGTATTATTAGCTAGGGTGGTCTGCTGCTCAGTAACAACCAGGCGCTGGCCCTGTACTGTTACTACTGAGGACAGTTCAGCCAGTTGGGAAGTAAGAGACAGGCCCACCAAAAGGCAAGGGGCAACCCTGTCATTTACTGAATTGATCACTTCACTTAGTTCTTGTACAGCTTCATCAAGATCAGAGTGATCTTGCTTCAGGAGTTCCACTTCATTGGCTAGAGCTATCAACTCTCTAGCACAATAAATGCAGGGGGCTCCTAACAAGCCAGGGCAACAACCATCTTTGCCCACAACTTCAGGTGGACTAACAACAGACACCATTGCCTCACGCAAAGTAGCAACCTCTTGTTGTAAATCAGCAACCTGAGCTGTCAGAGCAAGCACTTGAGGGTCAGGCTGAAGGGCTTTGGGGGCAATCTTGACTGCAGGTAGATGATCTTAAATCTCAAATGGCATCCCAGAGCCTCTGTTCTCTATCTTCTAACTCATCAGATGAAGGAGAAGGTGGGGCATCTGCTTTGGAGGCAGACAGTTCATTTACTTGAGTCTGGAGTTTGGCAGTGGTAGTGGTGGTAGCAGCCCTTTCTTGATCAAAGTCCTCACCAAGTTTGTGGAGGCCCTTTGCAGCATGGACCACTACTTGCTGTAATTGGTCAAAGGAATAAGCACTGAATATGTTGAGTTGTTGCACAAGTTGTTCAAAGTCAGTGAGATAGGCGTTTGGAGTGGAGTCTACTTGGGCATGCCAGGGCTGTCCCAGCTGGTGGAACTCATGAAGGCGCTTTTAAGGTCTTGCTCAATAAGGTGCAAGATTATAAACTATATTGTGTAAAGTGTTTGGATTTAAGTTTAAAAGATATAGGAAAGTAGGCACAGTTTGCAGAAGTATTTTTAAAAGACCTGCCAAAAACTTATGATTGGACACAAAAGGTGTCATATAGTTAACTAATCCTAAACAAACTATATAAAATAAGTTGTCAAATAAAGATTTGTTTGTAACCAAAGGTATATCTACGTCAGGATATTCCCCATGGGAATATCTCAACATAAAACTAGTCAAATCATCCCTAATGTTAAAAAATGGTGACAACAAGCTAAATGCTTGTTATCTGGCTATCTCCATTCTAATTATGCTAGCTGTTTTAAACTCTGAAAACAAATTTAGACCTAACAACATAACTATTCTAAACCTAAGTTTCTTTTAAAAAAAGATGATAACCTAAGTAAATTTTGGAGTTAGAATTTGAAAAAAATATAAAATTGAAGTAGAAAAACCCTGTGATTGGTGATTGGGGAAACCACTTAGAATTTCAGCTTAAAAAGCTTACTTCTCTGGTGTCTTTATTTATATGGCATGAAAAGCCAAGCCCTGGAAAAAATCTTCATTGAAAAGGAGTTTCTTGGCAGCTGGGTTTGATGGACAAAAGCTGAACACATGGTAGTAGGGAAAATGCTAACAACAGCAAGCCAAAGATCTTCATACTGCAGGAGAAGAGAACGGTGGTTGCATAAGCAAAATATAAATAAAAGAAAGAAACCTATATTAAAATAGGAATTATAAAGGAAAATGAATCAAGCTGCGCAGCACACAGGAGCAAAAGCAAAGCAAACCTGAGAGCAAAAGCAAAAACAAACCCAAGGCAAGCAAAAACAACAAGGTAAGTTTGATTTAAAAAATTTAATAATAATCTACTTGAAATTAAGTTCAAAATAGAATTTAAATTAGTTGAAAGCCTGCCCTTTGGGGAAGGGCACAACAGCACTCTCTGACATACTTGGGGATGGATTGGTGCATTCTTTCAATGGAAGTGACCAAGCAAGATTGGGAGGTGACAGAGTTGCACTGATTGTTGGACACTAAGGAAAACAGGGAATGGATCCACTGCTGATAGGCTGCAAACTGATCCCAGTGATGAGTGACAGCAGCTTGCAGCAATGAAATCTCTTGAATGTGGAGCCTTGTGACAGATCCAGGTCTAACCAGTCAAACTTACCGTTATATTGCCCTTGACTCTTGTTACCAGTACCTTCCTGTGACAAAGCTTCAAGGAGCTTTACTTCCAGGGAGGCAATTTTGTGAGACAACACTTTATTGTCATCTCTTCAACAAGCCATAATTTTAACACTCTTTTCCTCTCTGTTTCTTAACGCCTCAACTTCACAATTGGCTTGGTCCTTTACTTGTTGCAAAAATTCATCAACCCCTAACAGCAAGCTCCAGTAGTCCCATGCATAAACTCGATTTCCTTGTGCCAGGGTTCCTTCTCTGGCAAAATAGTTGGAGTATAGCTCTTCAAAAGCCGCTTTTACCTCTACCAAAGATTCCTCAGGTGCAATCTTAAAGACCTCCAGACTTGCCCAAGCCTCCTCAAGCAAGCTGGTAGAAACTTCCTTTCTTGCAGCAGCAGCCTCAACACAGAGCACTCTGAATTTTGCTCTTTCAAATGGTAATAAAGAAGACATGATAATTAGAAAGAAGTTGAGTGGAAAGCGTCAAAATTGACAATATATTTATTTGAAATTAGATGTTTTTGTTTATATACCATTCAGGGCATATTGGGCTGCAAACCCCTCCGGTTCCTGAATCAACCTATGATTCATCACGTGGTCTATGATATTTGAGTCATCCAAACCTAGATCTTTACCTAACAGATCTCCTGTAATTCTCAACCTATGAGAATTAACCTACAATGAGAAGGAGTCGCCTGATGCCATTCATCTCAATGTATCAACTCAGCATGGAGCTTCCTCAGCTCCTGGCACCAAAACCCTGTGAATTACACATCCCAAAACTCAGCTATCAATGTTCCAACTGGAAACCAGCTGATCAAACCTGAATTCCTAGGCATCCTTGCCTTTATTTAGTTATCTTTGCATTTAATGGTTTTTTGCTTTAAAACTCATTAAAATGCTTTGATACTTGAACCAGGCACCCCTGCAGCGCCAAGCAATTTTCTCAGGCAGCACCTTGGTGCTTCTAACCTAATGAATTTGCCAAAGCAGCGCTTTTAAACCTAAAATTCAGGGTTTTACTTTTGATTAATCTTAATCAAAACTTCTTGACACAATCAAGGCAATTAACCAATATAACTAAAACCTCATTACTTATATTCCTATGTATTTATTAATGAATCTTTCTGATTAATTAAATTGTTTTGAGACGCCTAGTCTCACAAGATTGATTTGGCCAATCTTGCCTTCTGTTCTTTTATTGAATATAGATACTAAGTTCTCAGGAATCTTTATCTGAAGAATTCCAGCCAAACCTATCTACATAAAACAAACAGCAAAAACAGAGCAACTTTATATCTTGGAGTACTTATTTGGCTAAATACTTAACAGTGACTGTTGTACGGTCACAAGCCCTAATACCATTTGATGATGGGCTAAGGAAGGTTGTACAAAGGAGGACAATAAATGTTCAGCGGAGCCAGCTGCTGAGAGGAGATGCTGTGGAAATTGTGGAGCTACAATCAATTTGTAGTATTCTGCTTGATTGAACTGAAGCTTGAGGCAAGGGATAGCTCCATCACAGGCTATCCCAAGGACTACTGCCATGACTTTTTCCAAGTCAGGGGTACCCAAAGGGTAGGCCACTAGGCAGGGACCACTCCCAAGGTTCAGTATAGTAGGGACAATAGGCAGGTTGACAATGTCTTCCTCAATAGGAGGACTGGTAATTTCAGGCAAAGTTGGCTCTTGTATGGGCAGAGGCAAAGGTCCTGAAAACGTTGTTGTGAAAGGAGTAACCAAGGGGCTTACAGCCTCTGTAGTGAGCACCATTTTTGTTGTGATCTGAGGCGCAGTACAGAGTCACAACAAGAAATCCTAACCTTAGGATTGGATTTGTACTAAGTCTTGGTTAGAATGGCAGGGAAGGCTATGTGATTACCTTGTGGCTCTGATTGAATAATATCTGCTAGACGTGGCTAGAGAGGCGCCAGAGTCCATGGAGACACAAAGACAAAAATGTGAATAGAACTTAATTTTATTGGAAAATAGGAAAAGTAATATATAGTGGTAGACAAGACCACAAAACACTACCAGGACAGTAGGATCACTTGCCACAAGCACAAGTGGGGAAAGTGAGTTGCACACAATCAATAAACCAATCAGATGAATTTCCCACTTTGGAGCCAGCCTCATTTCAAAGGGAAAAAGCAAAAGAGAGAGATTTGTCCTTGAAATAACCCAACAAAGGCAAAATCAAAATATGGTGAATGGCGGCATTCACAACAACAGTGAAGACTAGTTGAAGGACTGGAGGATTTTGATAAGGATGGAACCTTGGTGGTTCATGAGAAAGAGGAATTGAACCTAGGTGGTTCTTAGAAAGGACTATAAAGGTCATAGGAAGGACTAGCTGATGGAATAAGAAGGACTAGCTGATGGACTAGAAAGGACTGACTGAAGGACTAGAAGATCATGGAAAAGGACTAGCTGAAGGATCAGAAGATCATGGAGAAGAACTAGCTGGAGGTCTGGAAGATCATAGAGAAGGACTAGCTGGAGAGCTGGAAGTTGGTTAAGGAGAATTAGAAGAAGTAGATGCAGGAGCAATAATGTTGGATTTGGACTATTGAAAGTAGGATTATTAATAAGATAGAAGCAGTAAAAGAATTAGTTAAACTGCCAAAAAAGATATGATAAAAAGGATTTAAATGAATATCATATGAGGAAATAGAAGGGAAAAAGAAAAAAGTTTACATGAAAATAGACTGTAAATTTATTAAGAAGTAATTAAGTGAGAATTAGTCAAAAAGGCCAGAACAGGACAGAAAAACTTTGAAGACAAAGGCTGGAGTTTTGCCAAAATGATTGAGAGAGGCAAGAAGAGAGCTGTTGCGCTTTTTGAATTATAGCAACACAATTATTTAAGATTATTGGGCACAGGACATTTGCTTGAATACATTCATATGTGAGAATAATGAGTAGTATAGTATCAGACAGAGCCAGGATTGAATGGAACCATGATTATTGCCCACAAATGGCCTCTTATTGCACAGAAGCACTTAAAGATTAGGATAAAGGTCAACCAGATTAAAGATAGTATTCCAAAGATTGTCAAAGATTGAAACTTATTTTTATTGTGAGTGATTAATTCTTCTTATACCTTCTGCAAAAGTTTAATCCCTGGGCTGCTAGCAATGTCTTCTAGGACATTCTAACACATCCCTAATTTGGGTAATTATTAATCTAGGTTTGGCACTTATTTCACGTCAACCAATAGATTATCTTCATCTTCACCCAGCACAGGTGATCCTTGCTGGCATGGAATAATTTAGTTACTTTAGGATTACTTCATACTTCCTTGGCATACTCCAAACATAATGCTTATTAATGTGATAAATATGGGAACTCAAAATCATGAGGAATCAAACCCAGCGCCTTGGCGCTTGCAAACTTTATTGGCGCTTGAAGTAAAAGTAGTTTGGCGCTTTGGCGCCTAACCCAGTTGCTAGGTGGTGCTTGTGTATTTTTAAGGTGGAGCAGCAGCAAATCATGTATCACTTAAGTGCCACAGCAGTTCTTATCATTGGCTAATTTAAGGTTCCAGGTCAGCAGGCTACTGCTGATCCAATATGCATATGATTTATACTACCAATTTATGTCATTTGGTAGCCGCAATTCATATCTGCAAGCTCTGTCATAATTAGCATCATTGTATTTTATAATACTAATTTATGGATTTGGTTGTAGCAATCCCAATCCATGAGCTCTGTCATAATTAGCATCGTTGCTTGGTCAAAATTCCTAACAAGAGCAACAGGCAAGTTTGAAGTGCTAAAATGGTGAGAAAAAATGGAGAAACTTGGAGGATATGTTGAATAAATTAGGGTTCAAAAATCCCCTAAGTAAAACACCTGTGGAAGCACTCAATTTTACCTGGAGCATCATGATGGGAATCACGGCAAATTGGTTGAACACGGAACAGTTGTTTATCCAGAGCAAAACAGCACTGGGTTTGAACCAAGGTCAAGGGCAAGTCATTTGGGTAAAACGTTTTGACAAAACAGTTGAATCTGGACTTCTGATTGGATGCAAGTCAAAGCCTGTTTAATCATTGTTTTAAAGGCTTTAGCTGAAGAGGTTTAAGCCTAAAAAATGAGGGAATAAAGCAGAAAAAGCAGGGTTTTAATTAGCTGAAATAAGTTAAAGATTTAATATATTTTAGAGAAGAAAAAACTGGATAGTTAAAGCCTAAAAAACCAGACTTCTGAGAGAAAACAAGGGCTAAAACAAGGAGCTATAAAAAAGGGTTCAATCTGAGACTTTTTAGGGACTGAATCAAGTGGGTTAACAAAGCCACTAGAGCTACAAAGAGAGCTGGAGACCAAGATAAAGGTGAAGAAGCTCAAGACAAAGGTGCAAGGACCCAAGATTAAGGAGCTGGAGCTAGGGACAAAGGAGCCAAAGCCAAGAAAGGATCAGGAGTCCAAGACTAAGATGCAGGAGTCTAAGACCAAGTACAAGGAGTCCAAGAGATTGTTGGGGGACTCCAAGCATTGGCAGATCCATATTGTTTCCCTGACTACCAGGCTATATAACAGAAGGTTTCTAAGGGAATCTTCCTTCTGAAAGTGAATAAAAGCCCATTTTGACCTCAGCCCAAATTTCCTAGTAGTAAAGATAGACCCTGTGAGTGAGTTACCCAATATTTTCTACCCTAGCCAAGGGTGAGAAGACACCTAACGCCAAAGCTGTCAAAGGTTTGCCACTATTAAGTCTTCCCAGAAGGAGTGAGAGAGACTAACTAGACCCCTTGAGATGTTAGATAGGGGAAGAGAGTTTATTGGAAATGAGTTTACTAGGTTGTTGAAGGATTGATACAGGCCTTCAGAGGGACTAGCACCAGCTGAAGTACAATTGCATGGTGAGGATGCCCACCTAGTGATAGGGAAAGTATTTAAAGAGTTTGCAGTAATGCAAGCCAAGTATAAGAAACTTCAAGCAAACCACCTACTGCTACTAGGGAATGACAATCCTTCCAGTTGGTTCCTGGCTACAACCCAGAACACACATTTGAGACTGATGAACAGGAACCCCACAGTCCTTGGCACGTCACTGAGCCCTGCCTGTTCAGAGATAAATACAATTTCCTCCCTACCTACTAATTAGACATAGAACAGCCCGTCACCCCCAAACCAATGCCCTCATCCACCGCTGAGCTTCTCCTGGACCATACTAATAAGCTATTTGGGATTGTATACATTACTCTCACAGGAGTAATGGATACTATTTTTCCTGCTGCTGGCCTGTGGTCATGGGTGGGCAAGTTTATGTCCTACCTCATTAAGTTAGCACTAATCCTTTGGTGGACTTTGCTCACCCAGTCTGCAACCCACCAGTTCCCAGGCGCTAGCAAGCCAGAAGACCAGGGCTGGTTCCCTGATAGTAATGGGCAATTTTCTTAGGTCAAAGTTCCTAAGGTCAAAAGTGCAAAAATCAAAAATGGGACCCCCAAAAAGTGCAAAAATTGAAACACTATGTAGGGTGAAAAAATCAAAAATATCAAAGATCAAAGTGCAAAAATTGATTTTCCAGAGGTTAACTTTAAAGCAGAATAAAATACAGTTTATAATATAAAACTATATATTTTAAAATCTATTCTATACTAAAGAGATCCCAAGAAATTCATTTCTTTAATAAAAAATAGATGCTAGATAATAATTTTTTTAAATTAGCTGTTTTTTAAAGAGCCTCTTTTTTACTTTTAAAAACAAAATTAGACTAGAATTTATATATAGAATTTATTTGATTGAATATAAAAAATGAGACAAACAAAAAACTGATTTATAAACTATAAGTTTAATAAAAAAGTTACTTTAATTTCCAGCTTATGTAAAGCTATAATAATACTTCAGTATAAGCAAAATAAAGGATTTTTCCTGCAAGATACAAGTATATGATTTTAGGTATTTTGGTTTATGAGTGATCTTATTTCAATGATAAAAGTTATAGAAGTTTATCATTAAAATAATATAAAGTACATTACTTTCTTATTAAAGCTATACTATACAATTTTATACTTAATAAAGGATATAGTCTTATATATTATTTATAAGTCACAATATTCAAAGATATCAAGAATCTGCCACTTACATATCATAAAATTAAGACTTGAATTTTTTTATGTTAAAAACACTGTACTTCCACTAAAAATGATATAGATAGTTCAAAGCAGTATATCAAAAAGAAACATTTTATACATCTTATTTTACTCTAATACATATAGTAAAAAGATATAGTAGAAGATAATTCAGGGTAATAATGAAGAGAGGATAATAGACAATAATCAAGGGTAAGAATGGAAAGATAATAATAGAAGATAATTGAGGGTAATGATGGATAAGAGAAGAAGATAATCAAGGGTTAGAATGGAAATAGGATAGTAGAAGATAATTGAGGGTAAGAAAGGAGAAGAAAAGAGAAGAGAGGAGAAAAGGAGAAGAGAAGAAAAAAGAAAGTTTTTTCTACTTGGTATCAGATTTTATATAATCCACCCTCTTGACAATGCAGGAACTTTTTAAAAGTTTTTTGGCCCTAGCGCAGCCAAGGGGCCAAACAAATTTATTTTTGAGGAGGAATGAGAGGTGGAAAGGAGAGGTGGGAAAGGAGAAAATTCAAAAGAGAAACCTTCAAAAAAACTAAAAGCTTATTGCACTTCATTTTGCACTTTGATTTAGGCACTTCAATTTTGTCCCCTGAAATAACATAGGGAAACATAGTGCAATATTATATTAATTTAATATTTTTTTGAAATTGCCTCCAAAAAACACCAATTTATTAATAATGTAATAAAATAAAAACCTACTCAAAAACTTCATTTATTTTATATATATTTAAATATCAGGTCTTAAAGAATCTACATGAGGAATTTCAAAAGTTTTTATTAATTATTTAAAATTTTATAAGCTTATAAAAAGTGTGACTAAATTGAAAAAGTCAATTTTTAATTTCCTCACTTTTGATTTGAGGAACTTAATAAAATACAATGAATAAAATATTAATATTTTGCAAAAATTTAATATTAAGTGGTCCTAGTTTTTTGGTACCTTTTTGGATTTTGATTTGACTACTTTTGATTTCTGCACCCATTAAGAAACTATATGTAAAATTTTAAATAAATTTAATTATAAGACAAAATATTATTTTTTTTAAAAAAAGAGCTTATAATAGTATTTTTTATTAATATTTGAACAAAAAAAATAAAAAATTTGCCTAAAGTTAAAAAAGCTTCTTTTATAGCTCTCAATTTCTTTTTTACATATAGAAATTTTTTTAAATTTTGATGTATCAAATATTAAATTGAGGATTTTTTTGCACTTCAATTTTCAATCTTTTGAATTTGTCCCCTCTATTCAAAGGGGTAAATAAATTCTATTTTAAAAGCCAAATTAAATTAGGGTGTGTTTTAAATTGCATCAATTTTGGCACTTCAAACTTGGGTTTTCAATTTTAGCTACTAGTAAAAACATTTTAAAAAAGTCAAATTTAAGAAAAATATTAAATTTTTTGGGAAAATATTTATTGATAAAAAGTGCAGAGATCAAAAAATCCACTGCTTTAGAGATTTTGATCTCCACACTTCAAATTTAGGCACTTTCCTATAGTAATGGGGAAGGGAGGTACAAATAGTGTCTAATGTAGATTGTAGATGTTGATGAACCAGAAGGAAGTCACCTTGATTAGTTTACAACAATAAGAGGAAGTTGTGGGCCCATTTTTGGAAAGCCACAATTGATCATAGTTATTGCAGGAGGCAGTTAGCAGCTCATTCAACTGGGAATTATGTGAGCCCAGGAGCAGCTTTTGGTGAACTAAAGCATATTGAGCAAAATTTTGGAGGAGGTTCCCTGTATCCAGTAGGGATAAGGTATGAAACTGAGCTAAACCTTAGTCTACCATCATGAACCAGTACTTAGGGCCCCCAAACACAGGTTTGAGTTTGGAGCCAGTAGTCTTGCAGTACATCCACCCTGAACCAATTAAAGGGCAGTTTCTCATATTTTTCAAAAGTAGTTGTTTCCATGGCAATAGGTGATATATGTGGCTGGGGCAGACAACCACAGAAGACAGGTAGCAGAAGGGTCTGAGTTGTTGTCAAAAACTTTGCCATTCATACTATTTTGATATTGCCTTTGAATATTGGTACATGCAAAGACTTGGTCAGTTTTTCCTTCAACTTTGGCAATTGTTCACTTTCCTTAAATGTGTCAATATCAATGTCCACCCTTTCCAGAGTATCCTAACTGCACCTGACTGATCCTGGTAAAAGTTCAGCTCATGATAATCTCATCAGCCACATTGTCCCCTAGCAAATGATCAACATTCCCAGTCTACTATTTAAGTAGAATCATTTATCCTAATAAAGACATGTTTATCCACTTTTGTGTTGGCTTTTATAACCTTCAAGCTTTTTTCTTTCCCTTTTTCCAAAAGGAACTCCTCTTCTCACATTCCAGGAAATTAAGGTATGTGCCCCTAATTTTACCCTGAAGGCTAACCTAAGACTAGCTTCAAACCTCAAACCTTTTGTAATAAAGGTTTCCTGCTGTGTATCTTAGATGTTGTCCCAAGAGCTGAAAACAACTGATGTCCTCTTCCAAATGAGGACTAGAGATAGTAGGCAAAGTACTGCCAGTGGAAGGAGGGTGTACTGGACCAATAAATGTGGCGTCAAAGGACGTGAAAAAAGGGCTTGTGGACCCTGTAGTGAGCACTATTTTGTTGAGTTGTGCTTTATTATTTGACATAATAAAGAACTTAAGCAAAAGCCTTAAATATTTAAGACTTGAGGTTTTGGTTTTAAGCCTGTTTAATCTAAGTACAAGTAATAGATATCTTTCCAAAAAATGGAAGATGTGCACTGAATATTTAATGTCAAAATTAATGAGCAAAAATGAACTTATTTTATTGAGAAAAGAGCATTAATTTTATATTCAAAGATTTGATCCTAGTAGTCCTAGTGAGGTACTTCAAGTAGTGAGAGGCTGGTAGGGATTATAAAGGCTCAGACATTGATGTCAACTTTCATTTGGGTATAGAGAACTCTATGGGTTAAAAGCAAAAGCAAATACTTTCACAGGCATCCCTCTAAAAACTATCATTCACTAGACTAATTGAAACCCCTAGTAAATTTTAATTCACAAATGTCAACATCAGTCCCCAGCACCAAATTGATGATGTATTTGGCCAGACTATGTGATACAGAGATAGAGACAAGGAAATAGAGCATTGTCACTTCTATTCTCCAATGCCAACCAACCCAGAATTAGCTGCCTGTAAAGCCCCCTTAAAATGACAGATGCAATTAGAAGAATGCCAGTGGACCTAAAGCCTGCAAATTTTGAAGGCTCAAATTTTAATAGGATAAATACTCTGCTATATCAATAATGGTGGTATTGTCATTCTGATAATAAAGCTTAAATGAAACTTTGATTCACACAAATTCTATCTTATCTAATTTTAGTGTTTTTCCATCTCTATCCAGTTCTACAAACTCACAAGCCCCTGTCACTCCTACTGAAAAACCCACAGCCCTTTTGCCTGTGTTATTCTGTCCAGCAGGAGCACCCTTTGGAACTGTGCATTTCACTGAGTACCCTCTAAACCCAGCCTATTTTGAGTTCACCCTGGAAAATATACTCCTTGTCCAATCACTTGGCAAGAACTAGAGTCACAGAAAAAAATGGCTGTGAAGAAAAGTGATATACAATTCCTCTCAGAATATTCCACAATAAATACAATTATCTGCATGCATACCTGGTACCAATGCTCCCTCCTCCAACCCTGCGGCCTGAATGCTTGCAAGAAATTGCTACTACTTCTGATGCCACTTCCACCCAGATGTTTGGAGTACTCTATATTACTCTTATAGGCTTGGTAAACTCCATGATGCCAAATTCTGGCCCTTGGCTCTTGCTTGGTCAATCCTTATGCTATGTTATCAAGTTGGCTCCCATCTTATGGTGAGTATTACCCTCTGGCCTGGTGGTCACTCTGCCTGTGTCAAATAGTGCTCCCACCAGCAATTGGTATCCTGAAATTATGAAAATTCTCTTTAATTGCAATAACCTGGGACCACAGATTTTGTTATCTTTTGGGGCTACTTGTATTCTTATTTTATTGATAATTGCTTAATACACTTACAATGCTGCTACCAAACTGATTTTTTCTATGTTAAAGGCTGTGAAAACAAATGAACTAAAAGATCACATCCCAAGCGCTGAGACCCAGACCTCATAGGTCCAGAACATAATTTTAAACAAGTCCACAACTAAAATTGACATGTCACAGATGGGGAAGCTCACTTTTTAAGAAGCCATAAGAGCTTTGCCAGTCCTCTGCCTTAACTTCGAAGCCAACACCTACACCTATCCAAATGACATCAAAAAGGTACTGGGAGTTGCTGCCATGCTTTCAGGAGATGCCTTGAACTGGTTTATAAAGACCTCCTCTGAAGATATGGAGCTTTGCCTCAACTACACCAGGTTTAAGGCCAAACTCATGATCACTGGCAACAATAAGAACACCCACCACCACGCCCAACTAATCCTACTAGAGATCAAACAAGGACAGCACACTATCCAGTACTGCATGAAATAATTCATCAAATTGAAGACATGTACCCAACTAGAGGATAAAATGGCCACCATCCTGTTCCAAAAAGATGTGAGCCCTACCCTTAAAGTTCTGCTGAAAATCACCTGCCCATCCTTAGCCTTGAGAAACTACTGCCTCTCTGCAAAGGACTAAGACTTAACCAAGAAAGCTCAACCCCCACCCAAAGCTGTACACCCTAAACCCAGAACCCCAATAGACCCAGAATGTCACCAGAGGAACTTCAGCGCCATTAACATAAAAGAAATGTGCTTTTTTCTCATAAAACATGTCACTTAACCAGTGTGTGCCCAAAGAAAAACACTTGTTATGTTGCACTGGCCCAAATAAACACCTCCAACCAGTCTTAAAATTTTATTCAAGTTTCCTAGAATCACAAGGTATGGTGCACCAAATGGGGGCCTTCATTGACACTGGGGCTGATGAGAGTTCCATATGTGTGGCACTAGCCAAGAAACTGGGCCTGAATGCTTCTGAATACAGCTTGCTGATAACCATGATAAATAGTTCACAAGAAAAAGGCTACAGATGTGACCAAGAACTGGCGTTAAAAATTGGAAGAAACACATATCCATCCTTCATGATCTTACTAAAAAAGTCCCTCATCCTGTGATCCTGGGTGATCCTTGATCAGACAAACATGTACTTATCCTTAACTACATAGACCAGAATGTTACCCTAGGACTTTCTGGAAAAGGGGTCACAGTATCTTTCTGATCCAGCCAGACCCAAAAGTCAAAAAAAGCTCATGGTCATGCAAATAACCCTGCGTAGAAATCCTATCTACCCCTCTTTACAAAAGAAATCACATGCTAAGCAAGAAATAATTTACATAATTACTTAACCACTAAGTTTAATACCATGCTACAGAACTACTGCCATAAGACCAACCCCATCACAGACCAATCTAAAGCTGAAATTGTTGTGAATTAGTAGCCCTGAAAGAGTACATAGAAGATATAATCAAGAAGTGTTTCATCAGTGCTTCCAAAGCCCTGTGCTCATCCTATTTTCTATTTCTATATAAGAAGAAATGAGGCATGAGACCCTGTATGAACTATCAGAAGTTAAATGACATCACAGTGAAGAATCAATACCTGATATCAAATGTCAACAACCTCTGTGACGTCTTAAATGGAGCTCAAGTATACTAAAAACTTGAACCTAGAGATGCCTTTAACCAGATTTGCATCAAAGAGGGGGACAAATACAAAACTTCATTCAAACCCAGATATGGTCTCCAAAAATACCTGGTTATTCCTTTTGGGTTGTACAAGGCCCCAAGCACCTTCTGGAGAATGATCAACTTTGTTGTCAGGACCATCATTTATGATGGTCCCAACACACATTTCTCTGAAAAGTCTGGTTATGTGGTTCTTTTGGGTCCTGGCCTTCTGGGATTAGAAAAAAACTGGTTGAACAACTTTGATTTAATGGTTTTGATTCAATCAATCAATCAGTCAGTCAACAGTAGGTTTTAATAATGTTGCTTTAATTAATTCCAGCCCAAAACTTGAGTCCTGGAACCTTTCTGATGCCTTTACCATGTCTTAGTACAGATTTAACAAATTATGAAAGCGTTAAACTCAAGCATAAAGATGTTGAAATTTGGTAATTCCAGCCAGTCAAATGACAGGGATGTCTTGGGTGATGTTGGCCAACCACTGGCAGAAGTATTAGGCTCCGTAAAACTTCAAACTCAAGTATTAGAAACTGTTAAGCTTCTTGAAACAACTTATGATAACATTCAAACCATACAACCACCTGCCAAGTCAAATCAAGCATGTTTGAGTAAGTTGAAGCCTGATGATCCTGATAATAGTTTCTTTAACTTTTTTTAAGTTGTCAATTGAAATTTTTCCTTGTAAACTCTTGTTGTGTTCTGAGGCAGAACACAGACACAAAACTGGAAATTCTAAACTTAGGATTGGATTTTTACTAATTCTCAGTTAGTTGGCAGGGAAGGTGATGCAATTACCTTGTGGCCCTGATTGAATAATATCTTCTAGGCGTGGCTAGAGAGCGGTGCCAAAGTACTTAAAAACACAAAGACAAAAATTTGAATAGAACTATATTTTTATTGGTGATAAAGAATTGGAATATACATTGTTTTTGTGATACCGCAAAACAATACTAGGACAGTAGGATCACTTGCCACAAGCATAAGTGGGGCAAGTGAGTTGCACAGGATCAAGAAACCAAACAGATGAATTTCCCACTTTGGAAATAGACCCATTTTGAAGGGCAAAAGCAAAATAGAGTGACTTGTCTTTGAAATAACCACACAAAGGTAAAATCAAAACAGTGTGAATAGTAACATTCACAACATTGCCCCCTTCTAGATTGGCCTTAGGGGGTAGTACTTGCAGAGAAACTTAGCATGTACTTAAGCAAATGATGACCACTGGAGAGGAGTTTCACAAAGTATTCAGAACCATGTTTGAAAGTCACTTCTAAAGGTCCATCCCATAAAGTATCCAACTTATGAGCTCGTCCTCCCACTTTGTGTTGATAGTATTAGACATGATCTACAACTTTGAACTCTGGCAAGGGGGAGCGTCCTGTATTTTAAGGAGTGAGCTCTAGCGTCTTGATCTTGTATGCAGAGGTATAGGCAGTGGCTTGGATGTCAATTATGCGGTTGACCAAGTTCTTAATATGAGCATCAGAATCCATGGCCTTGTCAGAAGAGAGTAGGGGGCCCCCAAAAGTGACAGAGTGGTGGCCTTGCACCCATACAACATAGCAAAGGGAGAGTACCCAGTGACACAATGCTTACTGAAGCAGTAGGCAAAGAGAGCAGCAGGCAGGCATAAATCCCAATTTTCAGCAGCAGAGTAGGTGATTTTCTGCATGATAGAAACTAAAGTTGAGTTAGCACTCTCTACAGCCCCATTAGTGGAAGGGTTGTAGGGAGCTGAGAAGGATTTATGAGACCCCAAAACTTTTACAACAGAAGTCACTACTTTTGTGTTAAAGTTAGTTATATTACCCAACAATAACACTTGAGGGAAACCATGGCAATAAAACACATCCTGTATTAAAAAGGCAGCAGTGGCTTTAGCTTTGATGTCCTTGGTGGGGTGAGCTTCAACCCATTTGCTGAAATAATCAACAGCAATCAAGATGAATCAACAGCATGAGTGTGAGCAAGGAAGAGGTCCTACATCATCAATACTGACCATATGAAAGGTGTGCTATGGAGGGACTAATTTGAACTTGTGTGAGACAACTTAGGTACACTGTAGCTGAAAGTTGTAGCAACTAGCAATGTCATCAGGGATCAGTAGACGGAGGGTCTCCCAGTAATAGTTGTTCTGGATCCAGTCATAGATATTTGCAATACTTCCATGTCCAGTCTCTTTGTGGGCCTGGAGCATTATCAAGAGGCAAAGACTAGGGCATAAATAGGGTAGATAATGGTTGTGCACTTTCTTAAAGAGCTGATTGTCACAAAGAAGGGTGTTCTCAGATAGCTTAGTCAGGGCAGATCAAATTTCCCCAGTCTCGTTTTCCCAGGAGGAAGTATACCTAATCAATTAATAAAATAAGTTGGCTTCTGAAGGGTGTAGAGCAAGGATAGGCATTTGAGATAATCTATCTGTGTTCTGATGTTAGATTCTGGGGCAATGTAACACAGTGAAATCATAGCCCTGAAGGCAAAGGGCCAATCTAGCTAATTGCCCTTCAGGCTCCTTGAGCTGTTGTAACCACTTAAGCAAAATGTGATCAGTGACCACGGTGAAATGAGTGCCATAAACATAATGGTGGAACTTTTTAACAGTATGTAGTACAGTGAGGCACTCTCTCTCAGTGATGCTATAGTTTTTCTCATGATTATTGAGGACACAGGATGTATATGCTACAGGGTGGACCACTCCTTCATTGTCTAGTTGGGCAAGGATGGCTCTAATAGCTAAGTTGCTAGCATCTGTGTAAAGGATGAAATCCTTATTGTAGTCAGGATACACCAGGATGGGAGCCTCTTTGAGATTTTGTTTAAGAGTCTCAAAGACCTGCTGTTGGCTAGCGGTCCACTCAAAGGGGACTTTGCATAACAATTGAACAAGAGGCTCACTAATATTGGCAAAGTTGAGGATAAACTGTCTAAAATAGCCCATCATACCCAAAAAGACTTGTACTTCACAGAGGTTGGTAGGTGGAAGTATTTTGTTGATGGTCTCAAACTTCTTGGGCATATGTCTGATCCCAGTTTGAGTTACTTCATGACCCAAGAACTCAAGGCGTTCCTTGAAGATAGCACATTTAGATGGCTTCAACTTGAGGCCAACCTCTCAAATCTTAAGAAAGACCTCTTTTAGGTGAGCCAGATGATCAATAAAGTTTGCACTGAAGATGTTTATATTATCTGAATAGACCAATACACATTAGAGCTTTATATCATGTAGTTAAGAATACATAGCCCTCTGGAGCGTGAAAGGGGCATTACAAAGCCCTTGAGGCATGCAGGTAGGTTCAAACAATCCTTCAGAGGTGATGAGAGTGGCTTTTTGTCTGTCTTAAGGAGAGAGACCAACTTGCCAGTAGCCAGATGCCAAATCCATAGCTGAGAAGAATTTAGAGCCTCCCAGACAGCAGAGTGCATCATCTATACATGACAAGGGGTAAGAATCCTTCTTGGTTAAGGAGTTCACCCGTCAATAGTACATCACAATGTGGTGACATCCATCCTTCTTCTTCAAGATGAGCAAAAGGGAGGCCCAAGGACTCTGGTAAGGGGCAAGCAGCCCAGTGTTCAACAACTGTTTGAGTTCCTTGGACAACTGACCATCTTATACTCTACTTCATTGGTAGAGTTTGGCTCAGAAGGGGGGAGCATCACTGGTATCTATTTGATGAATGACATCTTTGGCCAGGCCATAATCTGTACTGCCTTTGGCAAAGATATCAGCAAACTGATCAAACAAGCCAAGAACTTCCTTCTGTTGTACAGGAGACAACTTTGAGAAGTCTTGGGGGGTAAACAAGAACAACAATTGAAGTTCTTCCTCTGGTAGGTTGAAATCACAGAAGGTACTAAAAGGATGTAGTGAGAGAACATTAGGAGAATTTAGAAGTTGACCATAGCCAACCACTTGACCCTAGATATGGTTATAGGTATAGGGGTTAGGTTAGCTACAAGTAACTTCACAGCATCTTTGTGAGAAGAGTATAGAATTCTTGGGCAGAGATGAGATTCATTACGCCCCAAAGAGGAAGGGGAGTACAGTTCTAGGAAGGTACACCCAGGCAATTCATACAAGATTTGGAGGTCAAGGATAACTTGAGACCCAGAAGGGATGGCCACAGCTGAGGTAGCCAAGAGAGGAACTCCTTCAAGTGCAGGGCAGGCAGGAGGAAGGCACTTCATGTTGGAGGAGTTTGTGCGGTACTTTAGGGTGAAAATTCCAGAAAGTTATTCCAGGACGCATGTCTTTAGGTGTTTGCCAGGCACTTTGATCAATTCTTCAAAGATAAGAGGAACTTCATACCCAAAGATTGACATTTATTCATCTTTCATGTTGATGATCTCATTGTATTTCTGGAGAAATTGAGTACCAACTAGAAGATTTTAGCTCTCATTTTCTGGGACTACAGCAGGGGCAGCAAGGAGTAGCTTACCAAAGCGCACAGAGAGGGCTGATTATGCACCAATAGCCCGTGTCATGGACAGACCAGCTGTCTCATAAGTCTGGTGATAGTTGAGGACTAGGGCTTTCTTGAGCTTTTTCACTAACTTGAAGGACACAACATTGACTGGAGGCCCAGTGTCAAGGACAGCTTTGATCTTCACCTTTTGGATGTATACCTCTATGTGAGTAGTTGTACGTCCAAACAAAGGAAGGTCAGCCAAGAAATCTTGTGCTTTAGCCAATTCTTTATCCTATTTTTCCTGCATGTACCTGAGACAAGGAAACTCCTTATAAACAGTCTGCAGGGGAAGTGAAATGGAGATGTTTTGGAAGATGATATTGGCCACCTCAGTAGCTTCTTCAGAGGTTTCCACCAAGGGACAGGTGACCTCTTAGCTTGAGTGAGGTAGGGTCTTGAAACAATATGTTTGGCGTCAACAAAAGTTTTAGCTTTGGTTGTAGTATTTCTGGAACACTGCTTATAAGAAACAGGGATGTTCTCAGGTATAGTAAGGACAGAGTAGCCATAGGCATTAGAATCCTCAGTGTCAGACTCTTCCATGTTGGAGTTTTCTGAAATGTTGTGGAAGAGGAGAAAGATTGGAGGAGCTTAGGAATCAGATTTCTCATCAGCAGAATTAGAGGGAGGTGAAAGGGGAGACAGCAAAGATTTGCCAACCAAGAGCCTCTCTGCCTCTAGGTTGACCTCTCTTTTCCCACCTGGTCTTTAGTATCAGCTCCTTCAACATGGGGATTTGTGCAAACTTGTGAGTGATGTCCCACCTGACCACAGTTATGACAACCCTGTTGTTTGGACTGGTTTTGGGCATTCACAGCTAAATCTGTGGAGAGCAGGAATTTGTGCCTGAAGCAGAAGCCTGGTTCTCTTGCACTACTGAACCATAGTGCGTGAGGTACATATCTTGGAGGAGGGTTTTGATACTCTTCATAGACATAATCATAGCTTTATGAGCCTTAAAGTGCAAATATAGTAGCTGGTTGACCTTGAGGGCATGAGCGCAAGCATTATAGGCCCCATAGACAGTCAACTGTTTACTTGTTATTAGTTGTTTACCTTCTACATAAAACCTATCAGCAAACTCAGCCAAGGTTTCCTCAGGCTTAAAGGCAATGTGCATGAATGCATCTTTCTTTACTTCCAAGCTAAGGTCTCCTCCAAACTTCTCAATCAGTGATTGCTTCATCTCTTCCCAAGTGGTAATGGAGGGAAGCTCAGGTACCAAAACCTCACAACAGGTAGGGTGGAGGCAGATCAATATGTGTTCTTTCTTGATCTCATCAAAAGCCCTACACATGGCAGTTTTTTACATGGTAAGGAAGACAGAAATTTTAGACATTTTTGGGTCAAAGAACTGTTTGAAGGTAATTTTGAAATGGGTCTCAGGAGTTGGTCCACCATTATTACTGTCTACCATATTGATGCAAGGAGAGAACTCAGACTCAGATTCTGTGGGAGATGCTGTCTGGCCCACAGTGTCAGGAAGCCAGGCATAGGTAGAGGCATTAGTTGACTCAGGACAGAGTACAGCTGTGCCAGTGGGTAATGCCCGCCATAGGATGGGTGCTAACTTGATAATATAGGATACAGATTGCCCAAGCAAATACCAGGGCCCTGAGTTGGGCAACATAGAGTCTACCATTCCCGTCAAAGTAATGTAGAGTACTCCAAACAGTTGGGTGGATGTGGTCTTAGTGGCAGTGGGGGGCTCCACTGGGCGGTCAGGTTGCAGGGTTAAGGGCAGAGTCATGGGGACAAAGTATGCAGGCAGATAATTGTACTTGTCTTTGAGCAATCTGGGCGGCCTAATGTACCACTTTCATTTTTGTCCTATGTATTCAGTCTCTTTAGTCCTTTCCAAGGGATTGGCAATGAGGATGATCTCCAAGCCATATTCCAAGTAGGCAGGTTGGGCAGGTATTTGGTAAAATGCACAGGTCCAAAGGGTGCTCCAGGAGGACAGTATAATGCCTGAGGCAGGTCAGCAGGTTGGTCTTTGGAGGAGACAGTTGCCTGATTGTCTACTTGAACAAAGTTGAGATGAAAGATCACTAAGACTAGATAAGGTAGGATTTGTTTGAACCAAAGGTTCATAAAACTTTATAATCAAAAATGCTAATGGTGTCATCCCCATACCGCCAGGGTTCTTATACCAGGTGGTTTTGCCTCTTAATTTTTGTGGACTTCAGGCCTGTGGACAGTTCACTGGCAGGATATAGACCTTGGCTTCTGGTTTTGCAGGCGGCAGATCCTAGTTGTGCTTGCTCTGATGAACAGATGTGGCGATGTTTTTTTCTGCTGCCACTGTTCACCACATCACCTGAGCAATCAAATTGCACTACCCCTTATAGACTGGAGACTGGCATTAGCTGGTGGTAATTGGCAGGACTGGCAGGAGTCCTTGTTTTAACCTCCTTTAGGAAAGCTACAACCTCTGCGTAGGTCTGGGTCTTTGATGGCACAAGGTTAACAGCAATCTGATGAGCATTTAAGACATCGTCTCTTAAGATGCTGGCAGGTCTTGAAGTAATTTAACAACTTGGGTCTACAACTCAGCAAGTCGGCGGGTCCCTGTCCATCCTGAGTGACTTAATTAGCCTTTAGAGGGTCAGGGTTCAATTCTAGGGTTTTCAATGTTGATATTGAACTTCCAGTCTTGACACTTGGAAGGCTGGCAGGTTCCTCCTGGTTGGGACAAGGCATCTCTGGCAGGCCATGGTTTGGCCCAACTGGCAGTCTGGCTGGCTCCTGTCTACCCTGGTCAACACAAGACTTTTCCTGAGGCTCAGGATTCAATTCCCAGATTTTTAATACAAGTATTGAAATGTCATTCATGACACACAGCTTTCAAACTCTTTCCTCCAAAGCAACTAGAGAGTTAGAGTTTTGGGTGCCAGCTTCAGCAGCGTAGCCTGTTTGCTGCTCAGTAGTATCTAATCAATATCCTTGTTTAGTCACCACAGTTGAGAGTTCAGCTAGGCGTAAAAGTCAAGGAAGGGCCTACTGACAGACAAGGGGAGAATGGCTCATTGACAGAGTCAATTAATTTGGTCATTTCCTGAAATTCTGTGTCTAGAGCATTGTGATCTTGCTCCATATGGTCAAGTCTATTGGCTAGGTCAATCAACTATCTAGTACAATTGATAAACAGTTGTCTAGGAAGTCCAGGGCAGCAGCCTTCATCTTTGGGGGGCCTGGAAAGCTGGTGGACTCAGCAACAGCTGCTTGCAGCTCTAAGATTTGTTATTGGAGGCCAGCCACCTGGGTGGTCAATACAGCTACCTGAGGATCAGGTTCAGGTGCAGCCTCTGGAGAAGCTTGGCTTCTTGTGATAGCATGTAGTTCCTGAATAGTGCCTCACAATTTTTGTTCTTGTCTCACCAGATCTTCAGAAGGGTGACCACCAGTAAGAAATTAGCTCAACTCATCCACACAGGCCTGCAATCATTGAATAATAGTAATTACAGTGCTTTCTCCCGTAATAACACATCCTGCATTTCTTGCATACTTCTTGAGGCAACCTCAGCCAAGAGTTGCAGTTGCTCAGCAGTATGGACACGGAATTCATTGAGTTTTACCACTAACCGCTTGAAGTCATTGTGGTGGGTGTTAAGGGCAGAGTCAACCCAGGCCTTCCAGAGTTGTTGTAGCTGGTGCAACTCCTGAAGGCATTCACAAACGTAGTCATGGACAGAGGAACACAGGTGTTTGATAGATTTTGTCAATTGAGCTTAGGAAGTGTTAGAATATCTCTGGTTATTGGATACTAGTCAGACCAGAGAGTACACCCACTGTTGATAGGCAGAGAATTGTTCCCAGTGATTAGAAACAGTGGCACAAAGGGAGGAAATTTCATGGATGTGGATCCCCAGTATCATCTGATGATGGACTAGTGCAGTTTAAACAAAAGACAATATTAAGTAATTGGCAAAGTTGGATGCTGAAAGGAAGTATTGTGGAATACAAGGAGCAACTATTATCTCATAATATTCTATAGACCTGAACTGGGCTTGTAGATTAGGAATGGCTCCTTTTAGGGCTAGCCCAAGGGCCACTGATGTGATTTGATCTAGGTCAGAGGTACCCAGTGGGTAGGTGACAAGACAGGGGCCATTAGCCAGGTTTAGAACAGTGGAAGTGATAGGCAGGTTGACAATGTCTTCCTCTATTGGAGGGCTGGAGACATTAGGCAAAGATGGATCCTGAATTGGTGGATATAAAGGACCATAGAAAGTTGTTTCAAAGGGAGTAACTGAGGGGCTTGCAGCCCTTGTAGTGAGCACCATTTTTGTTGTGTTCTGAGGTGCGGCATAGACACACAACAGGAAATCCTAACCTTTGGATTGGATTTGTACCAAGTCTCAGTTAATCAACAGGGAAGGTGATACAATTACCTTGTGACCCTGAATAATAAGTCTCTACTAGGTATGGCTAGAGAGAGGCGCCAAAGTACTTGAAAACAAAAAGACACAAATGTGAATAGAACATAATTGTTATTGGTGATAAATAATTAGAATATATATTGTTTTGGTGATACCACAAAACAATACTTGGATGGTAGGATCACTTTCCAAAAGCATGAGTGGGGAAAGTGAGTTGCTCAGGATCAGGAAACCAAACAGATGAATTTCTCCCTTTGGAAATAGACCCATTTTGAGGAGAAAAAGCAAAAACAAGGGATTCATCCTTGAAATAATCCAACAAAGGCAAAATCAAAAGAGCGTGAACATTGGCATTCACAAAAACTCTGTTACATATCAGTTCCAACTCCCTTTTTAAATTTCCTAACCCATTCCTATGTAAGCTTCTTAGCATTGCTTATTGCAAATTGCTCAATCAATAAAGTCTTTCAACCTGATATATTCTTTATTTTTTGTAAGACATTAGAAATTCCATGAAACCACCTAATCCTTCCCTTCCTTGGAGAATTAGGTTCAAATGGATAATTCTTATTCTTGTTGTGTACAATAGTACAATCCACAGTGCAAATGAGAAACTTGCCCATGATCTGAAACCAGCACTGAATACTGAAACTCTGGGAAATAGCCTCCAGTTGTACCAGGTAAGTGATATACACATCCTTGTTCTCTTCAAACCCTCCCACTAAAAAGAAGGCTCAGTCTGTGCCCACCAAAGCTGGTCCTATGAGTTAAATCTGTCCTTTTGCTTCTGTCTCCTTGTTTGTATATTTAGGGGACTATACCCTCTTGGGTTATTTCAATCCTCTACTAGGTAGATATTAAATTCTTGGGGAACTAGTACATTTGGGCATGGTGTCTGTGCCAATAGGCTCTATGATTATAGGCTTAAATCCTTCTGAATTAATTCATCATGTTGGGAAGTTATTTCCTGCAGGGTGGGTTCCTGACATCCATACTGGTAAAATACCTGGACCAATTCTACATGGCCTAACTTAACAACATCCTCATTTACAGTAAGACTCACAAGGAGAATCTACAACACCTGTACATGATATTAAGCAAACTCTCTCAAGTCAACCTCCACATCAAACTCAAGAAGTGTGAATTCTTCCAGTCCAAAGTTGAATTTCTGGGCTACATATTCAGAACTGGAGGATTTGCAATGGCTCAAGACAAATTTTATACAGGTACATCCTGACCAACCACAACATGCAGGAAAGAGGTTAGAAGTTTTTGGGTCTGGCAAACTATTGCAGAGGTTTCTGTCACAGTAGTGAATTTTTGGCTGGGATTAATTGCCCAAAGAAAAAGCGTCACTCAAAAAGAAAGAATCCCAAATGTCATGGTGGCTACAGTAGGGTCACTATACCCTGAGCAGAAAATCACCCCTCCAGAGGATCTGGCACCACCCCCGGCTATTATGGTCCTAACATCTGACTCCCCCACTTCATTGGTCAACTGTGTACTTCTTGTCCAACCCTTATCAGAAAAATACCCAAAGCTCCTCAAAATAGCAGTGGAAAATGATAATATCACTCTCCAGGGCTATCAAGAGACCAAAAGCATCCTTCTGTATATGGGCAAGTAGTGAGTTCCTGCAGGCCGCTTCAGGAGGAGGTCATAAAGAAACATCATGAGTCCCCCGCCACTAGCACCCTGGAAATACTAAGACAATTGACTTAATCTGCCAATCTTATAGCTGGAAGGGCATAACTGCTGAGGTCACTAAATACATCTGTGATTGCCTCACATGTTGTTGCTTAAAACCCAGTTGCCTGGCAAAAGCTGACCTCCTTGTCCCCCCTCAGGAAGCACAGGGCCTGTGGCTATCCATCTCTGTTGACTTCATAGTTGAACTTCCTATCTCCCAAGAGTGTAACACCATCAGGGTAGTGGTAGACAGGCTCACTAAGTTTTCCCAACTTATTACATGCAATATTTATGTGATGGCTGTGGAAACTGCCTTTCTGTTTCTGGATCATATATTTTCCCTCTACGGCCTCCCTCATGAGATTACCACTGACAGGGCACCCCAGTTTACTGCCCAGTCTTATAGGGCCTTATGAAGAACCTGGGTATCTGCCTGTGCCGTTCAACAGCATTCCACTGCCAGTTGAACATACAGACAGACAAACAGACAGAGCAGGCCAATCAAACCCTTGAGACATAACTTTGCTGCTACTCCTCAGTAAACCAGGATAACTGGACATCCATTCTCCCGCTAGCCCAGTTTGCATATAATAACTGTGATCACACCTCCACCAGGGTGTATTACTTCTACACCACACATGGCTACAACCCATTGTTTAATGTAGGCCATTGCCCCTCCTTGTTAGCTCAGTTGGCAAATGATCAAGCTGCGGCCATATGAGAGGTCCAGGCAGAGCTGAAGGTAACTTTGGCTAATTCTGTGAGACTTTACAAAGAATACATGGACCAAAAACGCTGATAAGGGCCAGTATATCAACCAGGTGACCTTGTCATGTTGGGAGCCTGTAACATATGTCTTAAGGTTTTCACCAGAAAGCTAATTTTCAAAAGAATTGGTCCCCACAGAGCTGTCCGCAAAGTGGGGCCAGCAGCATACTCCTTCAACCTCGCCTCCTTGGTTTGTGAGAAATGGGGAGTAGATTTAATAAGAAATAAAAGCTTGCTTTCAACCAAAATAAAATTTTGGTTTCAGCAACAACTAAAAGGTTGCCTCTAACAATTACTGGGAGGCCAAAGGGGGAAGGAATTAACTGGATACTAAAAAAGCAACAGAAAGACCAAACGGTCAGAACTACTAAAAATGTTTATACTTTATTAGGTTATAGAGTGATTAAGCAAGGTCTTTTACAACTCTTGCATTCATTTAAAGGGAGGGGATTGAATTTGGGTGAGAGGTCAAATGTCAAAAATAATTGACCAATGATATGAGAGAATATGAATGTATTTCTTGGAGTAAGAAAATTTTGACAAATTTTGAATGGAAAGAATCAAAGAGAAACTGACTTAACTAAAATTTAGGAACCTGCTTTGGATGAAAATACTGCTGCTCCTGGACGCTCTTGCACATGATATTTAACCAGGGGTGTCTCTTTGGTGGGCTAGTTGGGTGCATCTTCAAAATAATTTGTCAAGTAATAGTATGAGAAACTTTTTTGGGGTTTTTCATTAAATCTTTGAATAAATATCCAGGCATAATTTGGAAGAGATGCACAAGCATTTGGTGAGGATTGAATTAGAGGCCCAAGGGAGAGTCATAACTTTACAATACCCCATTATTCCCAAGAATACTTGGACTTTGCAGAGGTTGATAGGGGGAAGCATCTTAACAATAGCCTCAACCTTGAAGTTTAGGGTCAAATTCTAGTCTGAGTACCTTCATGTCCAATAAACTTAAGTTTTTCATTGAAGAAGGTACACTTAGAAGGCTTGAGCTTTAAGCCAGCGTTGCAGATCTTGAGCAGGACCACCTTGAGATGCTCTAGATTATCAGTATAGGTAGAACTGAACAAGGTGATATCATATAGATATACAAGTACACAGGAGAGCTTCAGGTCTCTAAGGATTGAGTTCATTGCCAGCTAAAAAGTGGCAGGAGCACTGCAGAGTCCTTGGGGAATGCAGGTTGGTTCAAAGAGACCTTCTGATGTGATGAGAGCGGCCTTCTTGCAGCCTTCTGGAGATAAATTGACCTACCAATACCTAAAGGCTAAATCCATGACAGAGAAAATTTTGAAGCCTCCTAGCTGCTCAAGAGAATTGTCTATTTGAGGTAAAGGGTACTTATCCTTCTTGATGAGGGAGTTAAGTAAGTGGTAGTCCATCACAATCCTATGACATCCAACCTTTTTTTAAGAATCAGCAAAGTGGAGGCCCAAGGAATTTGGGATAGAGCCAAAAACCAGCATCTAATAGAGTTCTGTTTCCTTGGACACTTGAACATCTTCAACTTGACTATGCCAATAAGGTTTGGTACATAAGGGGGGCACTGCCAGTGTCAATCTAGTGAATGATTTTTAGCCAACCCATATTCATTGAGTTCAGAAGCAAAATTTCCTTTGAAATGGTCCAACAGATCAAGTAAATTTTTCTGTTGGATTAAAAGCAACTGCAGGAATTCAGCAGTGATGAACAGGGAAAGCACCTGATGATCTTCTTCAGGAAATTTGAAGTCACTAAATGTCCCAAAAAGATAGAGTGAGGCCACCTGCTCTGCACCTAATATGTGTCTGTGTCCTACTACTTGATCTGAGATATATGAATAGCAGAAGCAGTTAAGTTGACCAACAGCAGCTGTAAGGTTCCTTGTGAGTTTGATCCAAAATCCTGGGGCGTAACCAAGGTTCTTTAAGACTCAGAGATTCATGGGGATACAGGCTAAGAAGAATTTCTCATATACCTCATAGAAATTCTGAGAGTCAATTATGATATGAGAACCAGGAGGGGAGCATATTTTAGAAGAGTGTATCCTGTACTTAAGGGAGAAGATACCTGTAGGATATTCAAGAATAAAAGTCTTAAGTCTTTTTCCTGAGATGTGATGTAAAGACCCAACAATTGGGGGAGTATTCCAGCTAAGTATGATCCCAAGTTTGCAACTTAGAACCCAGTGACTGCTGTTACAATTGGGTAGACCTTATCACCCATCAAAAAAATTTGCATGGACGTTAAATTGGTCAAAATTACCGGGAAAATATGTAAGTACATAGTAAACCATGGTGTAGATTGTTATGGACTGAAATAATTGGGGCAAAAAAAGTGTGGGCCAGGAGTACTGATCAGAGGAGTTTAGCTGTGATGGCTCCTCATAAAAGTACTTGTTGGTAGGATCTTTAAATGGCCTGTGTGGTTGATATTGTTGTTGGTGGCCCCCAATCCCAGAGCAGGCTGTGAGGACAGCCGAGAAGATAAGGTGGTTCATCTCCTTAGGCCTGGGGAAGGGCAGATAAAGCTTAGTGTCTTGGACTTTCTGTTATTTGAAGTCTGGATGATTTATTTTATATTATTGAGGGGTAATTCACTCAATGATAGCACAAACTATCATTGAGTGAATGAGCTTTATTATATACTATCAGCCTTGGTGAGGAATGAATAGTGAAAACATTGTGCAGGGAACCCCCAAACACTTGGTTCTGTCTGAGATTCCCTTTCTGGGGGGCATTGGAGGGGGTTTGCAGGCAATAAATTGCCAATTCCTGTCTGGCAGTGGCTTGGTGAATATTTGGATGCTTTCATGTATCCAAATTAAGTTTATGCTGCTACTACATTAATTTGTTTGCAGGGCAGCCTGTCAGCCCCATCTGGATTTGGTAACTTCCCAATTTGGGCAGCAGTTCCCCCCAAATCGGGTGTTGGGGAAATCACATTTTTTGGTTTCCTGTCTTGGCAATTTCTCCATTTGGAGGAGGGTGGACAGCCCTGCCATGGGGGGCGTGCCACCAGTTGCTGGCTGCCAGGCTGGGTGTGCAGCCTGTGGAAGGCTGGTGGCTGGCTGCAAGGTCCGCGGTCTGCAGTTGGGCTATAAAAGCCAAAATTCAAGAAATTAGATTTTTTAATTTCTTGATTTCTCAAATTCTTGCTCTGTGGCAGTTTCCCCAATCAGGGGGAACTGCTGAAAATATTTCTCAAGATCTCTAGGTTCAATAATGACCAAAATATTGTCTTTTGGCAAGTTGTTGTAATAAATATTTCTGACATTAACCAGAACTTGTCCAATGGTTTTAAAGCTATAATAAACTGCTAATATAACATACAACAAAGCTTAAAATCCTTAACCACTATATGTCAAACAGCTATGAAACATAGGGCCAAATATAAATTTAAATAACTCTTTATAAATAAAGATGCTCTAGATTATGTATATTTTTATTAAAAAATATAGTAACTGTTAATTTATGTTGACATTGTGTAGTTTCATTATTAAAGTCAGCCTAAAATCAAAAGTATAATAATTTGGCATTTTCAATAGTAACTTGCTTCTTATTTTGTAATGAAATTAAACTTATTCTTAATTGATGCTGATATTAGCTTTGTTTTATCATTGATTAGCAATTCTGACTATATGATACAAAAGAAAAAATAGCTCATTTTATGGTTAGTTAGTAGGCTTCAGCCTAATTGTCAAATTAAAGTTGACTGTCTACATGTCAATACTTTCTCAGCATTTGGACAGTTTAAATGCTGAAATTTGCCTTATAAACAATGGTGTATAATGAATTTGGATTTAAATTTAACAAGTACAGTAGTTTTAAAATCTATGACAGTAGGACACACCATTTCAAAAACGGTATCTTGAAAAACGCCATCTTGAATTTAATTTGAGATGGCATTTTTTGTGTTATTGATTTTGAATCACAAAAAAATAAAATAAACAATAAAATAGTTAAAATTTACATATACCTTTATAATGTGGCATCTCAAATTTACGCCATCTCAATTCTGTCACTTCAAGTCAGATTAATTAAATATTATTTTGCTAACTTTATTTACATATGAAAACACTTAATGTGGGGCGTGTTTACGCCATCTTGACTTTACGTCATTTCAAATTACACCATTTACCTTAAACTAAAATAAGCTTATACCTGAACTAAAATAAAGCCTGTGGTATAATGCCAGCAGATGTTCCTATAGTATTAATCTAAGACACTTATAATAAGAACAACCTAAATAGACGCCACTATGATAGTCCTTCTAGTGATTGTCATTGCTGGGTAAAAAAACAGTTTTGTTACATGTAATTTATAACTTTATTATACATGGATACATTGATAAGGATTTCATCAATAAAATATTTTAATAGTGATTTTAATATAGAAGGGGGTGATTACGCCATTTTGATTTACATCACTTCAAATTCCACCAAGTTTCATATCACCCAATTGATTCAAGGCGCACAATGGATAGGGGAAAATAAGGGGAAATTACCTATGATGCCAGTCTACGCTATATTGATTTCCCCACCACAATTCTTGCTTTCCACATTTCAAAAGTATAGTTTCACGTCAAAAACAATATTGATAAAAAATGTAAGAAAACATATGAAACTTTGCAAATATATATTTTTTAATTTCCTCTAAACAACTGGGTACTTTTTAACCCCAGTTGTATAAGCTGGTTTTTGAGAAATTCAAGTTTTACTCTTTGGCCTGGTTGAGGTAGCTCCACCGTAAATTTGTTAATTTAATATAAAAATGGTCAAAAACACTATGTTTTTGAGCTACAGCACCTTGATTACGTCACTTTGAAAACGCCATCTTGAGAGCAAGTTTTCAGTCAAAACTCAAAGTTTTGCCTACTTGTGTTACTAATAAAAAAATTATTTTTACAAAATAAAAACATTGAAATTTTGATATTATATATTTTTTATCTCCTCTACAATTCTATGTAAAAAATTGATACTTTTATATTAAAAACATTCTCATTTTTCTCTTTAAAAACAACCCCCAAATTGCTCATATTTTGATACTAATTCACTTTTAGATGCCTCCCAAGTTTGTCAACAAAGCTGCGTCCAAGGCCTCCAAAGACAAGACTGCTCCTTCTGAGGCCAAGAAGACCAAAACTACCCCTAAAAAGCAGCCTGCTAAGGGTAAAGCTCCCCCCAAGAGACCTACGCCCTCACCAGAGCCTGAGGAAACAAGCCCAACCCCTCCCCATTCTCCTTTTGTTTACTCCCTGTCAGACCCTCAAGAGAAGTTGTTCAACTTCAATTGCCATTCTGACCCCACTTCAGAGCCTGAGGATAAGGATGAGCAGGAACCTGGTGCTCCTGCAGATGAGCCAATTGAGCTCTGGGATCTTAACTCAATCCACAATGTATGCAACCAAAATGGCACCTTTGCTGTGCCAACAACATACCCTGTCAGCTATGCAATTATGACAAAGAAAGGGGGTGCTGGCTTTGTACACAAGGGCTACAGCTTCAACTGCAAGGACAAGAAGAAGCTCTCCTGTCAACATCACTTCAAATGTGATAATGTTGGCTGTCCAGCTAGACTTACCACCTATGGGTTCACCTGGTTTAAAGCTCTAACTATTGGGCATGACTGTGCCAAGCCTATCAATCCTCTATATCAACTGACCTGCCGGTTTCTTTTCCAGGTGATCCCAACCACAAAGGACCAAACTGCAACTGAGGTTGTAAACAATGCGCTCATTAATCTAAATGATACCCAACTGGCAACTGTTGGTGGCGCCTCAAAACTACAGAGATATCTTGCTGACCAGAGATATGCTCTGAGCACTGAAGGTGTTAGTGCTATATCAATTGATCAGTTGATTCTAACTGAGGAGCAAAAGCTTTCACAGCATGAAGAGAGATTCCTCCTTTACAATGATGGGCAACATGCCCCAGAGCGGAACATCTGCTTTGCAACAAGCCAGGATCTTTGTAACCTTTTAAAATGCAAGACCTGGCTTGCAGATGGAACATTTCCCACCTGCTCAAAGCTCTTCAGCCAGCTTTGGAATATCCATGGGCAGGTTTTTAATCTAGTTCTTCCCCTGGTCTTCTTTTCCCTCCCAAATAAGAAGCAGGAAAATTATGTCTGGGCTCTAACAATATTAAAGGCCAAGTTGGATGAGATCCTCCCAACTATTGAAGAAGAGCCAAAGGAGACTAGAGGGGCAAGAAAAAGGCCCAGTCAGAGGAAGCCACCCCAATCAAGAAAAAGCCCAAAAGCCTTCCCTACCATGAATATCTGGTAGTAGATTTTGAGCAGGCTTGTGCCAATGCTTTTATTAGAGTCTTCAAGAGCTCCCCTCAGGGATGCTACTTTCACTTCCTGCAGGCACTCTGCTGCTGCCTCCAAAAGTGCTCTGCACTTCATGAGCTGTCTACACTGAAGGCACAAAGGAAGCAAAGGATGTGTTCAACTGCTTTGCTGCACTTGCCCTTGTGCAAAAGGAGGAGACAAATGCCTTCTATGACACCCTTCTCCACCATCCTTACATTATTGCCAACCAGGCAGCCTTTGCACCCTTTATTGAGTATTTTGAAACTCAATGGGTTGGTATTTTTCAGGGAGCATGCCGCATTAGAAAAGGCAGTGACTCAATCACGTGGAACTGCTTTAAGCAGGTAAATGATGGCCTAATCAAGACCACCTCTTCTCTTGAAGGGTGACATAGTCAATTTGCCACAAGGGTCCGGGTTCAGAAGCCCAAGTTCAACAAAATCATGGTGCATCTCAAAACCCAGCAGGTCATCTCCGCCTGCCTCTTTAAAACAGGCATGAAGACCAAGGGTGATCCCCCAAGCAGACCAAAGTGGTGAAAAAGTATACAGAGATTAGCAAGGTGGTCCTTGCCTACTATCCCAAGGATAGCAAGCTTGAGCATCTCCAAGCTATCTCAGTTGCTCTTTCTACTAATATTTGAGCCCTTTTCTAATAAAGTCTTCTTTATCTTCTCTCTTGTTTCCTTTAATTTTATCATTATTTTTGACTTTTTTAGCATTTTGTATAATTGTATGCTTATTTTAAAGTATATTTTATAGTTAAAATAGATGAAAATAGTTGTTTTTGGGTATATTTTAACTTTTGGGCTTTACACAACTTTGTTACTACTAATTAATTCCATTTTTTATTGTAGATTTGAAATTCTGAGGCTTTTTTTAGCCCATAAATGTTTTTTGAATTTTTATTTTTGGGAATTTTTTGGGTAATTTTTGGAGTTCAAAAAATCTAAAATTTTAAACCCGTTTTTTCTTAGTCAAAATGCCGTAAATCAAAATGGCGTTTTACTAGTAAATTGAGATAGCAGAAATTTGAGATGCCGTTTTTCAAGATGCTGTTTTCAAAACAGTGTGTCCTACTGCTATGACAACAACCAAAAATACCTCAGATGTAAACAAAATGATTTCAGATTTGAACAAAATCCAACTATCAGGTTAAAATATACACTCTGTTAACAGGGGTTTTTGGCATTAATGGGCAAAATGGGTCAACACAGCAAAGAAGTGCTCACGCGCAAAGCAAAACTATTCAAAATACAATCCAAAATACATTGATTCACAAAAAAATGGTGTGAGTTGACTTTTGGTGTACATATGGGTCATAATTTAGGGATTAGGCCGTTTTCTAATACACATGCTGCCCAAGTTGCAGCATAACACAGTTTGATTTTGAAAAAATCAAATTACAAATGTTTATATTTAAAACAGTAATAACTCAACAAAAATTTAATATTTTTCCACACTGTAACCTATTGAAATGAAACTAAGAATCTTTTCTTTCTATTGGTGTTAAAATACTAATATGTATAGTATATTAAATATTGAAGTGAAAGCAATTTAAAAGAGCATATGCCATATTTTATTATATTATTTTGATAATGAAATAAAATAGATTGCTTTAAGCTAAAAAGTTAATTTTTTCATTAATTAATATATACTTTTTATTTAATTAAATTAAAGGTAAGATCAAAAGCATTATTTTTGCATTTTATTTTATTTAAAAATCTCAATTATTTAGGATTTTATGGTAGTTTGAAGTTAGGACGTTAATTTATTTGCTGTTTAGATGAATTTTGAGGTTCAAGTGAGCTGTGAACCTCAAATTAAGCATCTTTTAAATATAATTCTATAATATTTTATCATTTTAAAAATATGCAGAAGAGTTGTAATTAAGTTAATACATCATTTTAATTGATTTGCATAGATTACAAAGAGGATATGATGTAATTTGATGCTTAGCTGCTCCACATATATCACTTGTGCATGAAAACTGGGTATTTCATTTATTTTAGGAATATAAATTTAAGTTGAAATTTTAATAAAAGCTATCATATCATTTCTTTCAAAATGGTGTCATAAGGCTTGGTATATAAGAGATAAAGCACCACCTAAGGTTTACTTCAAACTATCTTTACAAAAAGATATCATCCCTCCAACCAGTACTCTTTTGCAAGGAATCTCTACAAAGCATCTCTTTATCATCAATCATAAATCCAATATTATGGAATCTGTTAAATTCACCTCTGCCATGCAGCCATTTTCCTCATTGGAAGCATCAACAAAAAGAGAAAGAATTGCTATACTAAAGAAAGCATTCCTCTTTGTTTCTGGAGGCAATCTCAATTCCTTCATCAATCACTTCCTCACTCAAACTGAGTTTGGAAAAACAGAGTTCATTCCTTTGATTCAAAATCAGAAACTAAATGGGATAATTGATGGCTTAAAGGATCTTCTGAAATCTGCTCCCCAAAAGCATCTCCCAGCCTTGAGATATCTTGTTACTTCCAGTTACTCTTTAAAAGAGCTTACTGATATGGGATTTAATATAACCAAAAGTGATTTTGAATACTCAAGAAAAATAAATAAAAATAAAAATGTAAGCTTAAATAAAAAAAGCCAAAAAAATAAAAACTATTCAGTAAAAAAAGAAATAATCAAAAAAATAATTAAAAACCTACTGGAAAATTCTTTTGAAACAAGCCAGTTTACAAAAAAAGCACCAGAAAAAATTTATAAAGACATTGAAAAAGAAATGAATGAATATTCAAATGAAATAAAATATTCTCTATTAAAAACAAAAAAGAAATATATGAAAATATGAAAATAAAAAATGAAATTTCAATTTCAACTTATTATAAATTAATACCAAAAAATATAATCAAGAGTAAAAAACAAACTGACATGTGTAATATTTGTAACTTAAAATTATCCTTAGAAAAAAGAAAAGAGGAATGTGAAAGTAAAAACTTATTGTTGCCAGAATCTATAAACAGTGACTTAAAAGCTATTAATCAGCACCATGTCTTTTATGCTCATCAAAATAGGGAATATAAGAAAGATATCAATGAATTAGATAATAAATTGTGTATTATAGCTATAGATTTTAAGGAGAATTTAAAAGTTGGTGGTGGTCCAATTGAAACCAATAACTGTTTTTATTCCAAAAGACCTATTTTTTATTGGGGTTTTCATTGGTATTTAAAGAAAACAATAAAGTTAAATATGAATATCATGATTTTTTATCTCAAATATTGTCTTGTGATTCTTTGTTTTCAGGTGAATGTCTAATAAGTTTTCTTAAATCAGATAAGTTTAAAAAAATAAAGAATATCAAAGTATGGACTGATAATGGAAACCATTTTAGATCCTATGTATTCTTATTTATCTGTTGAGCAACTTGTGTTATTGTTGATATGTTCAAAGCTACAGATAGATGTTAGCCTTGCCAATGTACTCTACTTAATCCTATGCAAGAGCACTACAGCCTACAATAGAATATAACCTTGAAGGTAATTACGTTTATTGAAGCTGGAGTACAATCTAGCCAGCGGCTGCAATCTATCCAGGTGTAACTAAAAACTTCCCTTTTTCATCCTTTTAGGCGTCTGTACCAATATATACTGCAATAACCCTTGTTCTTGTCCTTTCAGAAAGCTCTCAGTGGCTACCTTTGCAATAGATCCATCTTTGCTAGTTGCGCCTATCCTGATTGGCTGTCCTTGGCATGTGTGTTGCTACTGGCCTTTGCAGGCGTGCATGGCACTTCAGCTACAGCCTACGCTCTTCTTGAGCTAGCCTACTGTCATTTATCAATTGGCTGTATCTTACACGCCTATTATTGTGCTGGGAAACTACGCCATATTTGATGATTATAAATGGTCCTTAATCTGTCTTCCAGCATTGGAAGATGGAATTTTGGTATTCCATTTGTAGGGCTTAATCAGTGATCTTTTTCTGGCTGGCAAGTCTTCTGCTTATTAATGCAATGGATTGAATTAGGGATTATACACTGTATAATAGCAGACTTGATCCAGTATCAACCCATGAATTATCCGCTGTGTAATGCTGACCCAAACCAATAAGAAACCCAATTATACGCCGTGTAGCTCTGATCTGAACTTGGTATTTCCTGATCTTCTACCTATCACTTGTTTGTTATGATCATATACGCTCATCAGGCAGTGTGGGGCTGGGTTGATATAATGTCCAGTAGGGTGGATTGGGAGGTGAGTGATAGACAATCTAAAGGTTATACAGCGTAGAATCAATTATAATCACTATGTTGGCTAACGTTTATACGGCGTATAATTGTTACATCAATTATAATAAAGCGAGTAATATACGGCGTATAATCAGTACATTTTGGAATGATGATCATTGATAATACAGCATATAATTGTAACATATATTATAATAAACTAATAATTACACAGTGTGTAACTGCCATATCCATATTAATATATTAGTGATTATACGGCGTATAATTACTACACTTAATATAATGATAACCAAGTGATAATACGGTGTGTAACTGATTAAGATCTGCGTGTGATGATTAACCTGATTATTTGTGGTCAATAAGCCTAATCTCACATTATCTATTTAAAGAGGCACCACAATACATTAAAGGGTCTATTAAATACAATAGTTTTGTAGAATTTCATGGAAAAAGCATTGTTGATGGTCACTTTGGTGTAATATCAAAAACATTAAAAGAGAAAGAAAATCAGCCTTATATTAAGAAATAAATGATATTAAAAATATTTTTGAGCAAGAAGAAAAAAGAAAAGAATTATATAAATCAGCGCTATCAGGCTCAAATATTTCTCAAAAGTCATTCTTTTATATTTATGAGAGAAAAGTTAGGCCTATAAGGAAAGAGCTCAAGGTTAGAAATCTGTGCATTAATCTTTCATATTTTATGAAAGATGGGAAGTTGTATACTTCACCTTTAACATTTGAAAGTTTCTCAGAATATTCTGAGATAACTTATCATTTGAAATCATGTGATGATACCAGAGAAACAAAAATATCAGAAGATGCTAGTGGTGCATTAGGGCAAGTTAATGAAGTAGGGCAGCTTACTAGAGGGTGTATTTTAAATAGAGTTATCAGTCTTTCAAAAACAACAACCTTTTTTTCTGAAACAAACTAAGAATATTTATGATGAGCCAAAGATAGGGTAATAGCATTTATAGCTTTGGGGCTGCTATTACTCTCCCATGTAACTCATCATAAATATTTTTAGCTTGTAGTATGTAGTAGCACTTAAGATATTTCCAGCAATATTATAAGGTGCAATTTTCAATTCTAAAATTGATAAATTATTTTTTTTTAAATATCTAAGTCCAAGATCAATTAAAGATTTGACATTGATTGTATTTAACCCTTCTGAATAATTTGAATATAAATAATTTAATTAATTTATAAAATAATCAGTCCAGCGCTTAGGCATAACAAGAAAAATAATGACCCATATGTTTACTATGTGAATTGGTGACAAAATACACCCAAGCACAGTGAGTCAAAACTCAGCCCAGAACCAAAACACAATAGCAACTCACTATGTAAACAAAATCACTCAAATGTTGTGTGCAATGGATTGTAATCAAGAATGATACCAAGGTATCTAAAATAAGGCACACAATCTGAGACATAAATTTTAAAAATATTGTGTTGGGTGCTTAATTTGGCGTAAAATCTGGGGAAAATGGCTGGAAATCTTTTGAGTATTCTAAAATGGGCGTTGTAAAACCAAAAACAACTAGTTAAGAAATAAAAAAATCTATAATTGGGATATTGGGTGGTAAAAACTCTAATTAAATATCCATATTCAGATAAAAGCAAAAATTAAAAGTAATGAGTGGCTTAATTGAAATTTATTTAGTATTTTATTAAATTCTCAAAATGGAAGGAACACAACAACAGAGTAATAATGGGCCTGTTGTGCGCCGGGGTTGCGGTTGCCCCAGCGGGTCAAAGAACAGAGTTAGTGCAACCCAAGTGCCTACTCAGGAAGAAGATGGGAGAGGAGAGTTTGATAGTGACACTGCACTGACACAGCAGGTTCAAGGAGCACAAGCTTCTAGGGTGCAGAGCATCAACCCTTGGATCCCCAAGCTGACCCGGAAGCCCACCAAGGTTACCACCACAAAAACAGTTAGAAACAAGGAGGTAGAACTTACTTTGTATGTGTTTGACGCTGTGTACCGCAAAGAGTTGATCTCAACAGCCATGCTGTAGAAGGTGAAGCCTGTACTTGCCACTAGCTATGAGCCCTATGTCAGTGATAGCAACCAGGAAGAGGACAAGGAGCCTGAGTTCTATAGAACTGATGAGGGACAGCTGGTGTTAAAGAAGATTGCAGCCTTCTATACCAAGGTGCCTATTCCCTGTGTTGTGCCCAATTCCAACAAGTCAATCCCCACTTCCAAAAAGCCCGCCCAGAAGCGCATCCCTGATATCAAACACACCATCCTGCTCAAGCTAATGCAGGAATCTGGTGATTACAAGGTGTCCGCAGCTCTTGTTGGGGTGGATCCCAAGTATGCCAGCAAGGTATTCAACACCTTCATTAATACTGGCTGAGTCTTTGTTGCGGAGAAATCCTTGCATGTGTCAACCATGCTCACCAAGGAGCACAAATGGGCAATCTGCCAGTAGATAACCCAAGATTGCCATCTTGAACTGGCAAATATACAGTCAATGGTTAAATATACTTTTGGGGTTGAGACCTCAATTTCCTTTTACTACCATCTGGTCAAGGGAATGCACTTTTCCTGGAAAAAGCTTGGGGTATCTCTGTACAATTGTAATAGCCCAACCAACATCAAGACCCAGAAAAAATACACTGAGGCCTACACTGCCATCAAAGCCAAAGGAACGGTCAAATTCTATTACATTGACAAATCAGCATTTGCCCCGTCAATGCGCAATGGGTATGGGTATGTCCCCAAAGGCTCAAATGACAGGGTAGCTTGGTGTGCTGCAGTCTGCGCCACAGCCTATTTGATGGTGGCTCTCCTCAGTCCAAAGGGAGTTGAGCTCTATCAAATAATTCTAGGCTCCCACAACATCCGTACCTTTCTAGCATTCCTCTGATTGGTCCAGGAGCAGCTGAGGTGCACAAGCCCAGGCTTCACCAATGTAATTGTGCTGGACAATGAGGTCTCCATAAGGTGGCTGATATTCTTGAGGAATTCCCAATGATTGACACTAGCATCACAGTGGGCCCCCAGCAATTGGCCACAGAAAATTTGCACCTTCTCTTCTTCCCCCCTATTTGTCCTTCCTAAATCCCATCAAGGAAGTCTTTGGGTGGCTCAAGCAAGTTGTTAAGCAAGGGACCCCAACTGGGACTGAGGACCTCTTTGATTTATCTGCAGGCTGGGATCCACACCCTCCCAGCTGAGACCATGGCCAAATTATATATCACACTTATTTGTTCATCCCTGGGTGCCTTGCCAAACAGCCAATCAATTAAAGGCTTAGCTTGTCCAACTTTTTTATATTCTCTAATTTACTATTTAATATTTATTAATTATCATTTTATATTTAGAAGCTTCTAAGCCCACAATCACCTTCAGCAGGAAAATCAATGAAGGTTTTTAATTTATTTATTTTATATTAATTTTTTTATGGCATCTGAGGTTATCCCAAACACTTGATACTGGGTTACGCAAATATATTTATATCACTTTTGTAAAATAAATATAAAAATGAAATTAAAAAGAGTTAAATGTAAAGTGTACACAATAGAAGTAAATTTTATTAAAGTAAATATATTTATGCTTATATGATGACCTTCTCTAGGATTTATTTTGCAAAACTTGTTTGCTAAAATAAGAATTATAAAAATTATTATAAATAAAATAATCTAAGGTGTAAATAAATTTATTGGAATAAAGAATATATTAGGAGCGCCTGTAGTGAGTTTGGCAGTATGTACCCACCTGGCAATGGAGGTGGCGCACAACCTCCATCACAATACCATATACAGTGAATAAACCCTGATTGAAGTATTCTCAGCGGCTAGTAAAAGGGAGTAGGGCCAGGTGGGAATGCAGGAGCAGCTTCTCTGGCGGGGCTGCAAACCTGTAGATACCAGCCAGGACCAGGGCGTCCTGGATGACGTGATCCACTGAGTTATACCCGGGGTGACCTTCTTCCCATCCAGTGAAAACTGGGCCTTGTCAATCCTGAGAAGGACCCTGTCTAGGTCCTTTACGCTTGCACTCATCCTGAAGAAGAAAAGATACCCAAGGTAAACCACAAGGTGAAGCCTTTGCTTGGCAAAGGCTTCAGTGAACTTGCACAGTTTGTTGTATAATGTGCTCATTTTTTTCTCATGTTTAGTTTTAGCAAAGGTCAGCTCCATGGCTGCAGTGATCCCCATCTTCTCGGCACTCCAGGCCAGCCCAAAGTCTGCCAGGAGGATCTTGGTCTTCTTTACAGATGTTGCATCTGCATCAGCCAATCTCCCCACTGCGCACCTGAAGTTCTCTAGGAGGTAAGAGAGTGTATGCTCCACCGGGAAGCAGAAGCAAGCAGCTGTGTGGGCCTGGTCTATCTCCAGTATATTCTTGAACAGGAGCGTTGCCAGGACGTCCCAAACAAGCTCAATGGAGTTTACACAGTAAACTCCACTGAGTGATACTGGGTCCAGGAAAACCAGTTGGGCATCCTTGTAGGCAGTAACTGCCCACTCAGATGCCCCCTTGCCAGATGTCAGCCCAGCTAACGCCTCCTGGGACATTGGAAAGGTACCATGGATGTGGTCCTCCAGCTTGAGCAAGACAGGGGGACAGAAACAGCTGCCTTGCCACATGATTGACGTAGTTGGCGTATAATGTGGGGGGACAAAGGGGACCAGGACCTGTCAGAGTTTACTGTCTATGTTTTCTAAAAAAGGTAAGTATTTAGAAAAAAATTATTAATTTTATTTTTTTTATGTTACCTTTGCATGTTTCCTCCTTGCCTGCAGTTTCAGCAGGCTTAGCCATTCTTGGTGCAAGCAATTGCACTGGAAATTCTGTGTTCTTGGTTCTGTCTTGCTTGGGTGGCTTGAGATGTTCACACATCTCAGGGTTATTGACCCAGATAGACGGTGCAGAGAGGGCAAAGGACTTGAATTGAAGGACTTCCACTATGTTCTTCTGGAAATTTAAAAGGTGTTTGATTGTTATTTTGGAGGTGTCTGGCATCTTGGCCATGAGTGCCTTGGTGGACACCTTTTCAATTTTGTCCCCTGTAAGGATGGCAGCCTTCACTTTTGCCTTGACCTTGCGCTCAATGTCTTTGATTTTGGCAATTGCCGAGCTGAGGTCTTTGAGTAGTTTTTCAAGTTCTCTCATATGATTTTTTTACTAACCTTTCCATATGTTTTTATAGATTTCACCCCAACAAAATCTGTGTTATTCTGATATTATTGCCTCTTTGTTTATTCCTGTTTGTTTTCCATTTGCTACATTATCCCATTTTTTACCCATTGTGTATATGTTTTACGCTTAACTCAATATGTGTTGTTTGCTTTGTGTCAGCATTGTTCCCTAAATTGCCATATTATTTTTAGCACTTTGCACAGCCCATTGTGAAAATATTAACAACAATTTGGTGGTTGTCAAAATTTGAATTAGAAAATTATAGGTTAACTGTATTTAGATAAAGTTGTTACTGATCCAAATTCAAAACCTTAATGATAAACTTTAAGCCAATCAGGAGCCAAGTGATAAAGTGATTGTTGTGACATAAAGGGACATTCAATAAGTCTTTGGTGCATGTGCGCTCATTAATCTGATTGGCTGGGTGTTTTGCTATTGAGCACCATTTTTGCTGTGGCAAGTTGTTGATGGACTAGTGCTAACCCAGCGGCTGATTAGGCACTAGTCCATCAACAACTTGCCACAGCAGCAATGGCGCTCAATAGCAAAACACCCAGCCAATCAGATTAATGAGCGCACATGCACCAAAGACTTATTGAATGTCCCTTTATGTCACAACAATCACTTTATCACTTGGCTCCTGATTGGCTTAAAGTTTATCATTAAGGTTTTGAATTTGGATCAGTAACAACTTTATCTAAATACAGTTAACCTATAATTTTCTAATTCAAATTTTGACAACCACCAAATTGTTGTTAATATTTTCAAAAGGGGCTGTGTTTGAGTACTAAAAATAACTATGTTCTGGATCTAGATACATGTCAGGGAACCAACCCTGATTGGCCGGCTTGCTAGCATTTGGGAACTGGCAGGTTGCAGACTGGGTGGGCAGGGCCCACCAAAGGATTGGTGCTAACTTAATGAGGTAGGACATTGACTTGCCCACTCACAGCCACAAACCAGCAACAGGGACAATAGCATCTATTACTCCCGTGATATAATATATACAATTCCAAAAAGCTTGTTGGTATGGTCCAGTGGGAGCTCAGCGGCAGAGGCAGGTATTAGTTTGGGGGTGACAGGTGGCTCCATGTCCATTTGGTAGGCAGGAAGGAAGTTGTATTTATCTCTGAACAGGCGGGGTTTGGTAACGTACTAAGGGCCTTCTTGGTTGTATCTGGTTAACTCTGTAGTTCTGGCCAAGGAATCCTGGGCTAGTATGTTGTTGGCAGTGTAGTCCTTGTACTCAGGCTTTAAGGGGTACTCTGTGAAATGAACAGGACCAAAGGGAGCACCTGGTGGATGGTACATAGCTGGCAAGCTGGCAGGGGGGTCAGATGATCTTTGAGTTAACTGGCAGATGACAAGAATAAATACGGCAATAATTGTGGAAACCAACATCTTATAACCTTTATTTGAAAATAACAATGGGGGTTGATCCTGGCCTGGCAGGTATTTATACCACACTGCCAGGCTTCACTTCCTGGTCAGGTTTTCTGGGCTCAGGCAGGTTGGCATTGGGGGTCTCAGATGGCAGTGTGGCGCTTGGCACTGGAGGTTTGCCACTAGCTGCTTTGGGATGAGAAGACTTCAACCCCTTCTGTTTGTTGATTCAGGTATTGGGTGCCTCTTCAGGTTCAGTGCCTCCCCTGGGACTTTGGGGGAGTTTGGAATAACTCTCATTGAGAAACTTGTGCATTTTACCAAGCAAACTGCCGGTGTCAGGTGTTGGCACCTTAGGGAAATTCTCAGCATCTTGCACTGGCGGTTTGCTTGCAGAATCCTGCAGGACAGCTAAGGGTTTGGGTCCTGGAGGTCTGGCAACAACTTTATCAATTGGTAGTGAGTTATTGGGTTACCAGCCCATGGGTCTGGCAGTCTGTGAAGGGTTTTGTCCAGGGTTTGACTCTGGTTCTGTATTTTGAGATTTAGGAATATCCAAATAGTCATTCCTGTCAATACATGGCATAGTAAATATATGATTTTATAGAAATAAACTGAACATAAAGAATAAAACAAACTATAAACAAAGAGAAAATGAACAATCAAAATTCAAAATAAAGATAATATAAATAGAAAATGTTTGGCAATAGGAGGTTTATTGGGGGCGGGAAAGAGTGATGCCTAGTAGGCAGAATAGCGTGGGAAGGAAGGCGTAGAGGCAGTGCTGGCCTGGGGGGTCTGGGATTGGGTGGGTGGTTTGGAAGGTGGGGGTGGTGGTGGTGGGGGTAGGGGTAGGGGTAGGAGGATTGCGTGTGATGGCCACCATATAACACTTGTTATATTCTTCATCTGTCATTGGCTGGATGGGCTGGCAGGTGGCAGTGGTACAGGGTGGGAGGTGCTTATCCTTATGTGATTGGTTGCCCATATTCACATGGAAAACCATTTACGCAAACAAGTCAGCCACCATTTGGTGACCAAAGAGAGAATTGTGGTCAAGGACCCCAAGATAGAGGTTGTTGAAAGCCTGAGGGTGGCGCTCCTGCACTGTGTCTCTGATGTTGAAGAAGACAACATCACCCAGATGGATGTCTGCATGGCCGGCGGGGTAGAATGAGGCCTGGTGCCTGCGTCCCTGGATGACCTCAAGGAAGGTGGAGCTACCCTCTATATGGTGGCTCACAAAAACCTGGTGCTTGTAATTTGAGCCATCCCAGGAGTTGATTAATCCACCAAGGAAGTGGCTGTACTTGTAGCCATTGGTGAAATCTGGGTTTGTCTGATAATAGACATAATCCTTGGCTGAAACAGCCAGAAATGCACCAATGAAAGTCACCTTCTTGACCTCATTCCTTCCTTTTTGGGTAGTGGCTCTTCCTTGCTTGCCAAAATCATCAAAAGCTATTGATAGCTTGTAATAGGAGATGAAGATGATGTCATCTGTTAGACTAGTCAAGCATTGGACCAGGGAGGATTCAATGGAAGGATCATATAGAGAATCCTCAGTGCCATCCCATTGGTTGCCGGTGATATTTGTAAGAACCCTAATTGAAGCCACTTTTCCGTGCATCCAAAGCTGCACCATGCGCTTGGAAACTCATATGTTATGGTGTTCAAGTTATTTGCGGACCTGGGTCAAGGGAAGCTTGGGGTCCCGCTGCAATAGATCAAGCATGATTGGGTATGCCTCATTGATTTGGGACTCAGGGCCTTCTTGGGCTTCTTGGCTGTCCCAATCAGATTCTCCTTATTCATCAGGTTGTTGATTTCTTGCATGAAGCTAGCCCGGGTAAATTTCAATTGGTCAGCAATCTGATCCCAGGACAGACCCTGCAGGCTCAGTGCCACAATTTCTTGGAGAATTTGGGTGGTGATGATTTGTTGCTTGGGGTGCTAGGCTGCGGGAGCTGAATCCTGATTGGCTGTAGGGGGCAGGTTGGCTTGTGGCAGGAAGTTGTTCCAAATCAAAGTTACCATCCTGATTGGTTGATTGATGGGCAGCTTGTGCAGGGGTGGGTACAGGAGCAGGGGCAGAGCTAGACACTAAGTGACTACTGAACAAGTCAAAGCCTTATGGGTTGGGGGTCAGGTACAGGTCAGCTTCCTTGTTACCCGCCTCAAAGGCTTGGGTGTAAACAGGTGCCTCCACGTTCTGAGCTTTGCCTCCATTGAAGCTGGCTTGGTTGCTGATGCTGTCAAAAATGTTGCTAGTAAAAACCATTGTAAAAAAACCTAGGATAAAATCACTAAAAGTAGAAGTTTAAAATTTTATGATTTATTTTTATTGTAATCTTGAGTCCTTATTTGGAAGGTTCTCTAAAACCATTACATACAAATCAGGAGCCATTAAAATGAATAAAACGCCTCTGTTTCTAAATTGGATAGCTGTTGATTAGCTGTTAAACTGTTACTTTTCTATTTTAGGCTGCTCATACTACACATCTTGTTTGACTCCATTTTTTGTGCTTGTGGAATCTTGCTTCTAGATTGCTCAAATTTTGTTTCATTTTAGTCCTTCTGTTGTTGCCTCATATGACTCCTGATTGGATTATAATATACTCTGGAATAGCATCCATCCATCTCACTTTTTGTATCAGTTCATTTTGTTTGTGGTTTAAACAATGCTGCTTTATATTTGCTATAATTTTGTATAATGGGCCAGTTAAATCTCGTTTTTTGTTTGACAGTTCATTTATTAACTGAAATTTTTTGAATTGATTGAATCCTGAATCTTGCGCAACTTGGATTTTGTTCAAATCTGAAATCATTTCATTTACATCTGAGGTATTTTTGATTGTTGCCATAGCTTTTAAAACTACTGTAAAGAAAAATGGGAACAGTTTTTAAAAGAACCTTTTATAATCAAGCTACAAATTTTTAATGGGTTACAAACAGAGTGATTGAATTTAAAAATCCTAATTACAATGCATAAAACAAGGTATTTAAAATAGATTTACTTGTTACCAGAGAAATATGATATTATGATATTTTTCATCAGAATATCTAATAAAAGTAAAAACATCATTTATTGAAAACTGTCAGAAATTTGAGGACAGTGGTATTATATCATCCATCAGATAATTTCCTAAGTTTTCTAACATTACAAAAGTACATGAGAACCTGTGACTTTGGTATAACTTATGGCATAGAAGAATTTGTTGTAGTCAATAGAAGCAAGAAGTCTAATAAGGCTGCAGCCCAGAGGCAATGGGATGTTCATCTGGCTTCTGGATAAAGGCTCATAGTTGTGTATCTATATTTACTATAGAAATTAACACTGTATGGCAACAGTATGATCTTTTGCTCTTCACTTAATTAGAATCAAGTTAAGGAAAGGATTCAGAATATCAACTCTTTATTAGACAGCTGATATTGAGGTTGGCCTGGCTGCCTGTGTTTATCCAAGTTAGCTCATAACACTAAGAAGAGGCTGAAGTAGCTTTAAGGTATTGCGGCAGGAGGTCAACCTTGGGTGGGTGTGGTTTGTGAAGGAAGCTCTCTTGACAACTTCCACAGCTCAGTATCCTTTCCGACACTGTACAACTATTCCTTGGTCTGAGCAGAGTAGTTGTCTACCTGAGCCACGCTCCAGGGCTAGCTAGCCTGACTGGCTACTAGTTGACAGAGTTGATTGTTATACTATACTGTATCTAATCAGAGCTACTCTAATATAATAGGCTCAGAGCCTTTTATCTTAGAGTGTTTGGCCTGGTGGTCCAGTCCATGTTGGACTCTGCTAGACATAATGCAGATGATGGTCCTTATGACAGCCCTCTTATTCTAGGATATAATTAAAGTTTAGAATAGTAATTATTATATGGTGCATATTGAGGTGCTTGCAGACAGGAACTAATTAATAAGCAGTAATTGTATGTTTCATTCATTAATTGCAATGCATGAATTTGTTGAGGCCAGGATATGATTTGATTGTTGATTCATTGATCTCACAGCCTGTGTTATTTTGTTGAAAACATTCCTAAGAGCAATTGACAGCTGGCCTGTGTTAATTGGTTGAATCTGTTAATTAGTCAATATCCCAAAATCCTGACAAAAACAGTGGTGATAATAAGCATAATGCTTGTTGTCTTACTAGTTTCTTTTAAAGTATTAACTTTGACTTGTATTTACATAAAGAAGATAAAAGGTTTGAAAGGAAATTTTAGAAAGAAAAAAAGAAAAAAGGTAATAACTATAGAAAAACCACTTCTAATTTTAGTTTAAGCTTACTCTTCAAAAAATGGAGTTTATTTATAGGGGAAAAGTAAAGAAAACAGTTATAGGCTGTTAGTGTGATAATCAAGAGATGAAAGAACAACAAGAACATTTAAACTGTTCCATTATTGTTATAACTGTGCTGTTTTAGCAGAGTTACACGGGGGAAAAATATTTAGAAGATATATGATAATCTTTATTGTGAGATAATGATTATATAGTATATGTGAATCAAGGATAACAGGAACATGATTGGTGATCACACGGCTGGATGGTGAAGGGGGTGGCTTGATCCTGGTAATGAGTCAAGCGCCAAAACAAGGTATCCACCATAAAGGATCATCATTTGTTCATGTTGTTGGATTTGGTAATTCAAGTTGACTTCCTAGTCTGGCTTCAAGTGACCAGATAATTGGATTGCGGGTCACAAACCCGCTTGGTTGGAACCTTGCTGGCGGGTTGAGCCTGCGGTTTTGACACCCCCCCAACTGAAGGTCAGCCTCCTCTGGGGGCAGATCATCAGGAAGGTTGTCAGGAGCCCGGGCGCCGTATTGAACTAGTTGTTGTTCTGTGGCAGGCAGAGCAGTTTCTCGTTGTTTCTGTCTTGCTTTGCAGGGTTGCAGGCAATCATGGTGTAGGGTCTTGTCTTGCTTACGTTTTCCAAGCCCTTGCACAAGGTAAGTGTTATTTTCATTTACCTTCAGAATGATTGCTGGCCCCACTTTTTTAGGTTGTAACTTGCTCTTGTCAACATTCATGACCCATACTTTGTCCCCAACTTCATGTCTATTGTGGATGGGGACAAATATCTTTTGCAGACGTTCATTCTCTTTTGCTGTTTGCTTGCTGTTAGCCTCTATTACTTGAGGGTCCAAATGTGGAGGGGCTTCACTTGGAATTTCCAGTTTAGGTCCTGTCAATGCTTGAATGATATTTGGCTGTATGCTGTATACCAGTTCAAACGGGCTTTTTCCAGTGGATCTGTTCACTTGGGTTCAACACACAAGTAGTGAAGTTGGTAGCTTCTTATACCAGTCTTCAGGTCTCCTGGTGGTGAGTTTGGCTAAGGCTTGCACAAGGCTACCGTTAAGCTGCTCCACGCGTCTATTGGCCTGTGGATGGTATGATGTTGTCACAGTGTTCTTGACCCTGTTTTTGGTGAGGTATACATTTGTGTCTTCAGAGGTCAATTCCTTGCCTCCATCAGTTATCAGGAGTTCTGGCTTTCCGAACTTGCTGATTATCTCCTTGCCAATAAATTGTCAAACATCATTGCCGGTGTGTGCCTTCACTGCTTGGGCTACTGGCCATCTTGTCACAAAGTCAATGGCGGTGATGATGTATTTCTTGTCATTGTGTTTTCCTGGCATGGAACCAACAATATCAAGAGCCCATACTTTGAAAGATAGCTGTGTGAGAATGGGAAGCACCAACTTTGGCAGGGTTTTGCTTTTGGCAAACTTTCACACCTCACATTGGTCTAGAACTTCTTGAACATTGCAATATAAGGTTGGCCACCAGGCCTAATGTTTAAGGAACTTGTATAGGTTTTGGCTCTTGGTATGTCCAAGGTCCCTGTGATAGTGTAGGATGGTGTCAACTCGCTGATGTGTGGGAATGTAGGGAATGGTTGTGCCGTCAGTCATCTTTCTGTGAAGAGTCCTGTATACGTCAGCAAAGAGGTGTTCATTCTTGATGACTGTTTCTTTTGTTATGTTGGTGGTACCAGGGGGAACCCTTTGTCCTTTGTTTGTAGCACTAAGAGAGGCCATTCTGGGTCAATCCTATTCTCTCCTCTTGAAACACGTACATACAGGCGGGACAGGGTGTCTGCCATGGCAAGCTTGGCCCCAGGCTTGTACTGGATGAGCATGTTAAATCTCTCTAATAGTTCCATCCACCGCGCTTGGCAGCGCAACAGATTTGCTTGAGTCTTGAAATAAATGAGTGACTTGTGATTGGTTAATGCTGTGATTTCTTCCTGGTGCTCCAGGTAACAACGCCATTTGACTAGGCAGTGCACAATAGCCAGCAGTTCTTTGTTGTGGATAGGGTATTGACACTTGCCATCTGTCAATTTTTGCAATTCATAAGCTACAGGCAGGAAGTCACCATCACTATTTTTGATTTGTAGTACTCCCCCAATGGATGCATCTGAGGCGTCAGTTTCCATTTGGTATTCCCTGTCATGCTTGGGGTATTGTAGGATGGGAGCTGTTGTGAGTTTCTTCTTGAGGCGTCTAAAACAGAGGTCATGTTGGGGGGTCCACACAAACTTGGACTTGGTGCCTGTTATAGCAGATAAGGGAGCAGTCAAAATGCCATAGTCAGGTATGAAGCAATGTACATAGGCCACCATCCCTAGGAAGGTGCAGAGTTCCAACTTATCCTTGGGTGGTGGCATCTTGCAGATGGCCTGTATCTTTTGACCCTCAGGTTTGATGCCGTCCTTTGAGACTATGTGTCCCAAGAAGGGTAGTTGCTCACAGAAAAACTGGCACTTGGAGGGCTTGGCCAACAGTTTGTGCCATGCCAAGGTAGCAAAGACGGCCTCTAGGTCTTTGTGGTGTTGTTCCACCAAGGGGCTGTAGACAATAATGTTGTCTAGATACACTAGGGCGTGTTTGCCTATGTGGGGCGCAAATACTTTGTTCATGAATGTTACCAAGGTGGACGGGGCATTGGTCATGCCAAAATTGAGCACCACACATTTGTAGGAGCCGTATTTAGTGCAGAAGGCCGTTTTGGTGATGTCTTCCTCCTTAATACAAATCTGATTGTAGCCTGCAGTTAGATCAATCTTGGAGAAGACAGTGGCTCCTCCCAAGGCATCAAAGAGGTCGTCAATCAGTGGTAGTGGGTAACAATTCTTAATGATAACTTTGTCCAGGGCGCAGTAGTCTGTGACCAGACGTAAGGCACCATCATTCTTAGCCACAAAGAATATGGCGGCCCCAAAGGGAGACTGTGAGGGGCGGATAAGTCCTTTTTCCAATGCCTCCTTGAGGTAGGCGCGTAAGGTGTTGTCTTCATTTGGGGTCAGCCTGTAGATGGGGCGTGCCTTGGGTACAGCCCCCTTGAGTTGGATAGAGTGCTGAATATGCTTCTCATGGGGCAGCCCAGGTAGCGCTTCCTTGAAGATTTCTGGATGGCGGGTCACAATTTTGCAGTCCTGAGGTGTGGAGGTATCCTGGTGATCTTTGAAGTGTATGATCTCGTACTGGCAGGAATCCCAGTCAATTGCCTTCAGGTCTTTCTTTTTGTCCTGGGTCTCTGTGATACATACAAAGACGTGGTTGCATAGCAGTTGATCCACAGAGTCAGGGTAGATCTGGTGGTTGACACCTTCACGCTTAATGGTCAACACTGAGGTTGCCCAGTCTATGTGAGGGTTTTTCTTCCGTAACCAGTCTAGTCCCAGTACAATGTCAAACTTGGGAAAGTCAATGATGGGACCTTGAATGGTGGAGTGAAGGTTCTCAAGCATGACAGAGAAGGGGGCAGTTTCCTTTGTCACAGCAATATGGTGTTTGTCAGCCAGGACCACATTTTTAATCCGCGAAGGATTAGTGGCCAGCTTGAACTTATCCACAAAGCTGCTGTTGACTAGGGTTTGGTCTGCGCTTGAGTCCAGGAGTGCTGAGCCTGTGTAACTGCAAAAGCGGAAAGGATAGGACATCAATTTATTGGGATGTCTGGCAATGGTGTACAGTACCGGGTCCTCTGAGGGCACCTGGATCATTGGGCATTGGTCTACGTCCTCAGGTCAGTATTCATAATTGGGTGAGTCAGGGGTTGCGTGGGGAGAGCTTGGCTTACTTAGTGCTCTCCCCGGGCTTTTCCCTCATCTTGGTTGCCTTGTGTGGCGGTGACACGGAAATGGGTACAGTTTGACTGGCCATTGTTTCCATTTCCATGCCCATTTGAACCTGTGGGTTTGTGGTTGGCGTTGTTCCTGTTGCATCCAGGAGATGGTCAAGCAGAGCGCCTGCCTGGATGGGAATCCTTGGGTCTCTCTTGTTTCCCAGTCTGTGCCTTGTGCAGTGTGTTGGATGTCTGCTCCGCTTTTTCTGCTTCACAGTACAGGCTTTGCAGGTTGATCACCTGATCCAGGTTCACATGTCTCATCACGTGCAACTTAAGAGCGTTGTAGTACATGAGGTGTGTGGCTGGGGTGTCAAAGGCCATGTCAGATGGTGCACAAAGACAGAGTTCCTTGTAGGCGCGGGTGAGTTCTTTTACAGTTCCTGTCTGGGTCAGGTTTTTCACTTGGCGTATGATCATGAGCGCTGTATCTTTAAGCACAAATCTTGCCAGAAAGTCTTGCTTAAAGGTATCCCAGTTCTTGTTGGTGTGCTCTTCATGCCACTTGTTGCACCAGGTGCCAGCGTCATGGGTCAGGTGAATAGAAATTTCTGCAATCCAAAATTGCTGTGGGCATTTCATCTGAGCCAGCTTGCTCTGGGCGGACTGGATCCATGCAGCGGTGTTGTCGTTGTTGGCCCCGGCAAAAGGCTCCAAGGCGGCGCTTTGTAGTCTTTGCGCTACTTAGGCGGGCATGGTGGTTTTGTCAGCTGGTTGCGGCATCAAGGAGGGTGCCTGAAAGAAACCTTGTGCAGACATGGTGTTGAAGGCGGGTAGCGGGATCACCGTGTTTTAGTATAGGACAAAACCATTGGGTATCTCGGTACCAGGAGTGTACAGAGTCCAGTCAGGCGGGAGGCCAGACATAATTTTGTAAAGGATTTGTTGGCCGCGGCGTGTGCGGGAAACAGGCAGAATTTTTCAAGATAAGGTAGGATGGAGAACCTACCTGTGCTATCAATGTTGTAACTGTGCTGTTTTAGCAGAGTTACATGGGGAAAAATATTTAGAAGATATATGATAATCTTTATTGTGAGATAATGATTATATAGTATATGTGAATCAAGGATAACAGGAACATGATTGGTGATCACACGGCTGGATGGTGAAGGGGGTGGCTTGATCCTGGTAATGTGTCAAGCGCCAAAACAAGGTATCCACCATAAAGGATCATCATTTGTTCATGTTGTTGGATTTGGTAATTCAAGTTGACTTCCTAGTCTGGCTTCAAGTGACCGGATAATTGGATTGCGGGTCACAAACCCGCTTGGTTGGAACCTTGCTGGCGGGTCAAGCCTGTGGTTTCAACATTATTTAAAAGGCTTAAAGAAGAAGCCAGCTGTCTATTTAAAGCTAGTGACAAGAGTACTTAGAATATGCATCAGAGAAAAAAGATCACATAGCGGTCTGTTTAGCTTGTTTTAACAATTGCATAATCATCACAAGTTGATAGCTACTTGAAACCAACTAACAAACTGATTGGTTTAAAATTGAAGCAAAAAGGTAAAAATAATAGCAATTTACAAAAAAATTCCTTTTATAGAGCCAAAAAAGCCACAAGAGAAGGATGATAAAAAGAAGGGACCAAAGCCAAATGTAATGCATTTTAAATAAGACAGGGAATTACATTAGCTTTATTAAACTTAATAACAATATTCCACTTTTTTAGATTTATATTTTATAGTTATACTTGGAATCAAATTTTATTTCAATTAAATAAAAGTTGAATTAATTTTTAAGAAGCCTTTTTAAATAAGAAATTTAATTAAACAGATGATAAGTAATCCCAGCCTAAACATACAATAAAATATATTGAATCGATTTATTAATTTTAACTTTATATCTGACCTTAGACGGGGAACAACCTAGTGTATATTAATTGGGGAATAAGATACTTTATTGAATTTGTGTAGGTTTACTTATAAAGCTGAAGTGGAATTAATTCAATTCTGAATCTCCAACGATTTAATGACATCGTCATTACACTATGAGCTAAACTTATTAAATCAAAAGCGCCTGTTTTGGATTATAATTCCGAAAAGGTCCAATGACGTGATGACTGGACATGTCAGTCCAAATATGCAGTTCAAGTAGCTAAAACTCAAAATCACGATAAACAAAGTTGCAATATTTTATCCGAGTCACGTCAGTTAATTATCATACTCGGCTTGAATTCTTTTAAAGTACACTGGTAAATGTCAGAAAACTTCGATATTAGGCGTATTTTGATTTTTTCAGTAAGCTAATAACTTTTTCGTTAAAGTTAATTTGCATCCTTGAAAGGAACAAACTGAAGCGTGATTATTTTTAGAAAATGCTTTTTTTGTTCAGATTTTTCTAATATGTTCGTATTAATGGATTTTTTTGTTTTATTGAGTTGAAACTCAAACTGAAGCCTCGAACTTCTTTTGCCATGATCAAAAGTTTTATCGGGTTTTTCATTGATATCACAGTGAAACTTATCATAGTGTTGATTCTAAAATTAAATTTATGAGTTATATTAAATATGATGGCTTGTAATATCTATGGTAGTTGGCAGTTTTCAAGTTTTAAATTATATAGTTAGATTTACTTAGCAGCAATTTAAACCAGGGAATGCAACTAGAGCCATTTTTATTACACTTACTCAACTGCTTATTAGCCTTCGAATTTTAGTGGATTTTTAATTTTGTCATTCATATCTGTCTAGCTTATAAGCTTAGTTCAAGAGTTCAATGTCTGACATAAGTGAATATATTGTTGAGGAAATAGTTAGTCATAAACGGATAAATGTAAGATTTTCTTTATTCAAAATACTTAAAAATTAAGGGAAAATTTAAATATCAAGTAAAGTGGGAAGAATACAGTTCTTCTGAAAATACTTGGGAAGAAGAAGAAAAATCTGTAAGTTTAAATTTTTAGTCATTTCGAGCTTTAAGAAACTGCCCCGATCTTTTAGCAAAGTATTGGGCAACTGTAAAGGCTGATACCGAAAATTCCCCCTTAGCATCGCCTCAAGAGTCTAGTGAAGAAGAGTATTCTGCTTCATCAGAAAATCTGCCTATAAAGAGAAAAAAAATAGTAAAGCGTACTCATCAAAGAGCCAAAATCCATGATCTGGATAGTGATATTGATGAAGTGGTTTATGCAATAAATCAACCTTCTTCTTCTAAAGAATACCCCCCTTCTAAAATAAAAAGTTGGGAGAACTTGATTGATTCAATAATTGCCGTCACCAAAGTATCAATTGACAATCAATTAGCTGCTGTGGTGAAATGGTATTTTCTTTTTTCTAAAAAGATATGTTAACTCTTTTAGGAAAAATGGAAGTCAGGATGTTATTTCTTGTGAAACACTTCGCTATAAAGCCCCTAACAAGGTTAGCTCCTTTGATTGTTGCTTCTAACATTTAATTTAGCTATTTGACTTTTATGAAGAGCATATCCACATTGTAACCCCAGAATAAATATTAACATGTGAATGAATTTATCTGAAAATACATAAATTAAGCTTAGTCTCTTTCTCTAAGCTACTGCTACGAATTAAATTGAAAATATTATTTTGCTTTAAAAATAATAGAGTTATAGTTTTATTCTTATTTGGTATTCAATTTAGAACTATGGTTTTTAGTCTAATAATTGAACTCCATAAACAACTTATCCTTTGACCAGGTCATACTTTAAGCCAGGTTAATATGTACAATTTTTAGGACACAAAGATGTTCCGTCATTTAAATTTCCCTCAACAGATTTCAGTTAATTTTAATTCAACTATAATTTTCTCCACATGTAATTTTTTGATTTATAGTAATAAAATTTTTTGAAGTCTGCTCTACTTATTAATAGCAATTTTAATCAATGGTTTTGTCGAATATATACTTCTGAGAAGTATAATAAACGAGATAAAGGGGAAAATTCAGAAGATAATAATACTTTATTTGATATGAATATAAGGTATTATATAGTATCATGGGAAGCCACATATTGTCCATGTAAGTCATGGTAGTCATGGGGCTTATCCAAGTAATTGTTCCTCTTAAGTCACAAGGCTTGTCCAAGTAGTGTTCTGCTTAGGACTCAAAATGTTTGATCCCCGTAATAGATGGCCAAATGATAACAGTGCCACCAACTTAATGATTAGTCAGGGAGTCATTTGGCAAGTCACTTGGAGAATTAGTTTCCTGAGAGGGAGTAATTGTAGATGTTGTGACACTGTGAACCACTCCCTTCTCACATGTTTGAAGAAACTCCTGAGTATGAGGTTAATTAAATCATCAATTATTATTATTATGGAAAACTGCAGTACCTAGTTCTTTGAAAAAGCTATCCTATTGAGAAGAGCTCTGGGAATCAGTCTAATCTATCAACTGCTTTGATCTTCTTGATCTTTATATCTAATAACATCCTGAGCTTGAATCTGGAGGGGGCAATGTTGTGCCCTGTGTCAGGGAACTAACCCTGGGCAGCTGGCTTGTCATTTTATGAGATTGGACAGGCCACAGGCGGGGCAGGCAGAGCACACCAGAGAATTAGTGTCACAAATGACATTTTGCTTCTGAATATGAACAGAAGTTGAAATCAGAAATCAAACCCTAGTATTTGTAATCTGCGGCCTGCCAGCCCAGAGGGCCAAGGGCCCAGCTGCCTGCATTTTTTGGGCTCAAATCAGTAAATTGCTCAACAAGCAGCCCACAAAGCCTAGAAGATCTCCCAAGACTAGATAGAAAGCCCACTGAGTATGTGCCATTAAGTGCTTAGACCTATGCAGAGGCAGCTGCCTTCCTAAAGCAGGTTTTGGCTAAGCCTGAAATCTCTTCTCCCAATAAGCATCAATCACTACCCTTCCCAGAATTCAAACTGACATAAATTTGGCCAGGCCACACAATTTCAATAATAGAGTTGGGAAACAGGAAGTTTCTATTGCCTGTTTACCAAAACTCACCAATTAGATCTAGCCAAACCTACCAACCAACCAGTTTGTCCAGATTTCTGATGATAAAAAACCTGCAGGCCTAAAGCCCACAATTTTTGAAAAACCTCAACTTAGGAGTATAAAAGTTGCTGCTATGTGAAAAAGATGATATTGTCATTTTGAGTAATAAAGCTGTTGTGAACCTTTGGCTAAATAAGCATCTTCCTTTATTTCATAACTGTTCTCTTTCATTTAAAACCAAATTAACAGACCTGTCATTCCAGCTATCTCACTCATAGATCCTGCAAACCACACACCTGTGTTAGTCTGTCCTCCTGATGCTTGCTTTGGCCCTATACATCTTACCAAATATCCATTAAACCCAAACTTCTCCAATTTCAGTCTAGAGATTATTCTCTTGGCCAACTCACTGGCAATTTCATACAAGCCAGAGATCTTTGGCCAAGAGAACTATTGGTACGCAGTTCAACTTTTTCTTTTTAAGGACAAATACAACCACCTGCCTGTGTATTAGTCCCTATGACTCCTCCTGTTACCTCACAGTCCAACCACCCACAAAAAACAGGGATTGCAAATGAGACTATGTTCACTCAACTCTTTGGTGTAATTTATATTACACTAACTGGGGCAGTAGACTATGTGGTTCTGTCTATCAGTCCTTGGTCTCTGCTAGGTCAATTCTTTCCCTATGTGCTCAAGTTAGCGCCTATATTATGATAGGCACTCCCAACTATCCTAGAAGTTCCTCTGCCTGGGTTCACTAGTGTCCATCACCAATCCTGGTTCCCTGACAATTGATGCTAACTTAAAAAGATATGACATGGATTTCACTACCCAAGATCACAGGCCAGAAGCCAGGATGATAGTGTCAATTATCTCTAAGAAGGTGATGTAAACTATTCCCAACAACTTATTGCAATGATATATGGAAAGTTAAGAGGCAGACACAGGCATTGGTTTGGGGGTGAGAGGCGGCTTCATGCCTAGTTGGTAGGAAGATAAGAAGTTATATTTAACTTTAAACAGTCAGAGCTCAGTGGTGAACCAAGGGCCCTTTCTATTGTATCTTATCAACTCTTTAATACAGGCCAGGGAGTCACTTGCTATTACATTATCAGAAGTATATCTCTGGTATTCTGGTTTCAATGGGTACTCTTTGAAGTGGGTGGGGCCAAAAAAAATACCAGTAGGACAAAAAATTGCAGGCAGTAGGAAAGGCAGGGCAGGAGGATTATAGTTAAACTGGCAGATTACTAAGATAAAATATGGCAATAGTTAGGAAAACCAATATCTCATCATCTTTATTCAAAAATGACAATAAATTCTGGCACTGGGTCTAAGGGTTCATACAGTACCACACTATCAGACTTTAATCCTAATAGCAATTATTCAATTAATTAGGAAATGGGATTTTGGACAGGTCAAGTGACCCAGGTTTTGATGCAGCAAAATGGTACTGGAACAGAAGGGGCATTTATTGTCAGGATCTTCTATAAGGGTATCAAAGCCTTTCTTTTCTAAAGCAGTATTCTTGAGAGCATCTTGCTGGTCAGCGCCTTCATCAGAAGTGGTGATCTGATTAGCTACTGGGATAGACTTCAGGCTCATCAGGTCAATGATGAGGGCCTTCTTGTCTGTATTAGGCAGTTGGACATTTCTTTTGGTAGATGCTACTATTTGCAACTATTTGCTGGTATTTTCTAAATTGATGACATCTGCAGTTTAAATCAGAGAAGATTTGATCCCAAGAAAACGTGGGCAGGCGGCCCCCTGGTCTCCAGGGCTGGCAGTCTGTGGTTGGTCTTGGACAGGGTTTGAGCTCCTTCCAAGGCCTTGGATTTTGAGAGAGAAAATAATTTCATTACTTAAATTAGGGATTTTGAATTTTCAAACCCAAATAAATAAAAATGTCAAACTAAATGATTGACCTTATTAAAACTTTGTTTTCAATTAGCTGAGTTGCTTGCAAATGCCTTTCAAAGTTTGGTCCTAGGATTTGAAAGTCCCACATTTTTTCATTGGGTTCTGAATTTAAAGTAAAAGCTCACAACATTTGCAACGTTAAGGGCTTCTTCAAGATTCTAAGGAGGTCCCTAAAAAGTTTTCTGGTGAGGTCTGTCAAAGGTAGCCCAAGCATGGCCAGTGATGGCTATGTGATTAACTGCCATGACCAAAAGTGAGAAAGCAAAAGCAAAAATTTCATATGTGAAGACAGAAGCTGCCCTGCACACCTAAACACCCAAGGCTGGGATAAAGTTACCTTGGAAAACAGTAACATACATGCATGCCTCTCATCACTTTGATTGAAAAATTTTTCAAGTGATACCTACTCCAAATGATCTCAGTATCAAAAGAGATAAAGACCAATCACCTAAAAGTAAAGGCTGCCAAGCATCTTAGCAAAGAAGTCCTTAAAGTTGTCCCTGATTGTGAACAGCTTGTTAAGTACATATATGATTGGTGATAATAGCTAAACCCAATTGAAAAAGTACTTCCCAAGTAAAAGATATGGCTCTTGCTTCTGAGCTGCAGATGACCCAAGATACTGTGCAGCTTTTCACAACAATAAGCATGAGGCAAAAGACAGGGTTATATGTTATACCACTTATGAAAATCTAGAGCAACTGGGCTCTACTAAGGCTTGGCTCTGCGAAGAGACAATTGCAACATGTCCTAAGTTATTCTATCATCTGTGGTTAGTGAATGCTCAGCTTGATTATAAAGTCCTCCCCTTTGCATATTTTCTTCTTCTGGGAGCCTCAGGAGAGGTATATCTAAGAGCATTTAACATTCTACAAGAGGGCCTTAAATCTATTCTCACTGAGGCTGGAAAGAATCCTGGTACATCAACAAGGGCCAATCCTGATGATGCTGATAAAGATGAAGTCACCCTAGCTGCTGAAAAAAAGGATCACAATAGAGCCCTTGGCCCCAAAATATTTATCATGGATTATGAGACAGCCTGATAAGATGCCATTGTAAAAACTTCAATGGCAAGGTGCAAGGGTGTTTCTTTCATTACCAGCGGGCTATCAATAGATGCCTTAAGGGAAAGACTCTCCTCCGCTCTCTCACACAACAAGATACAGCTGGTAAATGTAAGTTTCTGATCCCAAAGTTTGTTGCTCTTGTATTTATTAAGCCTTAGAATGTTGGGCAAGGATTTGAGCTTCTCTGTAACAACCCTTATGCCTTGAGCCATGAAGCTGAGTTACAACCCTTCATTGACTACTATGAGCCACAGTGGGTGGGGCACAAGGTGGTCAGCTGCAGGGGCAAGGCAGCAGCAAAGGCAGTCTGAGATTTCTATCAGGCTGTTCTCAAGGATGAAATGAAGACAACATTGGGCCTGGAAAACTGGTATAAACATCTTAAGTATTCCTTTGGCATGAATCCCAGATACATCACCTTTTTGAACACCTTAAGACTGAACAGAGTAAGGCTGTCTCCTCTCTTTGAGATATGAAAGTAAGGGATCCAAAGAAAAATACAGTGTAATTTCAGCATTTATATAGATTAATTCAAGATAGCAGTCAAGAATAAGTACAAGCTATCTGAACTTAGAAAGCAGATAAGAAAGATTGCCACTTTACTCCCTGAAAGTGTTGCAACATCTTCAATTACTTCCTCTCAGAAAAGTAATTCACCAAATGATTTCCCAATTAGTCATTAAGTTGGTGGCACTCTTATTGATGAACAATATAATACAGGGATCAAACCTTTTGATTACTAAGCAGAACACTACTTGTACAAGCCCCATGACTGTCATGACGTACATGGACAGCATATGGCTTCCTGTGATACTATATGATCTTCACTATTCATATCAAATAAAGTATCACTTCTTCTTAATTTTCCCCTTTATCTCATTTCATATTATAAAGACCCAACTGCTGGGTGAGTATTTTAGCCAAGTAAGGTCCCAAGTTGGCCACTTGGAACCCAGTGAGCGCGGTCACAATGGGATAGACCGTCATCATCTATCAAAAGACCTTTGTGTGAACGTTATAACAACCAAATTTACTGGAAAAATACGTGAGTACATAGTATACAGGGGTGTATATAGCTACAGACTGAGTGAAGTAGGACAAAACCAGTGTGGGCCAGGAATACTGATCAAAGGAGTTGAGCTGCGCCAGTGTCACAAGTGACAAACTCCTGTTGACCATGCTCATAGAAACACCTCCACTACGGAATTTGAACCCTGATACCCTCCAGCCCACAGGACCATCTGCCCGCAGATTTTTGGGCTCAAACTAGAGCAGGATTTGACTTCAGGGAATCCCCTAAAGCTTGATGAACCAAAACCACCCACATTGACACTCCTCATACTAAATGTTCCTGTTAACCAAACTAATCAGCGGGCAGGCCAAGTCATAGATCCCAAAATAACTCAGGCCACCACAGAAGGAGAAACAAAGAAACTTCCTATAGAACACAGGCTGCCTAGAGATAATCAATCCCACAACCTGATAAGGAAATTTGAGTATTCTCAGTTCAATGCAGCCAATGAATCAACTCCCACAAAGGATGCTACCAAGGGCTGTAAAAACCTGGTAGACAGCAGCACCCGGGACAAAGAAATTTATAAAAGTTTACCCATGGCAGATGGGCATACTTATACCCTGGACTGCCAGGAAGTTGCCCATTGCCATTCTTGCAATAAAGCAACATGAACCTTTGGTTTAACCAGGTTATTTCATATTTGATTTTAGTTCTATTTTATTTGCAGTCTACCTCATGCAGTTCTGCACCTCACACCCACCAACCCCAAGAAACCGCAGACCAACCGGCTGAACTCTATTGTCCACCAGGAGCTCCCTTTGGCCCAGTACATTTCACTGAATACTCACCCAACCCAGCGTATTTGGAGTTCACCCTAGAGGAAATCCTAATCTACAACCCAGAGGCTAGAACTAGAGAGACAACCACCTTTTACAGAGAGGGCATCAAAGTCACCACCCCTCTTCTGCTATTCTGCAACAAGTACAACTACCTGCCCGCATATTTGGTTTCAATAACTCCACCTCTCACCCTGCAGCCCAACTGCCAGCAATAATCCATTGTGGCCAATGAATCCAATTCCACCCAGATATTCAGAGTGATGTATATCACTCTTACTGGCTTGATAGATTTAATGGTACCAGCAAGCAGACCTTGGGCCCTCCTGGGCAAATTATTATCTTATATTGTAAAGTTAGCACCAATCTTGCGGTGGGCCCTTCCTGCTGGGCCCGCAGGCCGTCCGCCTGCAAGTTCCCAGGAACCCCCCACAGGTTGGATCCCTGATAGCCAGCTTCTTTTAAAAGTACTTGCCATTTTGGTTATTGAATGACCCATGTGGTTGATAGTGTTGGTGGCCCCCAATCCCAAGGCAGGTTATAAGAACAGCTGAGAAGATAAGGCGGTTCATTTTCTAGTCCTGGGAAAGGGCAGACAAAGCTTAGTGTCTTTAACTTTCTAGAGGGTAAAAATCTTGGTTAATTTATGTGATAACAATTGAGGGGTAATTTGCTCAATGATAGCACAAACTATCATCAAGTGATTGAGCTTTATTATATACTATCAGCCTTGGTGGGGCATGAATAGTGAAAAACATTGAACAGAGAACCCCAAACACTTGGTGCTGTCTGGAATTCCCTTTTGGGAGTGGGACTGGAGGGGATTTGCAAGCAATGAATTGTTAATCTCTGACTTGCATTGGTTTGGTGTCTCTTTAAGCACTGTCATGCACCCAAATTTCACTTCTGCAATTACTGCATTGGTGACTTTGCAGGGCAGCCTGTCAGCCTCATCCAAATTTGTGAAATTCCAAATTTGGGCAGCACTTTTCCCTAAATTTGGGTTTGGGGAAATTGCCTTTTTTTGGTTTCCAAATTTGGCAGTTTTCCCATCCAGCAGGGGTGGACAGTCCTGCTGTGAGGGGTGCGCCGCCTTCTGCTGGCTGGGAGGCTGGCTGGCTGGCATGTGGGAGCGGGCGTGCAGCCAGCTGTGAAGTCCGCGGCCGGGGTATAAACCCCAAATTTTTGAATTTTCAAAATCTTTTTCAAAAAACTGTTGTTTTGTGGCAGTTTCCCCAATCAGGGGGGGACTGCTGCAATTTTTTGTCTTGACTTTTGAAATCAATTGCGCACAAAATCTTGTCTTGTGAAATGTTGTTTTCAGGAATATTCTTGGCACATATACTTCCAAGAAGTATATACTCAACAGAAGCAAATCTTCAACTTGGTTTATAATAAACATTATTGCCTCTATTTGAAAATTTATTATAGAATTTTAATGTTAAAATTAAAGAGATTGTTTTTATAGATAGCCTAAATTCAAAGTTAGTGTCAGGATACCAAGAGTACCGTAAAGCTCCAGCAGGTGAGAGAGAAGTCAAAGAAGGTACTGGCATGGCCCACCAGATGATGGGACCTAAATTTACCAGGTAGGAAAGGGCCTTCCCAGCCACAGCCCAAGGTCCAGCTGCTGGTAAGGCAGAGTCAATCAACCCTGTGAGCGCCAGGTAAAGCACTCCCAGGAATTGACTACTCTGGCCAGTGGCATAAGAAGTGGGGGGGTTGAAATGGTTGGTTTGGGTGTTGGGGCGGTTTCATGGGGACCAAGTAGGCAGCAGGATTGTTGTACTTCCCGTTGAAGATCAAAGGGTAGATGGTGATTGTTTTGCTGTCACAGACAATTTGGTAGGATTCCTTGAAAGCGTTTGGGCGGGTGTACCACTGCAAGTCTTTCAATGTCCAGGATTTGTGGTCAGGATTGGCGGGATACTCAGTGAAATGCACAGGGCCAAATAAAGCGTTGGGTGAGCGGTAGTAGTCAAAGGCTTTGGTTTTATCAACTGGAGTCTGACTATCTATCCCAGTAGATGGGTACTGACACTTGGGTGTATGCAGGTGGAAGAGTATCAAAAATAGGTATGAAAACAGATTAGTGAACCAAAGGTTCATAACAACTTTATTTGGTAAGGATGACAATACAGAACTTTTTCAAGTGCTTCTGATTTATATACTTACTCACATGCAGGTGCCTCTGGGCATTCTTCTGGTGCTATCTGTGTGGCAAGGCTTGGCATCTCAGGTTCTGCTGTTTGGTTGGCTGCTTCATGGTTATTTTTGGAGTTTTCAGGAACAGTTGTTTGGCTTTTTGATGGTCCATCTTGGCTTGGCTGGCCATTGATTCTGGCAGGTTTGGCTTCTGGGGTTTTGGGGGTTTTCCCAATTTGATCACCATTTTTGGACTGGCTTGACAGGCTCTCTTGAGCCCAAAGAACTTGATTAAAAAAGGGGTCCCCAATTGGGGACCCCAAATTACTTAATGGAGGGTGGGCTTGATCTGGGTTTACTGGGCAGCTAAAAATAGCCTGCCCAGGCCCAGCCAAACCCATCAAGGCTTGAGCGTAGCTTTTGGGGCCCAAAGTGGGCCCCTCAGCTACCACCAGGGCGGGAATGGTTCCCGCACCTGGATTTGCTTCAAAAAGCAAAAATCCAGGTGCAGGCAAATCTCCCCTGCCTGCTAGCCCCGCCTGGTGGCTAGGAGCAGGTTTGATTCCTGCTGGGGGCTTTGAAACTGTTACTTTTGTAACAGTTAGAAAGAAATGATAGGGTTTATATAAAGATTTTATGTGAATCTCTTAATTATCTAGCTTAAATAACTAATTTGGTAAAGTATATGTAATTTTGGGTTGTTCTTATGCCAACTATTTTAAAAAATATTCATCTTTATGTTTTTTATAAATATACATAATGTTCAGTAAGTTTTTTTAAAAAATATTTTAAGCCTTTAAATATATAAAATAGTATAAATTTATAGTAAATTATTGTTAAATGTATTTTTATTAGCTTTTTCAATTATTGTGTATTATTTTTTATTTTATTTTTGGATTCTTGTGATCATATTTCCCTATAAATTCTTTGGAGCTTGATTTTTACCAAGTAAAATGCTCAGTATTTGATTTTTTGCTTATTAAAAAAATGTTGACATCCAGTAGGCTACATGGGAATAAGCTTAGTTTAGACTTTTCAAATGTGACAACCTAGATATAAAATTACTTTTGACAGTCAACATGCACAGTTTAAATACTGACCGCTGCTGTTTTTTCTAAGGGAAATCAGAGACATTGAGAAAGGGAGAAATCACGATATTAAATAATATCTTTAGTGGCACAAAATCTAGAGTCGTTGTGGTCTAAACAAACTTGAGCAAATCAAAAGAAGACCAACAAAGCGGGATGAATCTGCTAGTAAGCTCTAGAATGTGGTGGAATCTTCAGGCTATTACGACAGCTTTTGAATCAAGCAACGTTTATTACTTGTGCAAGATTCTTGGTTGCTGTATGTTTTGATTGATTCGAAGCGACCTTAGATCCTCTACTTGAATTTAATTTTAAACTCTGGTAGTGCTTTGAATGCATTCTTGCAAACAGACTTAAAAATCAGGTGACTAAAAGCCAGAACTATTTTCCTTGAACTTTATAATGCATTACTCCTGATCAACCTTTTTTCAATAGCGATTCGTTTCTTTATACTTGTTTGAACTTTTTATGAAAGAAGTATTTTGCTAACCTTGAAGCAATTTAGTTTGTTACTTTACTAATCCTTTTAGCTCCTTTAAAACCCAACGTGATTTATGTTTGCTTCTTTAAAGGGTTCTCTGTCATTAAACAGGCTTTTGAATTCCAAAGCCCATTTCAATAGCCTTATTTTATATAAACATTATACTGGCTTTGCTAACCAAGATCATACCAAATCAGCTGCTAATAAAGCCACCTCTATTATAAATATTAAGGACACTGAGCTAAAAAAGTTACAAAAACATCTACTCTATAAATCGCAAGCTAGCTGGACTCCAGAATTAGATGAGAAGCTAAAGAAGGTTATCCCAGAAAGTCAATATTATTGCTGGAAGGAGCTGACTGCAAGATATTTTCCAGAATTCACTAGCGTACAAGTCTACAATAGAAGTAAGAAAATATTTAAAGCAAAAGGGAAATGGACAGACAAAGAGGTCGAACTCCTTAAACAGGGGGTGAGTGAGTTTGGTACTCAATGGTCAAAAGTTGCCAAGGCTGTCGGAACCCGAAACTCCGACCAATGCCTCAATAAATGGTATTATGCAAAAATCCCTGGGCATGCGGCTAGTGTTTGGACTGATGAAGAATACGATATTCTTTTTCGATCAGTTATTAAATGTCCTGGTTTACAACTAATCGATGGGGTGCCAGACTTAACCAACGTTAACTGGCTAGCTGTCTCGAAATCCCTGAGTAACAAGGGGCCAGTGCATTGTAGATATCACTGCATTTACAACCCTTCTTTAATTGATCGCATCCGTGAACACTTTAAACTACCTCCTTTTACCAAGGGATCGTGGTCACCAGAAGAAACCTCTCAGCTAGTTGCAAGCATTCAAAAGCACTCAACCAACTGGCTACTAGTTTCCAAGGCGATTGGGACCCGCTCTGCCGCACAATGCGAACTTCGCTGGCGCACGCTGAAAAAGGTGCTGAGAGACAAACTAAAGGGGATGAATTCCAAGTAGCTTTTCCAGATATCGACTGGATTGCTCCCTGGAATAATTGAATCGGTAAACAGGTATCTTATGTATAACTCAAGTACACTATGCTATCGGCTGTAGAACTATCAATCATAATGAAGATTGAGTTTACTTCGGAAATACGTTCTTTTTATTCCATGTTTCCAGCGTCTGAATACTAGGGGTTTGAAGTGTATAAATAGCCAATGAATGTTTATTGTCTGATTAACATCAGGTCTCCTTTTAGTTCAGCTAACTTATTTTAGGATAATATTTGAAGACTTTTCCTTGTCCTTGTATTTTTATCTAATTAGTCACACAATCTCAATCTATTTAAGCATAAGCCAGGAAAGATTTTTCAACAACCTGGCTGTTAAGTTACAATAATACTTTTGACAAATGCTTTGATAAAATGACAATGCTGACTCTCAAGTCTTTTAGGCTGACTTATACAATAGCCTGTGTTTTTGATATTAAATAGTTTTCTCAACAGCTATTTCTTGGGTTGTTTAATCTGCCTTGTTCTCTAACCATTTTTTTGCAGCAAGTTTTCTCTCTTTCACAGGGGGTGTGATATACTATGTATGCATAGTGCAGATCATCATCCTAAGTTTATATATGCATAGTTTATATTTGCTATTCTTAGCTAACCATTTTTACCATTTATGACATGAAATTAATGTCAATATATAATTATTATTAATTTGCTTAAACTAACAGTTGGTGTTCATAGAAGCTAGCTAATCATAGCTGATTATATATTAAGCTTGTAGCACTTTAAGGATAGTCAATCATACTTTGAAGCTTTAAGTTTACTATAATAAGGTAAATGGTTTATCTGACTTGAATTTACTTTTTTTCTTCCCTGAAGTTTTATTCTAATGTATCTGACTATTTACATTCAATCTTTCACTAGGAACATAATTTCACTTAACCACAAGAAGTTTTCTGAAATAAGCTAAGAAATACACCTGGTTTGACAATAATTTGGTAGTAAAGTGTATTTTATCAGGATTAAAGTTTATATTTGTAGTGAAATCTGAGTTTCATGAGTCAACTGGCCCACCATTCTCTTGCCCTGGTTGATAGACAAGCCACTGTCAGTGTTTTGTCTATTAACCCTGATAGAATCAAAAGTTTGATTTTATTGATAGATTTGGATAAATCAGAAAGCTTTAAAAATAGCATAATTATTCCAAATCTGATCCAAATCAAATAACATGACTGATTAACTAGCCTCAGCTAAAATTAGACAGAAATCTGGTCTTTTTGAGCTCAAAATCTCAATAGATGTGCCACTGCAACACACTATGCTTAGGTAATTGTTTGCAGTGTTTTCTCAATATAAAAGGACAGATATCTACCAGAACAGCTTCTCTTCTAAATTTGGTCTATAGCCCTTCTATTTGTAATGAGTTTGCTAATTGACAAACAAGGTCCCACCATCACTCTGTTATTCAGAATAACAAAATGAAGATAATATTTACGATAAATTATTATCTCATAACGCTTCAGGCATAGATGTCTAGCTCTGAGATTTAAAACTTGAAGTCTGAGGAACAAATAGACTGACCAAGTAAGAGTAAAGAAATGTCAGATGTTATCCTGGCAAGGGAGTTTAAAAGTCTTACATAAAGATATTATCTATGTTAAAGAAAATGCATAATCTCATACCTCTTTCTGATAGAAAATAGATGCTTCTATTTTCTATCTTACTACTATGAAGAGCTGCTCTTACTAGCAAACCTATTCCAAGTACTAGACTCAACTAACTATACTTGTGAAAACTTCTTGATGACTGCCAGCTGGTGGTACTGTGTTCTTATGAATTGAAAAGTTGTTTCTAGAAATCTCCCCAAGCTGCATGCCCCGCTGCTAGCTTGGTGTAGAATGAACCCAATTAGATAGTAAAATCTGTCTTCATACAGATTATTTATAACAACATGAATAGCAACCATAACAGTAATAAATATAATTTTTCAAGATGTGTAATTTTGATGGTTATACTCACTAAAAAATAGGCTACCATCAGCTACAAGTAAAGGTACTGACCTGCCGCCTTGCCACCTCAGCTTTGTTGATAAGTATGAAGAGATACATAAAGCTCAGTGACTCCAAACACAATATAAATTTCTGCCTGCCAATCACGCCTTACAAGCTCCCACAGACTGTTTTCACATCAATTATGCAGATATTGCTGGTTCTAACTCAACTTGCAGATCTATGTGAAGAAAGCTTGCTCTGCCAAAAGTGCACTGCTCTAAGGCTAACAAACTGAAGGAGCTTCAAGCTGATAAAAAGTTTATCTTGTTCAGTGCCAGTTGTAATCCAGCCAACTTATTAACAGCTTACTCCTAGTATCAGAAGGCTACCAGTGTCCAAATCAACCTGATTCTAAAGAAAATGAAAATACATGCAAAAGACCTCCTTGCCTACCTTGTTTTTCAAAACTTAAAACACTTATAGAAAATTGTGATAGGGTAGAGTCTGAAAATTTTCAAATTAACTACCAGTAGTATGAAGCCCCAAAATGCACACTTAGACACAATTAGCAGGCCTAATTTGATATTTGACTCTCTTCAGGCAGTAATTAAAGGTCTACACAATGCAGCCAGCCAAGCTTATTTTAGAATGGATGAAATAGTTCAGCAATTCAATTGCAAAGTTAGCAATATTGTAGCTAATTGTCTTGAAGTAAAACAATATCCTTTAAATAGATAAGTGATGTAATAACAGACTATATTAGCTTAACCTGACATGATGATACCATGTCAGCCCCTAAAAAATCAAAAGAATTAAAAAGGCAAATGACTAGCTCTCACCACACACTGGACAAAAGTAACACCAAAAATTTCTCTCATCATAATGAATTCATCACTTGGGTAAATTCTTTAACTGAAAAAGTGAGCCAAATAAGAGGAAATTGGCAGCTTTTAGCACTTTTACAAGGCCTAAAAAATTGTTACAAGACCACATAAATGCTTTTTGAATTAAACAACATACATTACTAACCATAAGAATTATTAGAAAATTTTAGAAGAGATACTCAATCTTGCCATCTTGTTATACAGTGACCTTGAGAACACTTATGAGATTATCTCACATCTAAAAAATTGCAAAAAACCAATTTTGTCAAAAATTTGGCATCAACATTATTACTGATTAAAGAAGACTGTTGTAAGGTCTTGCCCATAATGGCGCAAGGTTATAAAATAAGGTGTCTAAAGCATTTGGATTGAGATTCAGTAGATACAAAAAGGTAGGAACAGTCTGGAGCATAACTTTACAAAAACCAGCTAAAAACTTGTACTGGGTTACAAAAGGTGTAATAGAATTTTAAAACCCTCAAATATAGGGGATAAAATAAAGTGTTTGATGAAGATCTATTTTTTACCAAGAGGATATAAATATTTGGATATTCTCCATCTAAAAATTGGTACATTTAGCTATTAAAAGATTTTTTAAATAAAAAATGGGATACAGCAAGCCTAGAGCTTGTTGCCTAACAACTTTCATGTTAAACTATAAAAAAGGTGTCAATTTGAACTAATTCTAGTAAAAATCTAGAATCTTAAATTTAAATTTATAAAAGAAAAAGGTTGAAACTTGAAAATAAACGAAGGAAAGAAATCACTTAGAATTTTGGATTAAAGCCTACTCTTCTTAAGCTCTTCATTTATAGAAAAATTGGTGTTGCTGTTGGCATGATAGGTAAAGAGAAGACAAGAGACAAGACACAGGGACAGTTGGAGACACCAGGAAAAATATTGGAGAAGAAGGGAAACAGGAAGCTCAGTATGAGCACCTGCAGATCTGCAACAGCAGGGTGGGAGAAAGCGGGTGCTTAAACAACCCAAAGTACATAAGTTAATAAAAAATAATTATCTTATTTAAAAATATAAAATATAATTGCTATTTAATAGCAGGCAAAAAAGAAAGATGTCAGCAAAATGACACAGGAATTGAAAGAAAATTAAAAGTAATGACTTTAAAGTAAATAAATATTAATATTTGACTTAAATTTCTTATTTTAAAACAAGAGAATAAAAATCAAACATTAACGTTTAAACTAAAAAGCCTGCCCTTTGGAGCAGGGCATGATAACCATAGTAATTTTCTTGCACAATTAGTCCATGAACACTTTATCAAACACAAGGCTAAGGTTAAGCTTGTTGCTATATTTAGCAAGCTAAAAGCCCAAACTAGTGGCCTCAGTAGCACTAACTTTGACAGGAAAAATATATCCTTGTCTGTATTATCTCCAGAGTATCAGAAGACTATTTTCTGACTACTTTCAGGATATTGGATCCAAAAACAATAATAAAGAAACCTAAAAAACTCAGAAATGTACCACCTAAGACTATCACCTTGCCCCTGCAAACTATGATGTTTACAACAAGGCCTGTTTTTACTAGTTTCAAATGTTGTACTATCAGTTATATAAAGCCAATCATAACTTTTAAATACAATTTTAAGCTCTTGAAATTGACCAAGTCTAACTATAATTAGATCATTCAAATTTTTATATGCCTGTTTGAGCTGTTTATGAGAAGGGTCTTCAACAATGCAAAAGAAATCATCTTAATAAACACCTTAGATCCCACCAATGTAGACATTATCATGTCCAGTTTACCTCAAGACAAATGAACTTAGAAAGACGTCAAGCTATCTTTCATTGAAGAATTAAGAAGCAAAACCAGACTCCAGGCCAGAAAGGTGGAGTTCAATGACATTTTTTTAGGGAATATGAATCTATTGCTGATTCTGTGGATTAGTTTTAACATGCAACCCAGGCTCTCCTTGAATCTGGCATCCTGTTTGATTTAGACTGTTGTATAATCATGGGCAAGAAATTGAAGACCTATCATGAACTCTTAATATAATGCTTACTATGCTATACTATTTCAGTGACAATAAGTTAATCACCAGCTATCTTAGTTGCTTGAGTGCACAGTTTGTTGCTCTCAACAAGAGTGCATAAGAAAATAATAATACTAACTAGAGAAAACATATTCAAACACCAAATCTCACCAAGTTTTTCTTGAATCTATAAATAAAACCAGCAAGAAAACCAAGTCTAGTAGAACCATCAGTCTCTGTTGCAAATGAAGGAAGAATATTTGCTGGGCCTTCAAATATAGAGAGGAAAAACCTTGAAATTCTAGTGACAATGTAGTAACAGAAGTAAAATTACTGGAGCAGGTAAAATAGAAGATGTGTGAGAAAGGGGGCTAAACTAACTAAGTTTGGCTCCCATCCCAGGGGTGCAAACCACAATGATGCAATCCAGTGAGAAACTGGAATAACTGCTCAAATAAGCATCCAGAAGGACAAAGTAGATAACAGGTGAGGAAAGAAGGAATAAAGTCCCATGAGAAGCATTCCTGAAAGCCGCTAGGAGAGATATTCTAAGGAAGTAGAGGTCTACTGAAAAGGGGACAATCTGGGCTTCTTTGTTGGAGAAGCAGGCTCCAATGAGATCAGAGATGAGTCTGACAAGAAGAACTCATCATAGACTGAAATATAGGGTAGTTAATCATCAGAGATAAGATTCATAACCAGATTTTTTCTAGAACTAGTGAAACCCTTTGCTTTTCCAGGAAGGTTGTCCATGATGGAAAGAATTTGCTGATAACTATTCTTCAAAAAAGTTGAGGAGGAGAAAAAATTAGCCCAGAGGGCTGGAGAGATGGACCAGAGAAGGAGCAGGACAAAGAAGAATGGTTTATACCAAAGATTTGAGGAGAGAGATCATCATTTTTGAGGTTTCTCAAAATTCTGAGTAGAAAAGTTCCAATGGGAGACTCAAAGCAAGAAGGAACAGAAAAAAAAATCCAGAAGTATCCGATACCAAGAGTACTGTGCTGCTCCTTCAGGTGAAAGATGGGCAGGAGTAGGTACAGGCATGACTCATAAGATGATTGGTCTAACTTTACCAGGTAGGAGAGGGCCTTCCTAGCCACAGCCCAAGGTCCAGCTGCTGGCAAGGCAGATTCAATCAATCCCGTGAGCGCAAGGTAAAGCACTCCAAGGAATTGACTACTCTGGCCAGTGGCATAAGAAGTGGGGGTTGAGACAGACAGTTTGGGTGTCAAGGGTGGTTTCATAGGGACCAGGTAGGAAGGAGGATTTTTGTATTTCCCGTTGAATATCAAAGGGTATATTGTAATTTCCTTGCTGTCACACACAATTTGGTAAGGATCTTTGGGAGCATCTGGGTAGGTGTACCAATGCAGGTCTCCTAAAGTCCAGGGTTTGTGGTTAGGGTTGGGTGGATACTCTGTGAAATGTACAGGACCAAACAGAGTGTCAGGGGGCAGTGATAATCAGGCACTTCTGGGTTTCCAGCTGGCAATTGATGTTCAACTCCTGAGGGTGAGTTCTGGTGTCTAGGAAAATGCAGATGGAAGAGTATCAAAAAAGATACGTGATAAGATTGGTGAACCAAAGTTTCATAACAAATTTATTTGGTAAGAATGACAATAAATAATCTCACATGTGTTATTGACTTATAAAGTTGCTCACATGCAGGTGCCTCTGAGCATTTTTCTTGTGATATCTGGGGGGCATGGTTTGGCGTCCCAACTTCTGTTGTCTGGTTGGCTGGCTTTTCAATATCTTTGGGGTATTCAGGAACAGCTGCTTGGCTTGCTGGTGGCCTATCTTTGCTTGACTGGTCATTGGTTCTGGAAGGGTTGGCTGCAGGTGTCATGAAATCATTTCCAATTTGATTACCATTTTGGACTAGCTTGACAGAAATTTCTGAGACTGAAGAACTTGATTAAAAAAGGGGTTCCAAATTGGGAACCCCAAATTACAAAATAGAGGATGGTCTTGAACCGGGAGCTGTGGGCAGCTAATTTTAGCCTGCCCAGCTGTAAATACCCAACAATTGAGGAGGTATTCTAGCCAAACAATGTCCCAAGTTTGCCACTTGGAACCCGGTAAGTGCAGTCACAATGGGATAGACCATCATCATTCATCAAAAGACCTTTGTATGAACGTTACAACAACCAAAATTACTGGCAAAATACATGAGTACATAGTATACAAGGGTGTGTATAGCTACAGACTGAGTGGAGGGAGAAAACTCAGTGTGGGCCAGGAATACTGATCAGAGGAGTTTAGCTGTGCCAGCTCCTTGTAAAAGTACTTGTCATTTGGATTATTGAATGGCCCATGCAGTTGATAGTATTGGTGGCCCCCAATCCCAAGGCAAGCTATAAGGACAGCTGAGAAGATAAGGTGGTTCATCCTCTAGTCCTGGGGAAGGGCAGACAAAGCTTAGTGTCTTTAAATTTCTGAAGGGTAAAAGTCTTGGTTGATTTATGTGATAACAATTGAGGGGTAATTTGCTCAATGATAGCACAAACTATCCTTTAGTGATTGAGCTTTATTATATACTATCAGCCTTGATGGGGCATGAATAGTGAAAACATTGAACAGGGGACCCCAAACACTTGGTGCTGTCCGTAATTCCCTTTTGGGAGTGGGATTGGAGGGGGGTTGCAAGTAATGAAGTGCTAATCTCTGACTTGCATTAGTTTGGTTTCTCTTTAAGCACTATCATGCACCCAAATTTCACTTCTGCAATTACTGCATTGGTGACTTTGCAGGGCAGCCTGTCAGCTCCATACAAATTTGGTAGAGTTCAAATTTGGGCAGCACTTTCCTCTAAATTTGGTTTTGGGGAAATTGCCTTTTTTGGTTTCCCAATTTGGCAGTTTCCCCATTCAGCAGGGGTGGACAGTCCTGCTGTGGGAGGTGCACTGTCTCCTGCTGACTGGCTGGGAGGCTGGCAGGTGAGAGCAGGCATTGGCTGGGTGGGCTGGCAGGCAGGCAGGGTGGTGGCTGCGCAGCCCGCAGCTGGGGTATAAAAACCAAATTTTTGAATTTTTAAATTTGTTTTCAACAGCTTGCTGTTTTGCGGCAGTTTCCCTAATCAGGGGGAACCACTGCTATTTTTTGTTTTGAGTTTTAGGCTCAATTGTGCACAAAACCTTGTCTTGTAAAAGGTTGTTGTCAGGAATATTCCTGACACCAGCCAAACCCACCAAGGCTTGGGCGTAGCTTTCAGGGCCTAGGACAGCCCCCACAGCTACGGGAATGGCAGGATTGATTCCCACACCTGGAATTTTACTCTTCAAAGCAAATCCAGGTGCAGCAAAATCCTGTTACTTGCTCTCCCTACCTAGTGGCTGGTAGCAGATTTGAATCCTGTCCAGGGATTGGAATATGTTACTTCTGTAGCAAGAAGAGAAAACATGAGTTTTCTAGTGATTCAGAGTCCAAGGAGAATCTAGAAGACTACAGTGTGCTTAAGACAAGCTTTTTGGAGCAAGAAAAAAGAGTTTTTCCTTTAAAATTCAAATAAAAACTTTAAAGTAAGTTTTTATGTTAAATTCTAATTCTAAAACTAATGATAAAAAACAGCAGTTTGAAACAAGTAAAAATTTAAGAAAAGTACTAATATTGACTATAGAAGCCAGGGGAAATAACAGAGAGTCTGAAAAGTATATTTTTTTTTAAAAATAACAACCAATGCTAAAGGGAGTCCTTCAGGAAACAGAGACTTTGAAAGCAAACTTTAATGATAAGAATAGGTACACAAGGGCCAGAAAGGTCATGCTTGCCTTTTTAAAGGTTTTTTTAAGAATAGGTGCCCCATCATGTGGCACCAAACTCAAACTGGATAGTGATTGACAGGAGGAATTTGCTTAACCCAGAATCAACTGGGGCTGTCAATGTGGAGTCATATGATTAGCTGGATCAAATCACCTTCAGGTAGGTTGAGCCCAAGCTAACAAGCAGTCTAAATTAATCAAGGATTTTTCCAAGGTTGAGATGGGAGGCTGGGAGAGTGTTTCAGGAGGTTTGTAATAGTAGGCTAGTACAAATCTTTCTAGATTGTATGGCCAAAATATTAAATTGCATTCAAGGGTTTGGCAAAATTCTGATGAGTTTTCTTGGTTTGACAAGGAAAGACAGAATTATTCAGAGCTAAAGAGGGGAGTGACTTTACAAGGAGAGTCAGTGGCAGAATTTACTAAAAATTGCTTTATTATCTATTTCAAAAAAACCTGATTAGAAACAAGTCCTTAATGACCCACTGACAGAAATTCTGAGCCTCTTTTTTTTAACTATTTTCAGCTAAAAACACTTTGAGGAGAGTTTTATTCATAAGCTAGTAACAGATAACCTGTATGTGATCCCCACCCAAGAGAGAGGCCACTTCATGATAATTGATATCAACAAAATAGATACTGTCTCTAATTTTTATGCTGCAAAAGTACAATAAGTCTGTTCTGGTTTGGGTCCTAATGTGCCCAGCAATCAGCTAATCCCAGAAAGAGTTTAATTATCACTGCTCATTAGAACCATAGAGGCCAAATTTTAAAAAATCAAGCAAAATTTTCACCAAAACTTCAATACCTCAGCTCCCCTGAGTATTTACTTATTAAAAATTCAATATGAATCTTACACCAAGTGCACTTATGTTTATATTTCTGTGAAAAAGGTGAAGATATATTTTATTATTGATAGTAGTGCCCACATCATTGATATCTTTACTTGACTAGTGAAAAGACTTAGTTTGGCTCTTTATATCACTCACCCCAAGGTCTATGGCATTGCTGTGATACACATCATCACCTAAGTTAGAGCCTACAGCTTGATGTCAGTGAAATTTGTTTTATTTGTTGTATCTTTTACTTCTATGGTGCTGCTCAGCCAGAGCTATGATATATTGATTGGTACTGCCTTTCTATACATTTATGGTTTCAAGCTAGATATGAAATTTCAAATTTGATGCTTTTGAGCCAGGTCATTTCACTATACTTCTAAAAGCATCAAACCAGCAAAGGATACAGTAGTTTTAAAGCCTATGGCAACAAGCAAAAAAGCTTCAGATTTAAAAAAGTCAACTTGGATATAAATGAAATCAAATCATCTGAAAACAAAATTAGAAATCAATGAATTTATATTAATTTACAATAGATTTGATTTCTATCAATTTTATTTTCAGATGATTTGATTTTGTTTACATCTGAGTTGAATCATTTAAATCTGAAGTTTTTTTGCTTGTTGCCATAGGTTTTAAAACTACTGTAAGAAAAACATTTACCTAGCTTATAGGTCAGAGTATTGACTGTTCTTTAAAAAATAAAATAAGATAAATGCCTTCTCACTCAGATTAAGAAGACTAAGTTGCTTTCTCTTCACACTGAAGAGCAGCACTCAGATTGTCAGTATACCAGGAGTACTGTGGAGCTCCAGCAGGTGAGGGAGGAGTCAAAGCAGGTACTGGCATGGCCCACCAGATGATGGGACCTAACTTTACCAGGTAGGAAAGGGCCTTCCCAGCCACAGCCCAAGGTCCAGCCGCTGGCAAGGCAGATTCAATCAATCCCATGAGTGCAAGGTAAAGCACTCCCAGGAATTGACTAATCTGGCCAGAGGCATCAGAAGTGAGGGGGTTGAGATGGTTGGTTTGGGTGTTGGGGGCGGTTCCATGGGGACTAAGTAGGCAGCAGGATTGTTGTACTTCCTGTTGAAGATCAAAGGGTAGATGGTGATTGCTTTGCCGCCTTGGACAATTTGGTAGGGTTTCTTGGGAGCGTTTGGGTGGGTGTACCACTGCAAGTCTTCCAATGTCCAGGGTTTGTGGTCAGGATTGGCAGGATACTCAGTGAAATGCACAGGGCCAAATGGAGAGTTGGGTGGACAGTAGTAGTCAAAGGCTTTGGGTTTATCAACTGGAGTCTGGCTATCTATCCTAGTAGAGGGGTACTGACGCTTGGGTGAATGCAGATGGAAGAGTATCAAAAATAGGTATGGAAACAGTTTGGTGAACCAAAGGTTCATAACAACTTTATTTGGTAAGAATGACAATACAGAACTTTTTCAAGTGCTTCTGATTTATATACTTACTCACATGCAGGTGCCTCTGGGTATTCTTCTGATGCTATCTGTGTGGCAAGACTTGGCATTTCAGGTTTTGCTGTTTGGTTGGCTGCTTCATGGTTATTTTTGGGGGTTTCAGGAACAGTTGTTTGGCTTTTTGATGGTCCATCTTGGCTTGGCTGGTCATTGATTTTGGCAGGTTTGGCTTCTGGGGTTTTGGGGGTTTTTCTAATTTGATCACCATTTTTGGACTGGCTTGACAGGCTCTCCTGAGCCCAAAGAACTTGATTAAAAAAGGGGTCCCCAATTGGGGACCCCAAATTACTTAATGGAGGGTGGGCTTGATCTGGGTTTACTGGGCAGCTAAAAATAGCCTGCCCAGGCCCAGCCAAACCCACCAAGGCTTGGGCATAGCTTTTGGGGCCCAAAGCAGGCCCCTCAGCTACCACCAGGGAGAAAATGGTTCCTGCACCTGGATTTGCTTCAAAAAGCAAAAATCCAGGTGCAGGCAAATCTCCCCTGCCTGCTAGCCCCACCTGGTGGCTAGGAGCGGGTTCAATTCCCGCCTGGGGGCTTTGAAACTGTTACTTTTGTAACACTATCCCCTTCTAAACCGGACTTGGCTTTCTTCTTCTCCCAATATTGGCAGACAGCATTGGCTGTGTTGGCAAGGTTGTCAGCAGGTTCCCAGGTGCTTTCCTTGGGTGGGTATCCTAGCCATTTGACGTAGTACTATGACTTACAGTAGTGGGTGCGGTCACCGTGTATATACTCTACTTTATGTTCAAGGGATCTCCCTATCAGGATGAACAGAGGGGCAGTCTTCAGTTTCTGGTAGGGTAGGGACGTTCTGTCCTTTTTGAACAGCAAGGATTGATGGAATACGTCATGTATTTTCCAGGTGTCAGGTAACTTCAGACAGTAAGCTACTTTGCCTACTTGGCCCGTGATCTGGTAGGGGCCGCTTCTTCAATGAGCTAGCTTCTGGCATGGGACATTTAGGGGTATGTTCCTTGAGTCTAGATAGACCTCATCCCCAATCTCTAGTGGCTATCCAGGGGTGCACTTTCTATCAGCAAAGGCTTTGTAAGTCTGTACTGCGTGGGTTAGGTTTTGGGAGCAGGTCATCTGGGTTTTGTAGATGTGTTACATCCAGGTTCTACCCGCTTTGTTAGACTCCTGGTTTCCAATCTTGGGGTTCCAAGTGGGGTCAAATCCGTAATTAGCTTTGAAGGAGGACATTCCAGGAGACGCGTGATCTTTGCTATTGTAAGCGTATTGGGCTGTGGATAATAGGTCTGCCCGGTTGTCTTGATTGGCGTTTGTGTAGCATTGGAGGTACTGTTCCAAAATCTGGTTTAACCGTTTGGTTTGGTTATTGGTCTGGGGGTGATAGGAAGTGGATACACATCTTTTGATTCCTAGGTCTTTCATCACTTGCGCCCAATAATGAGATGTGAACTGTGGTCCTTGGTCTGTCACTATTTCCTCTGGGGTTCTGTGTTGGGTGAGTATTTGGTCATGAAAGTGTCAGACAGCCAGCGGCAGTGCAATGGGTAGTGGTGGGGACAAAGTAGGCCATTTTGGTGAAACAGTCAACCATCACTAGAATTGCGTTGTAGTCTTTGGAGGGTGGGAGTTTGACTATGTAATACATGAATACCAATTCCCAGAGGTCTGAAGGAATGTCTAGGGGCAGAGGAGGCCTTCTGGCTTAGAGCGTCTTGTTTTGGTACGCCTGCATGTTTCACAGCCCTCAATGTAGTTGATAACATCTGTGTCTATCTTGGACCACAGGTAATTCCTTTTGATGCTTTGAAGGGTTCTATGGTGGCCCAGGTGGCCGGCTAGTTCCAAGTTGGGATAGTCCTTTAGTACAGAAATCTGAGCTAATCCTTCTGGTACATAGATTCTTCCTTGGAACAATAGGGTGGTTCCTTTTAGTGAGTAACCTCTTTTGTACAGGGGGCTGTGTAGTTGAGTTGAGAGTTCTGAGATCATAGTTTTGACAACAGGGTCCTTTGCCTGGGCTTCTAATACGTCTGATTTCTTAGCAACAATTTTCAGGTAGTTTACCTGTATTCTTTCACTGTTTGTATCCAACAGGGTATGGGTGTTGTGATCTCTCAACTTGGTAGAGGACAGGATCAGGTTGGCTCTTCCCTTAGGGCATCTGGGACAATGTTTACTTTTCCGGGTTTATAGTCAATTTCTAGTACATAGCCTGCCAGTTCTAGAGCCCATCTTACTTGTTGTTGGTTAAGCTGTTGTGGTTTGAAGAAGTAAACCAAGTTTTTGTGATCTGTTAGGACCTTTACTGGGTGCTCAGCGCCGCATAGGTATCTGCGCCAGTGCTTCAGGGTCTTCATTATAGCTAGAATTTCTTTATCACATATAGGATAATTTCCTTCAGTAGGATCATCTTTTTGGAGTAATATGCTACAGGATGTAGCATACCATCCCCTCCTTCCTGAAGAAGCACCCCTTCCAGGGCAAAGTTGGAAGCGTTGGTTTCCAGGATGAACAACTTTGTGTGGTCAGGTATGGCCAACACAGGCGCAGAGGTGAAGGCTAACTTCAGGGCTTCAAAGGCTTTAACACAGTTGGGGGTCCACTCAAACTGGACTTTTTCTGAGCAAAGGCAGGTCAGGGGCAGAGTGATCTGAGAAATTATTTTGATGAAATCTCTACAGTAGTTTGCTAGCCCCAGGAAACTCCTAACATTTTTCCGACAGGTGGGGGTGGGCCAAGCTTTAACCACATCCACTTTATCTTGGGCCATGGCAAATCCACTAGTTTGTACTACGTGGCCCAAGAATTCTACCTCAGGTTGGAAGAACTTGCACTTCTTGAGTTTGACGTGAAGGTTGGCTGCTGCTAGTTTCCCCAAGATGAGGTCCAGGTGGCAGAGGTGATCTTCATGTGTTTTTCTATATATCAGAATGTTGTCAAGATATGCCACACAGAATTGGTCCAGGTATTCTCCAAGGACCAAGTTAATCATCCTCTGAAAAGTTCTAGGGGTGTTGCATAGCCCAAAAGGCATGACCAGGTATTCATAGAGTCCATATCAAGTTTTGAAAGCCATTTTATATTCATCACCTTCTTTGATTTGGATTTGGTTAAAAGCATCTTGGAGGTCAATCTTAGAGTATACTTGTGCTCCAGTCAAGACATCACATAGGTCATTGGCATTAGGTATGGGGTATTGATTTTTTACTGTGATTTTGTTCAGCTTCTGATAGTTTAAACAAGGTCTCATTCCCCCATCTTTCTTCTCAACAAATAGTAGGGGGAAGAGCATGGGGCCTTTGATACTTGGATAAATCCTTTCTTGGTCATTTCTTCAATGTACGCTTTCAAGGCCACTTGTTCTTTGTGGTTGCAACTATAGATGGGGCCGTGGCTTGGTTGCGTATCAGGGAGTAAGTCAATGGAATGGTAATAGATAGAGTGTTCAGGTAGTTGAGTTGCCGCCTCTTTGCTGAAGACACTGGCCCATTTCTTGAGGGCTGAGAGCAGCTTCCCTGAGAAGGGTTCAATTGCAAGGTCATGAGTTTGGTGGGGGTACTATGTGTGGGATCAGCTGAATGGGTACAGTGTTGGGGTTAGGTCCCTTTCCCAGGGTTACAGTTTGGTCACAATAGTTCAGGATTGCACCATGCTTGTCAGCCCAGGATTCTCCAAGTATCAATGGGTGTGGTAATCCTTTCAACAAGATAACAGATGAGGGGTAGGTGTTTTTCCCAATCTTCAGCTTGAGGTGTTGGTTACATTCTTGGCCAATGTCAGTTGAACTGTTTCCCATAGTTACTTGGAATTGAGTATCTGAGGGAGTGAGTTCTAGCTTGGACGCTAATGCGGGGTCAATGAAACTTTTGTCAGCCCCTGTGTCTAAGAAAGCCTTTTTGTGAAATACTTTATCTCCCAGTTCTAGGGTCACTATGATATACTTATAAGACTGAGAGGTAGTGTTTAATTGGGTAAGGGAGCCTGAAGTTTGGTTTCTTATGGGACAGGCCCTGGTCTGGTGTCCTGCTTCATGGCAGTGGAAACACAACCTGTCTCTGTAATGTCATTGTAACTCCTTGGGTGTCATGGCTGGTCTGGCCGCAGTGGGGCTTCTGGCCATCTGGGGTCCATGGGGGGCGGCGCCGTGGGTTTCTTGGTTTAAGCTTAGTCCTTGGCAGAGCACAATCAGTTCTTCTAATCCAATTGTGGGTGGTGGTGGTGCTTGAGGAGGTCCTTTAACCCTGGGTTCATGCCTTTTCTGAATAGGATGGCAGCCAATTTGTTGTCCAGCATAGCACAGGTCTGTAGTCTGGTGAACTCTTCTACATAGGTCTGAAGTGAGCAGCTGTTTTGCTTGAATTCTAACAGGGTCATGAAGGCAAAGTGACGGGTATTTGGTCCTCTCCTGTGGACATTAGTCCAGCCTCAAATTGAGCATAGTCTAAGCAAAACTCTACACCGTTGGCAGTGGCTTTGCTGAACCAGTCTAGGGCGTCCCTGTTAGCATGGATGCTATCCCAAGACTTTGACTGTGTTGTTGGGATAGGCGGCGGCATTGGCTAGGAAGTACAGTCATAGTACCAGAATGGCTCTTCTAGCTTCCTCTAGGCTGAGCTTGCCCATCTGGGGCATGATAACATTGGATGTGGTTTGGTTCACGATGACATTCTGTACTTGGGAGGAAGTTGCTGCGGTTGGGTCTTTGCTCTCTGGAGCATCCTTAGAATCATCCAAGGTCCAGGTTGTTCTCTTCCACATGTGTCAGGAAACCAGGCATAGGTAGAGGCATTGGACAGCTTAGGACGGGGTTGGGCCAAGCCAGCGGGTAATGCCCACCATAGAATGGGTGCTAACTTGATAATATAAGACATATATTGCCCGAGTAAGGACCAGGGTCCAGAGGTAGGGATCATGGAATCCACCATTCCTGTCAAGGTGATATAGAGTACTCCAAACAGTTGAGTGGACATGGTCTCTGCAGCAGTGGGGTCTCCATTGGGCGGTTGGGTTGTGGGGTTAAGGGTGGAGTCATGGGAACAAAGTAGGCAGGCAGATAATTGTACTTGTCTTTGAACAATCTTGGCGGCCTTTTGTACCACTTTCCTTCACGTCCTATGTATTCTGTCTCTCTAGTCCTGGCCAAGGGGTCAGCAATGAGGATGGTCTCCAAGTTGTACTCTGCGTAGGCCGGGTTGTGCAGGTATTCAGTAAAATGCACAGGTCCAAAGGGGGCTCCTGGGGGACAGTATAGTGCCTGGGTGGGATCAGCAGGATGGTCTCCAGGGAGGGCAGTTGCCTGATGGTCTACTGGAACGGAGTTAAGATGGAAGATCACTAAGACTAGGTAAGGTAAGATTTGTTTGAACCAAAGGTTCATAAAACTTTATTATCAAAAAATTAAAATGTGGTCATCATCATACTGCCGGGGTTTTTATACCATGGGACCTCGCTTCTTTGATTTTTGCAGGGTTCAGGTTTGCAGACAAGGCACTGGCAGGGCATGGATCTTGGCTTGGAGTCTCAAGGGCGGCAGATACAGGTTGTGCCTGCTCTGGCAAATAGAAGTGGCAATGCTTTGTTCCGCCGCCACTGTTCACTATGTCACCTGAGTAGTTCAATTGTACTACCCCTTCTAGGCGGAAGGCTGGCAGTTGCTGATGGTCATTGGCAGAGTTAAAATAGGTTTTTTTTGAACCTCCTTAAGGCAAGCTGCAACCTCTACATAGGTTCAGATCTTTGGTGGCTCAAGGTTGGCATCAATCTGGTGACCATTTGGGGAATTGTCCTTGGGAGACTGGCAGGTCTTGGAGTAACTCGTTAACTTGGGTTTGCAATTTAACAAGTGGGTGGTCTCCCGTCCACTTTGTGTGACTCAAGTAGTCTTTGGAGGGTCAGGGTTCAATTCCAGGGTTTCCAATGTTGGTTTCAAAACTCCAGTATTGGCATTGGGCAGGTTGGCAGTAGGTCCTTCCCCAACCTCTGTTAGTCAGGTTACATCTCCTTTGCAGGTATGGGTCTTCATTGGCACCAGTTTGGCGGCAGACTGGCAACTATTCTGGGAATTCTCTGTAGCAGGCTGGCAGGTTGCAGGGTAATTTAAAAATTTGAGCCTGTGATTTAACAGATTGGTGGGTCTTGGTCTGTCCTGGAGGGTTTGATCTGCCTTCAGGGAACTGGGGTTTGACTCTTGGGTTTTCAATACAAGTATTGAAATGTCATTCATGACAACATGGAGGAGATTTGATATGATAGCCACAAATAACAGTAATAAGTGATAATCATAAAAACAAACATACAAGTAGCCCCAAGTGCTAATAACATCTTGGGGCCCAGGTTACCAAGTTTGGGGTGAATTGTCATAATGTCAGGATACTAGGAGTACCGTGGAGCTCCAGAAGGTGGGGGAGGAGTCAAAGCAGGTACTGGCATGGCCCACCAGATGATGGGTCCTAACTTTACCAGGTAGAAAAAGGCCTTCCCAGCCTGCCGTAAAATATGTAGCCTGGGTGCTGATTTCTACAAATAGTTAGTCTACTACTTCTTTATCTTATTACTATACCTGTTGTGGTATAGTGACATCCTGGGTAAGGACAGAAGAATATAAGAAGATAATAAGACAAAACTAGTGTTTATTTAGATAGTATTGCACTTATATAGTGTGAGGCAGGGGAATTGCCACCAGAGGCAGGGAGGCACAGACAGGAGGACTTCCCTAATGAAGGAGAGTGGATTGGCACAGCTAAAAGTCCTGTGCAAGAGAACAACTGCTTCCACACAACTTTCCTTAAGGAGGTAGATATAAATAACTTCATTGTTATATTTATAATCCTGGAAGTGAAGCCCATGCCTGATGCCCATTTGAAAGGCAAATTGAACACCCATTTTAGAGGCATTTTAAACATCTTTATCACTAGTAAAATCAGGATGCAATAGTGCAATTGTACAATTGTTCTTTCACTTAATCCCTAGATGGTTGACTTTACGTCTAATACATTCAGGATCTGCAACATTTCCCTCCACTGGATTAGACAATAGGTTTAAAAATGGCTGGCGTCTCAAGGTGATAGCTATGGTAAACAGTCCCTCTAGAAGAGTCACAAGAAGAGTCCTGCAGAAGGTGCAAGTGGTAATTTCAAAGAGGCGCAAGCATACCAGGCCAGTGGAGGTGGTGAAGGCAGCAGAGAAGCAGGTAGTCCTGAATGATGTGGACAGCAGCTATCTGGACTTGAGAGTTCACCTAGATCAGCTACTAGTGCCTCAGCTGGCCTTAGTGGGGACAGACCCATTGTTTGCTGCGCTATTCCTAGCTTTGAGTGAGCCCAAGGAGGTGACAGCAACTGGGTTGCAAAAGGGTAACAGTATCCATTGGCGGCTCTCCACGCGGGCAGCAGAAGAATACTTGAAGGCTCAGCTGAAGGAATTCCAATTTGAGGGTCAAGGGCTCTCAGTCTTGCAACAGGGGACGGTATCCAACATAGTGAAGTTAGTCCTTTGCGCTTTGGGCAACACCTGGGGTTACCAAGGCTCAACTAGTCAGTTGGAAAACCTCTGACAACTTTGAGCAATGTCTTTGGCGAGCCTTCTAGGAAGTGTTGAAGTCATACACAGTGGAGGGGACTGCTCATCTGGTACCAATGGTGATGGCTGGCAACCTTGTTCTTTGAGGAACCAACCGCTGTGATACCAAGCGGGAGGAGAACATGGGGGTCTTCCTTGAGTGGGCCTTGATGGTATTCTATGGGGTGGGTGCTCAAGTCCCAGTAGAGTATGCCCTTTGTGAGAGTCTTCTGTGGGACTGTATCTTCTTGGGGGTTGCCTTTCCTGTGGACATTGGGGTCAATTGTGTGTCTTGCTTGATGGGGGTCCGTTGCCCAATCCTTGGTCATTGGCTTTGTGAATCTTTAGGCAACCAGTTGTGTTTTTTGGCTATCATTCAGGTGGTAGAACAGTTGGTGCGGTACTGGAAGAGTCTTGTCAGTCTCTAATAAACACCTTGTTCTTTTATTCTTATTCCTCATACTTTGGTGCAACACTATTGCAAACAGGACAACAACCCATGGAGTTTTTTAATTAGGCTTTTGTTTTTTTGGGTTATTGTCCTCATTGGGGCTTACTCTTGATCACTAGGAGCAGCACACACATACTGAGCGTGTACTCTAGTGATCAATTGCCCAGAATGGGGCTCCTTAAGGGTGTAGGAGTTTGGGCCAGTCTTCTGGATAACTTGAACCGGGCCTTGCCAAAGGGAGGCAAGTTTGGATTTGCGGCTGTACTCTCTATTGCTGAAGAAGTAAACTGAGTCTCCTACCAGGTAAGTGGGTAAGGCAGGGCGTTTGGATGCAGCTCGTTCTAGGTCTTGCAACTTATGGTTTAAGTTTACGGTGTAGGCCTCTGATTGCAAGCAATTAAGAGTTTGAACCAGCTTGTTGAGGTACGCCTCTGGGGACACAGCCAGGCTGGGCTTTACCAAGGAATATAGTAAAGGGGGAAGTCCTGGTTGCTGGACGTAGAGCATTTGGAAGGGCGGCTTGCCAGTGGCCCAACAGTACCCAATATTATATGCAAAGGTGGCTGCAGGCAGGAAGGTATCCCATTCAGTTTCATGTTGGTGACTGAGCTTCCGGAGTATCTGGACCAGGCTCCCATTAGTGCGCTCTACCATGCCATTTGTCTGTGGGTGATAAGGATTGGATAGTGTCCCACAAATTCCTATCAGTTGGTTGAGGCAGGGGATGGTATAACTGGTGAAGTTGGTACCATTGTCTATCAGCAGAATCTGGGGGCAACCATGTTTGTATATGATATTCTCCAGGATGAATGTGGCTGTTGCCAGTGCAGATTAGTTGGGGATTGCCTTGGCCTCTACCCATTTAGTCAGATGGTCAACTGCTACAATGACAAACTTGTTGTGAATGTTGGTAGCTGGCAGGGGGCCCACTACGTCAATGGCTACAGTGTGGAAGGCAAACCCAGGGCGTACAAGTCTGTGTTGAAACTTGGCAACCTTAGGCCTCTCAATGTTGCAGTCATGACAGTTGGCTAGCACATCTACTACGTCAGTGTGCATTCCTTCCCAGAAGCAGTGCTGCTGTAGCAGAGCTATTGTCTTCTGTATGCCACCATGGCCAGTAGTCTTGTGAGTGGCCACCACTGAGTCCATGTGTAGGGATGGGCGTATGTAGGGTAGCCAAGAGTCTCCACAAAGATTCAGGAGTTATCCCTTAGAGACCTTGGTATCAACAGTTAGCTTCTTGAGAGCTCTCTGTATCTCTACTGTCTCCTCCCCCCCACAAAAAAGGATCCTCCATAGGCTTGTCATAGAGAATGTCAGCCATGGGGGATACTAAAGCAACAGTGGGAAGGTGGGAGAGAAATTCAGCGTTCTGGTGGGCTGCTCTGGCTCAATGAATGATTTTGTAGTCATAAGCCTGAAGTTTAATGGCCCAACACGCCAGACGTCCTTTGGGGTCCTTGAGGGTCTTCAGCCATTGCAAGGAGCCATGGTCTGTTACAACTGTGAAATGTACCCCATGGAGATAGACTCTGAATTTTTGGTAGGAGTATATCACAGCCAGACACTCTTGTTTGGTGACAGTGTAGTTCCTCTTGAGAACATTAAGCGTATGCAAGCAGTATCCAACAGGGTGTTCAAGTCTGTTGGAATCCAGTTGGGAGAGAACACCCCCAATTGCAGTCAGACTAGCATCTGTATGAACCACCAATGGCTTGGCAAAGTCAGGGTAGGCCAGTGCAAGAGCTGCAGTCAGTGTTTCCTTGAGAGAAGCACTTGCTGTCTTGTAAGCCAGGCCCCAGAAGAAGACCACATCAGCTTGAAGGAGTTGGAAAAGTGTACTGCCCAGGGAAGCAAGGTTGGGGATGAAGTGGCAATAATAGCTAACCAACCCTGGTAAGACCTGTATGTCCCTCTTGCTTACAGTCACCTGCATCTTCTTAATGGCCTCTACCTTGAGAGTTAAAGGACAGGGGCCATCACAACTGATGATGAACCCAAGGAATTCCAAGTGCTCATTAAAGAAGTTGGATTTCTTTGGCTTCAGCTTAATTGTAGCAGCTGACAGACGTTTGAAAACTTCTTCCAGGAAATCCAGGTGTTTGTTATAGATGCAAGAGAAGACGTTAATGTCATCCAGATAGACCAGGACACATGAGGGTTTGAGGTTCCCCATCACAGCATCCATAGCTTGTTGGAAGGTGGCTGGGGCATTAGAGAGACCCTGAGACATCCTGATAGGTCAGAGCAGCCTTTGGTTGGCAAGGATAGCACACTTCTCTGGGTTATCTGGAGGGAGATCAATCTGCCAGTAGCCAGATATCAGGTCCATGGCCAAGAGAAACTGGGATGTGGGGATCCAGTAGGCAAGATCTTCTTGCATTCTCACAGTACAAGAACCCAACGTTTCTGATTGAGAGGCAAAGTCAACTAGCAGAGGGGCATCAGAAGGCTCTGTTGTAAAGGAACAACAAGTGCCAGAGTCAGGCACAGGATTATCAGGGGGGAGAAGAATGGGGGGAGAGGAGGGAGGTCAAACCACAAATGCAGCTAAGGATTTCTCCTTGTCCTGGCAGCTTAGTAGTTTTTTGAGTGATCCTTGTTGTACTCCTCAATTCCAGAATCATCAGTGAATTCTTCCTTGCTCTGACTAGCCTGAGGTTTAGTTGCTTCAGAACCATCAGGAGTGATGGAGAGATTGCTATCAGGTTCCCAGGGAGACTCCAGGGTACCTGCTGAAGGTGCAATGAAGGAGACATCCTCTTCATTGCTTCTGTGATAGTGGTGGGAGTCAGGAAGGGGCAATGTAGTAAGGATTTTTTGAGAGGGGGAACTATCAGCTTTAGAATTAACATGAAATCCCATTAGAGTATCAGGGGTACTAATTGCTGAGGCATCTTCAAGGTGCTTGCTTAGTTGGTCCTGAAGGGAGTCACGGAGAGAACGTTGAGCATCCAACTCATCTAGCCACTCTTTCTTTTCCTGAAAGGCCAGAACTAATTCCTCTTCCAGAAATCCCATCTGTCTCTCTTGAGCCTTTATAGTATCCTGAAGAGCAGAAAATCCCATGGTGCAGCTTTTATGGATCTCTTTGAGCTTAGGAGTTTTCTGTTGATGATCATAGAGCTCCAGGGAAAACTGTTGATTCATCTGGGTGGGTACCAAGGAAGAAAGTACATGTTCTATCTTGATCATCCATAGAGTCATTCTAGGGTGGGAGTGAACAGCTTCTGATATATTTTGAGAAAGGTTTGGGGGGCCAGTGCAGGGGCCAGAGCAACTAACAGTTTGGAGGGTGCCAGAATTAAGGGAGATTTCATCAGAAGAACAACCAGAAGAAGGAGGAGGAGAATATTGATAGTATACTTCCTTCACCAAGGCAGGCTCCAAGGAGCAGGAGACGCGGTTCATGCCAGTTGCTTCAGCCATGGGGTCATGCTGGATTGGTATCAAGGAGGTAAGGGCTTTTTCAATGGAGCTCATCAAGGAGATTATACTTGACTGGGAGCTGGCAATTTCCAAAAGTTGTTGGCAGTTAGGCAACCACTGGCTTAGTCCTGGTTGACCATAGGAAGAGCCATGGAGTCTACCAGATAGAGAGCCAGAAGCAGTGAAGGTTGATCCTGGAGTTGTTTGGGCAGAAGGAGCCTCAGGTATAGGCAAGAACATCTCTCCTTCCACAAAAACAAGGCCGCAGGGGTAGGAAGAGAGGAAGCTGTGGTTTGAAGAAGCCATGAGCGTGAATTTTGTAAAATATGCAGCCTGGGTGCTGATTTCTACAAATAGTTAGTCTACTACTTTTTTATCTTAATACTATACTTGTTGTGGTATAGTGACAACCTGGGCAAGGACAGAAGAATATAAGAAGATAATAAGATAAAACTAGTGTTTATTTAGATAGTATCATACTTATATAGTGTGAGGCGGGGGAATTGCCACCAGAGGCAGGAAGGCACAGACAGGAGGACTTCCCTAATGGAGTAGAGTGGATTGGCACAGCTAAAAGTCCCATGCAAGAGAACAACCGCTTCCACGCAGATTTCTTTAAGGAAGTAGATTAAAATAACTTTGTCATTTTTATTTATAATACTGTAAGTAAAGCCCGTTCCTTGTGCACATTCAAGAGGCAAACCAAATACCCGTTTTAGAGGCGTTTTAAACGTCTTTATCACTAGTAAAATCAGGATGCAATAGCACAATTGCATGATTGTTCCGTTGCTTAATCCCTAGATGGACGACTTTATGTCTTATTCATTCAGGATCTGCAACACAGCCACAGCCCAAGGTCCAGCCGCTGGCAAGGCAGAGTCAATCAATCCCGTGAGTGCAAGGTAAAGTACTCCCAGGAATTGACTAATCTGGCCAGAGGCATCAGAAGTGAGGGGGTTGAGATGGTTGGTTTGGGTGTTGGGGGCGGTTCCATGGGGACTAAGTAGGCAGCAGGATTGTTGTACTTCCTGTTGAAGATCAAAGGGTAGATGGTGATTGCTTTGCCGTCTTGGACAATTTGGTAGGGTTTCTTGGGAGCGTTTGGGTGGGTGTACCACTGCAAGTCTTCCAATGTCCAGGGTTTGTGTTCAGGATTGGCGGGATACTCAGTGAAATGCACAGGGCCAAATGGAGTGTTGGGTGGGCAGTAGTAGTCAAAGGCTTTGGTTTTATCAACTGGAGTCTAACTATCTATCCCAGTAGAGGGGTACTGACGCTTGGGTGTATGCAGATGGAAGAGTATCAAAAATAGGTATGTAAACAGATTGATGAACCAAAGGTTCATAACAACTTTATTTGGTAAGGATGACAATACAGAACTTTTTCAAGTGCTTCTGATTTATATACTTACTCACATGCAAGTGCCTCTGGGCATTCTTCTGTGCTATCTGTGTGGCAAGGATTGGCATCTCAGGTTCTGCTGTTTGGTTGGCTGCTTCATGGTTATTTTTGGGGTTTTCAGGAACAGTTGTTTGGCTTTTTGATGGTCCATCTTGGTTTGGTTGGTCATTGCTTTTGGAAGGGTTGGCTTCTGGGGTTTTGGGGGTTTTCCCAATTTGATCACCATTTTTGGACTGGCTTGACAGGCTCTTCTGAGCCCAAAAAACTTGATTAAAAAAGGGGTCTCCAATTGGGGACTCCAAATTACTTAATGGAGGGTGGGCTTGATCTGGGTTTACTGGGCAGCTAAAAATAGCCTGCCCAGGCCCAGCCAAACCCACCAAGGCTTGGGCGTAGCTTTTGGGGCCTAAAGTGGGCCCCTCAGCTACCACCAGGGCAGGAACAGTTCCTGCACCTGGATTTGCTTTGAAAAGCAAAAACCCAGGTGCGGGAAAATCTCCCCCACCCGCTAGCCCTGCCTGGTGGCTAGGAGTGGGGTTGATTCCCGCCCAGGGCCTCAAAACTGTTACTTTTGTAACACAGATGATGAAATAACATTACAGTTTTTTTCAAAGCTACAGCGCTAAGAAAAAATATCTCATATGTAAACAAAAAACTAATCTGTAAACAAAATTAGAACCCAATGAATTCATATTAATTTTCAAAAGATTTAGCTTCATTTTTATTCTGTTTTTAGATGCTATGATTTTGTTTACATCTGAGTTAAATATTTTACAGATGAGTTATTTTTGCTTAGTGCCATATCTTTGAAAACTACTGTATTAACATTAAACACTCATAATTGACCTTATATCAAGATTGACTAACAATAGATTTGCTCCTACTTTAATAATTGTGTTGCCTCAGGTATTATTATACCTGGCTAGCAGAAGATACATTTTGCCAGGATACCAAACACTGTGAGCTGGGCTGCCAGCTGTGGGGCCAGGGTGGACAAATATATTAATGAAGTTATCCTGCCACAGAATTAGTGCTAACTTGATTAATCAAGAGGCCAACTTCCCTAACATGGACCAAGAGTATGTAGATGACATAATTGAATTAATAAAACCTGTGGGGCTAATATATAAAATTCCATACATTTGGGTGAAAGTTGCTTCTGTTTAGGCACAAAGAAAGACAGGCATCTGGAATTGGAGTTGAAGGTGGTTCCATAGGTACCAATTATGCAGCAGATAGTTATACTTGTTATTGAATACCTGTGATGGTATAGTGTATCAAATCCCTTTTCTATTGATTTTTTGGGGTTCCTTTTTAGAGATAGGGGGTCAGTGTAAGGGCCACTGAATTGAAACCCAAAATAAGATTTGCACCCAAAACCCTGGACATGAAGCAAAAGTGCAGCTGGATCAAAAGCCTTATGGGGATTCAAACCCCCAACAACTCACCAGGGTGATCAAAGGGTGGTTTGAGCTGCCCTGGTCTATTTAGGAAGCTTGAACTGCCCCAGAGGTAAGTTCTGGGTTGGGGTCAGTTTTAGAACTGGCTCTAGGGAGCTTGAAGCTCCCAACAGCATTGGGGCACCCAGCCCCAATGCTATAATTAGGCTGGGTGCTGCCAATGCCAAAGCAGAGCAGATCTTCTGGGTTTTGAAGAAGATCTGTTATAAAAAATATCTTCTTCAGAACACTGTGAGCAGTTCTGCTCCTGTGCTTGATTCTGCCCCTGCTCTTGCCCTCTCTAATCATTTTAGCTGCACTGAAATGCTTGTTGATCATCTTGCAGCCATTGTGGGTGCTGTTAGTACCACAAATAAATTGACTGAGATTAGCACCCCATTTAAGTTTTAAGATCCAGAAAATCCAGCAACCAATAGCCATTTTCCTGTACCTCAATGTCAAGCCAAGGATTTAATTGGAACAGCTAAAATTAATCCCCAATTAATACTTGATAAACCTAATTATGATGATATGACCATCACTTCCCCAGCCAAATGCCATAACTAAGAAAAGTTTCAAGAAGATGAAAACAACCAATTCACTGCCAGCCACCAACAGAAGTCCCTGACCCAAACCAGGTTACCCAGATCTCTATCCTCTCTTCTTAAATTCCATCCCACTACTTCCCAGAAGCAAGTACCCAAGAGTTGGTACACTAAAGGCTTAAAAGGAGTAGGAAGTGGCTTATTACAAGGTAGACCAGAAAAATGGTATAAAACCCACTTTCCCACACTCAAGTCAAAGAAAGACAACATCAAATAAAATGAATGAATCTATCAGTTTTTTTTGCATTATTAGGATTTCAACTTATACATCACCTGGGCAGAAGTCAAACCAGGAGACTAAAGTATCACCCTAGACTCAAACCCATGGACTAACATCCAGGTCCAGATCCTGGAATGGCTGGCATTCCTTATGATTTTCCTGCTCCTCTCTTACCTCAGCCCTACAGCCACAATAGAGCTGAGATGGTAATTTTGATCATCTTCAGTCTTACTGAAGCTGTTGTTCCCAACCTTGGTGCTTATCACCCCCTTGCTTCAGGTTTGTTATACTTAGCCTTTTCAGGTTCTTTCTTGTACTGATCATTTGTTATCAGATACTCATATGGATGGAGCTCCTCTTCTTCATCTTGGCACATGCTGACTGCTGTCCATGACAGCCATACAAGAGAAAGTTCTCTAAGGCAAAACCCTTAATTTTGGGTTGAGAGGTACTCTGTGGATTTTAGTAGCCTTTAAAGAAAGCCAGGGAGTCTAAAATAGTTGAGACAGAGGTTCTCAGTTTAGACATCTGGACAATCTAGAGAAGAAAATGGACTTGATGAGGTGGTATTTATATGATAAAATGTTAGATCAAAGTAGGGAATAGTTGATCAAACAAAAGGATCATTTACTCTTTATTTAAAAAATACAATATCAAGTATTTTAATCAGGGGGTTTATACCATATTTTAAATGAAAAATTTCTTGGGCCCACAGCCCAAAGAGGTTATGAATGCAAGGGATGTGGCATTGTAGCTACAATGTGGTGTGTGAATTAGGATCTTTCTCTTGAGCTAAACATTTGTCAATATTACTGACTACTTTGGGTACTATTAATCAATATAAGCAAACAAGAGGCCCAAGTCCTTGCAGGTTTTAAATATTAGTAGCACATATTACCCTATTTGAGTCTACATCTAATAAAGTAGATTCAGTTTTAATTGTTTTAGTTAAGGCCACTGAATTGGAATGAATAATTGATGCCCAGGATGTTCTGGGTTTATTTTTACTCCTAATAGTATCCTCAGTAGTTGCCTTATTTGAAATGTCAACTCTTTTTGTTGTTACAGCATCAGAATCCAAATATTTGTCTTTGAAGTCTAGCTACAAAAAACATGGGTAGACAACTGGGCTCCAGGGCTGGTGGCCTGCAGGGTGGGCTAATCAGGGTTTGATTCCAGTTAGGCATGTTGATTTTTAGTAAAGGAAAAATTATCATTTATGAACTTATTTTCTTCTTTTCTTATGTTTCCTCATTTGAGAGCCTTCTTATCAAGGTACTTCTTGATAGCTTTTTTGTATATTGATGTCACAGCTCATACCAGAGTCCAACTGGACTCCCACAGGGGAGGCAGGCTGGGCCTGGAAGGCCATGTACACAATAGGCGCAATTTTGACCAGGTAGTTGACTGCAGCAGCTAGGGGACACCAACTCCCATTATGGGGCACAACCTGGTTGGCCAGCCCTAATACTGCAATATAGACAAACCCCAACTTACTAGAGTCCTTAGCAGGAGGCGCATTGGGCAGGAGGGGAGTAGCAGGAATCTCCTTCATAGCAGGCGGGATGGTCTCTTTAGCATGACCAGGAGGGAGATCCAGATGATGGGGGTGGAAATACTCCAAGTCAAAAGCGTGGGGTGGTTTGAATGAGGTAGCAGGAGTATAGCCAGGAGGGTACAGATAGGCAAGTTTATTTTGAGTAGTAGATTCACAAATAGATGCAAACATAATAATTAAATTTGAGCAAAAATAGATAATTCCTGCAAGAAAATAATGGGTCCTGGGAATAAAGTTTTTTTAAGATTTCAACAGTGATGAGGGCTTTTCCTCCTCACTACTTGTACTTACTGGTGAAAGTACAGCCTTTTGTGCCACCAGAGATCTGGTGTTATCATTTTCAGTCTAACTGGTAATTTTGCCCAGGAATTGCATACTTGAGCTTTGGGATAGATGGTTATTGGCTAGCATAACAGGAATCTTGCTTGAGCTGCAGCATGTCAAGGTGCCAAAGCTATTTATAGAGCCTGCAAGCAATTGAGTGCCCAATTGCACAATCAAACAATTGCGCTCCCAATGTATTTTTTCCCAATAATTAAGATGGCCAAAATTGTTAATGGGATCAAAGCCAGAGATTTGAGGCTTGTGTGCCTCTCAAATCCTGGGCCATTTGTTAATTGAAAGGGGGTTTCTTGCTCTGGGAGACAGTTGGTGAAGGTTTCCAGGTTGCAGATAGTTTGGCCTCCAAGAATGCCAGCTGGTTGTCCAGGGCATTCTGGGCCCTGACAAACGGTAAGGCTTTTTACAGGCTCACAGGTACTCTCTTCAATCCATTATATCAATCACTTTACATAGTAAAGTTGAGTCTTATAGCAAGTGTGGCCCTCATGGAACCACTCTACTTTATAATCTGAAGTCTGTTCTAACTGAATGGGGGTTACAAAGTCTTGAGCTTTTGATGGTATTGGGATACTTATTCTTTCTTAAAAACAAGGGAAATTGGAATAAATGTTGTATTTTCCAAGTTGTGAAGAGCTTTAGATGGTATGCTACATCAAAAATCCATTTGGTTATTTTGTAAGGACCACTACAACTATAGGCTATCTTACAGTTAAGAAAATGTAAGAGTATATTTTGTGAATTAAGATAGATTTTTTGGTGGAGATAGTAACAAACTGCTGCCTTCTTGGAGCCCTCTACTGTGAATGTTTGGCTGTGAGCCTTAATAGTACAAAGAACAAGGTGAATAAGAAGATGTGGCCTGTTTAGGCGTGGCTGTTGGATGCCAAGAAAAAGGGGATGTTGCCTGTTTAGGAAAGGATGTTGAGTGCCTATGAACATGGAGGTGTTGCCTGTTAAGGCGTTGGCAGATCTCTCCAGAGTGATGTCATAATTGAGCTGGCAGTGCCTCAGTAAAACAGGAATTAATTTTCTCAAGGGTGGTCTCTTTGAGCTGCCTTACGCCTGCGGGCTAGATTTTGTGAGTTGACCTAACCACACTAACTTAAATGGAAAGATAGGTACATGCTGTCTGAGGTCAAGCACCAGATCCCACACAGGTGGAATCAGATCCTGGGACAACTGAGGCCTCAAATGTGGTTCCAGAAATGGTACTGATTGTCAGTTGGGGAAACCCCTCAAGCCACTGAACTCAGAGCAGTAGGTCTGACTCCTACTGTACTCATCCACCAGGTGGTATGGCTCTCTGAGGGGTTGCCGTGATGGCAAGACAAACCAAAAACTCAAAGATAGAATTTTTAAATCACATTTAGGGTCTTCCCAAGAACTCTTTTATTTTAAGAAAATGCTTTGTAGTGTTTTACAGCACAGTTTAGGTTTTTGAGGAAAGCAGTCTGTACTTCATGTATTTTCTTGATCCATTATTTCCCAGTTGGGTTAGATTGATTGGTAATCATATTGAGGCCCCAGGAAGAGTCTAAACTGTAGTTGACTTTGAAGGAGGACATCCCTGTTAATGTATGATTTTTACAATTGTAAGTGTACTAATTCATGAGTAACATTTCTGATCAGTTTCCTGGTCAGTGCTTGCATAACATTGGAGGTATTGTTACATGATCTGTTTTACTTGTTTGGTATAGACATTAATCTATAGGTGATAAGACAGTGAAGTGCAGTGTTTTATTCCTAGGTCCTTCATTAACTATGTCCAGTAATGAGAAGTGAATTGAGGTCCTCTGTTAATGATTATATCATTAGGATTTCTGTTCTGAGTAAGTATTCAGCTGTGGAAATGTAAGGCAGTCTTGGCAGCTATAAAATAGGCTGTTGTGAGAATAAAATAAGACATTTTTATGAGTCTTCCTATCATAACTAGGATGCTTTTAATAAAATAGAAGGTGGCAGTTCAAAATATAGTATATTAAAAGGTATCTCCAGAATTCAGCAGAAATGTCCAGGGGTCTCAACAGTCTTTTGTGTTTAGCTTGGCAGTACTTGGTTCTGATATAAGTTTCACAGCACTATAAGTAAAAGGCCACTTTTTATTCATATTAGGACAGAAACAGTTCCTCATAATACTTCTGAGTGTCTTGAGCCTTTAAGGATGTTCAGTCATCTCCAATCTAAGATAGTTTATGAGTACATTAGTTCTTATTTATCTCTTAAGAGCGTAGATTTGGTTATGAAGTAGTAAAGTGATACCTTTCAGGGACAATAATTTTTGTATTAGGGGCTATCTAGATCTTTAAAAAAGGTTGCAATCAGTGTAATTGTTTATTTTCTATCTTCTGGGCCTCAATCACGTCTGGTTTGTGAGCCATGATATTCATGCAGTTTAGATGAATACTTAGGCTGGAAGGGTCTAATAGTATGTGTGTGTGTTGTGATACCAAGTTTCTAAGAACAAGCAGATCAAGTCAGATTTTCTGCTCAATAAATATACCACAAAACTAATCTTTCCTGGTTTATATTCAATATTCAGGTTATAATATGCTATTTCTAAGGTCCATCTGGCCTGTCAATGGTTCAGTTTTCTAGGTTTGAAAATGTAAACCAAATTCTTGTGATCAGTCAATACCTTAATAGGGAATTCTGCGCCACAGATGTATCTTCTACAGTTCTTCAGTGTATTTATTATTTCTAGAAACTCTTTGTTTTAGATTTAATAGTTTCCTTTGGAAGGGATCATCTTCTTTGAATAATATGTTACATGATGTAGCATAACCTCCCCTCCCTGAAAAAGCACCCCATTCACTGCAAAATCAGATGCCTCTTTTCAAGGATAAAGAGCTTGGTGGGGTCAGGCATGACAAGGAAAAGAGCAGTGATGAAGGCCATTTTTAGGGATTTGAAGGCAGCAGTACACTCAGGGGACCAAGAAAACTGGAATTTATCAGAACAAAGTCTGGGCAAGGGCGAGGTGATCAGATAATCTTTTAGATGAAATCCCAGCAATAGTTTGCCAGGCCCAAAAAACTTGTAACATCCTTCCTGAAGGTCATTGTTGGCCAAGATGTTAATACATCTACCTTTTTTGAGCCATGGCAATCCTTCAGTCTTGATTAAATAACCCAGGAAATTGACCTTGGACTGGGAAAATTCACAATTATTGAGTTTGGTGTGTAAATTAGCTTAAGAAAGGTTTCTCAGTATCAGATCCAGGTATCATAGGTGCTCTTTATGACTTTTGCTGTAGATAAGAATGTTGTTGAGGTAGGAAGCCCAGAATTGGTACAAGTATTCTCCCAATACTGAGTTAATCATCCTCTGGAAGATGCTGGGGGCGTTGCACATCCCAAATAACATTATCAAGTACTTTTATAGGTTGTATCTGGTCTTGAAAGCTGACTTAACTTGTCTCCTTCCTTGATTTGAATCTGATTGAATGCATCTAGTAGCTTAATCTTTGAATAGACTTGTACTTCAGTGAGAATGTTGCACAAATTATCTTCATTGGGATCAGATATCTATTCTTTACAGTGATATTATTCAGCTTCTGATAGTACACACATGAGCACATTCCTACATTCTTCTTACCCACAAATAACACAAAGGAGAAGTGGGGGGCCTTTAACATACATATAAATAATTTATTTACCATGTCTTTTAGTTACATTTAAGGTATATCAATTTGTGGTGATTACAACTGTAAATAAGGCTATGACTGGGTCAAGTCCCTGGAAGTAAATTTATGATATGGTTGTATATGAAGTGGTGAGGCAGACATGTTGCATAGATTTTGCTGAATACATAGATTTCCTTTTTCAGGGGTGCAGGGATGATTCTCATGCTGGGCTTTATCTTCAGGATCATGAGTTTAATACAGGGTGAATTCACTGGTATTATACAGAAGTGTACTGTGTTGCAGTTGTTGGGGTTTATAGCGTGCTCTTTGGTCCCTGTAGTTAAAATTTTGAACAGTGTCTTTCTGATCACAAGTCATCAAGGATTAAGGAGTGGGGAAGTCCTTGCAGTAGGTTAAAGACAAGAGGTAGTCATTCTGTCCTATTGTCAGTGGTAGTTCTTGGTTACATTTATATCACAGACTGTTGGAGCTGTTACCTATTATTATGTGTAGTGAATTATAAGTGGATGTTAATCACAATTACTGAGCTAGGGAAGAATCAATTACTCTGGTCAGTGCCAGTGTCAATAAAATCTTATATTTGATTTTAGTTTTCTTGTACCTCAACTATAACCTGGATATACTTGTAATATTGGGAAAAAGTGTTTATTTAAGCCATGAAGAATAAGTTAGTGTCTTTCTTGGGGCAGGCTTGGGTCAGGTGATCAGCTTAGTGGCAGTAGAAGCATAGCTCATCACAGTAGTGGTGTTAGAGCTCCTCAGGGCTCATCTGTGCTCTGCTAGATGTCTGGTCTCTATGGGGGTGGTAATAGGTAGGCACTACTTGCTATTAGTTTATTATCAGTCCTTTGAAAAAAAGGAAGAAGTTCTTAAAAGCTGAGAGAAGGCAGTTGGTGCCCCAACAGGTGTTTTATTGCAGAAGCAACCCCTTTTTTGAAAGATGATGGCAGTATTTTTATCCTCTGGCTGATTATGTGTTTGGAGCTTTAGAAACTCATCAATGTAGCTTTGGATATATCTTTCACTCTGTTTGATCTCTATCAGGGTGATCAAGGTATGGTGGTAGATGTTTTTATCTTCTATAGTGGACATTAATTATGATTCAAACTTGGTATATCCCAAGCAGAATTTGATACCTTTGGAGGTGGCCTTGCTAAAACAGTCCAAGGCGCCCCCATAGAGCATGTCCATCACCCCCAGGACATTTTCTGTGCTGTTGTATTGGGAAAGTGTCATGGATAAAGACATCTTGGTTGGTATTGTTTGCCCCCAAGAAAACCCAACAAAAAGGAGCCACCTACAAGAAAGTGCCAATAATATTTACTCTGACCTGAATCAAGCAATTGGAAGGAAGTGGGTGGTGGCCAAGCAGGTGCACCTTCAAACAGGACTCATAAATCTGCTGTTTAGGGCCTAAACCCCCAAAAATCAGTTAATTTGGTGTTTTTGGCCCCAAAATTCATTTATGACACCAGAAATTTTTCACTTGCTTCTGAAAGGCTACTTGTCAGAATTCACCTGCTGATGTCAGCATTTCCATCCTGCTCATATGAGCTGGGTTGTAGCTCATAACTACATTAGTAGTTGAATAAAACTCACATATCTTAAAAGGTATCCATTTTATTTATTTCTGATAAGTAAACTTCATGTAAATTGAATTCCTGTTTGCATATGTTCCTGTGCTCACCATCACAGCACACAGAATTAATTTGGAGCTATCTGTGGCCACTGCACTGCTGTTTGCTGTCTCCCCACCCAAAATTAAGGAATATGTTGAGCCAATTTGCCAAGTTGTCCATTTGCAAAATCCAGTTTGCATTCTCAATCATTATCCTTTATAATGTTTGTTCACGTTTTTACAGCTTGAAATTTGCCTATACCTTTGCTTGGAGTTTATCACTTAAAAATTTTGACACTGAGAATTATTTTTCTCCTTGGTGTTTTCAGCATTTGGATTTGCATTCCCCATTTTCTCAATCTTTCTTAATTTTGAAGTTCCTCCACCATTACAGAGGGGATGTTGGCTTGGAAATAGAGTCTGGGAAAAGAAATAGTGCATCAGGCTTATTCCAAGATAAGCTTGCCTATCTAAGACATGCCCACATTGGTGATGGATTGATTCACAATTACATGTTACACTTATGATAATGTGGCTTTCTGGGGTTCAGAATCAGTGCTGATATCTTTTGGTTCTTTCTGGTTCAAGTTATTTCACACAGAAGAAATCAGTATTTTGGAAGTCTTATAAGTATAGTAAGTGACTATCATTAAAACAAACATATAAAAAGTCCCAAGAAATAACATCATCTTGAGACTAAGGCTACTGTCATGAATGCCGCCATTCACCATGTTTCAATTTTGCCTTCAATGAGTTATTTTGAGGACAAATCTCTCTCTTTTGCTTTTGCCCTTTGAAATGAGTCTGGCTCTGAATTGGGAAATTCAATTGTTTGGTTTCCTGATTCTACACAACTCACTTGCCCCACTCATGCTTGTGACAAGTGATTCCACTGTCTATGTACTGTTTTTTGATAAAGCTACACAGTATATATTCCCAATTTTTATATCCAATAAAATTTAAGTTCTATTCAAATTTTTGTCTTTGTGTCTCTGCGTACTTTGGTGCCTCTCTAGCCACGTCTAGAAGATATTATTCAATCAGGGTCACAAGGTAATCACATAGCTCTCCCTGCCATTCTAACCAAGACTTAGTATGAATACAATCCTAAGGTTACAATTTCTTGTTGTGAGTCTGTGCCTTGCCTCAGATCATAACAAAAATGGTGCTCACTACAGGGGCTGTAAGCCCCTTTGTTATCCCTTTCACAACCATGTTTTCAGGACCTTTGCCTCCTCCCATACAAGAGCCAACTTTGCTGAAATTACCAGTCCTCCTATTGAGGAAAACATTGCCAACCCGCCTATTATCCCTACTGTGCTGAACCTTGGAAGTGGTCCCCGCCTAGTGGCCTACCCTTTGGGTACTGCTACAAAGTAACACTTTTAAAGCCCTGGGCAGGAATCAAACCCGCTCCTAGCCACCAGGAAGAGCTAGTAGGCGGGGGAGATTTTCCTGCACCTGGATTTTTGATTTTCAAAGCAAATCCAGGTGCAGGAATCATTCCTGCCCTGGTGGTAGCTTTGGGGCCTGTTCTGGGCCCCAAAAGCTATTCCCAAGCCTTGGTGGGTTTGACTGGGCCTGGGCATGCTAATTTTAACTGCTCAGTGAACCCAGTTCAAACCCACCCTCTTTTAAGTAATTTGGGGTCCCCATTTGGGGACCCCTTTTTTAATCAAGTTCCTTGGGCTCAAGAAAGCCTGTCAAATCAGTCCAAAAAAGGTGATCAAAATGGGAAACCCCCATAACCCCAGAAGCCAAACCTGCCAGAACCAATGACCAGCCAAGACAAGATGGACTACCAAAAAGCCAAACAACTGTTCCTAAAAATCCCAAAAATGACTATGAAGCAGCCAACCAAACAGCAGAACCTGAGATGACAATCCTTGCCACACAGATAGCACCAGAAGAATGCCCAGAGGCACTTGCATGTGAGTAAGTATATAAATCAAAAGCACCTTAAAAAGTTATGTATTGTCATCCTTACCAAATAAATTTTTTATGAACCTTTGGTTCATCAATCTGTTTCCATACATATTTTTGATACTCTTCCATCTGCATACACCCAAGCGTCAGCACCCATCCCCTGGGATAGATAGCCAGAATCCAGTTGACAAAACCAAAGCCTTTGACTGCTACTGTCCACCTAACGCTCCATTTGGCCCTGTGAATTTCACTGAGTATCCTCCAAATCCTGATCACAAACCCTGGTCCTTGGAAGACTTGCAGTGGTACACCCGCCCAAACGCACTCAAGGAACCCTACCAAATTGTACGTGGCGGCAAAGCAATCATCATCTACCCTTTGATGTCAACAGGGAGTAAAACAATACTGATGCCTACCTGGTCCCCATGGAATCACCCCCAACACCCAAACCAACCATATCAATCCCACCCACTTCTGATGCCACTGGCCAGAGTAGTCAATGCCTTGGAGTGCTTTACCTGGCGCTCACAGGATTGATTGACTCTGCCTTGCCAGCTGCTGGACCTTGGGCTGTGGCTGGAAAGACCCTTTCCTACCTGGTAAAGTTAGGTCCCATCATCTTGTGAGCCATGTCAGTACCTGCTTTGACTCCTCCTTCACCTACTGGAGCTCCACAGTACTCTTGGTATCCTGAGAGATACCCCTGACTTGGAACAAGTCATGGTGGTAGCCCTTGGGTTAGTCCGTGATGGGGCCATCCCTTGCCTCCAGCTTCAGTTCAGCTAAGCAGAATTCTACAAATTGATTATAGCTCCACAATTTCTGCAGAATCTCCTCTCAGCAGCTGGCTCTTCTGAACACTTACTGACATCCTTCATACAACCCGCCTTAGCCCACTGCCAGATGGTGCTAGGGCTCCACATTCATTAGATTTCATCACTACAAGCCACCATCACTCATCACTGGGATCAGTTTGCGGCCTACCAGCAGTGGATCCACTCCCTGTTTTCCTTAGTATCAGACAATCAGCTCAACTCTGTCACTTCCCAATCCCGCTTGGTCAATTCCACCAAAAGAATGCGCCAGTCCATCCCTGAGTACGTTAGAGAGCGTCTGCATGAGTTTCACCAATTGGAACAGTCCTGGCAAACCCAAGTAGATTTCACTCTGAACACCTATCTCACCAATTTTGAAAAACTTGTGCAGCAGCTCAACAAGTTTAGTGCTTACTCCTTTGACTAAATGCAGCAAGTAGCAGCCCTTGCTACAAAAGGCCTCTGCAAACTTGGCAAAGAATTTGATCAAGAAAGGGCTGCTACCGCTGCTACCATTGCCAAACTCCAGACTCAAATTAATGAACTGTCTACACCCAAGCCAGATGCCCTACCTTCTCCTCCAGCTGATGATTTAGAGGATAGAGAGCAAAATCTATGGTATGCCATTCAAGAGTTAAGAGCGTCCACTTGTAGTCAAAATTGCCCTACCAAAACCCCCCAGCCAGATCCTCAAGTGCTTGCTCTGACAACTCAAGTTGCTGAATTACAACAAGAGGTTGTCACCTTGTGTGAGATGATAGTGTCAACTGTTGGTCCAACTGGGGTTACTGACAAAGATGGCTGTTGCGCTGGCTTTTCAGGAGCTCCCTGCATTCACTGTGCTAGAGAGTTGATAGCTCTAGCTAATGAGATGGACCATTTGAAACAAGACCACTCTGAGCTTGATAAAGACGTACAGGAGATGAGTGAGTTAATTGATTCAGTGAATGACAGGTTTGCTCCTTGCCTTTTGATGGGTCTGTCTCTTACCTCTCAACTGGCTGAACTGTCCTTGGTAGTAACTGCTCAAGGCCAACGCCTAGATGTCACTGAGTGGCAGACCACCCTAGCTAATAATACGGGCACCCGCACTGCTGAAACCTTGACTACCCTTGAGGAAAGTGTTTTCCAGATGTGGGCCAGACAGCCTCCCTCCAAATCCAAAGCAGAATTCTCCCTGCGCATAAATGTACTCAATAGCAACAATGATGATCCAACTCCAGAAGCACATTTCAAGCCTACCTTTAATCAAGTCTTTGATCCTAAAACCTCAAACATTGTAGCTTTCCTAAATATCTATGAAACTGCCATGAGAAGAGCTTCAGATGAGGTTGAGAAGGAACACATTCTAACCTGTCTGCACCCAACCTGTCAAGAGGCAGTGGTGCAAAGCTTCCCACCATTGAGACCTGGGAAGATATGAAGCAGCTTCTGATTGACAAATTTGGTGGTGACCTTAGTTTAGAAGTGAAGAAGGACACCTTCATGCACATTGCTTTCAAACCAAAGGAGACCCTATCTGAATTTGCAGATAGATTCTACATGGAGGGACAGCAACTGATTATAAGCTGCCAGCTGACTGCACATGAAGCGTACATGGCTTGCGCTCAAGCCCTTAAAGTTAACCAGCTTCTGTGTCTTCACTTTAAGGCTCATAAAGCCATACTTTCCTCTATGAAGAGCATAAAGACATTGTTGCAGGATATGCACCTTACCCATCCTGGGGCAGTTGTGAGGAAGAATTGTGCTGCCTCTACTTCTGGTTTGTCTTCACGTGGCCCGTGTATCCTCACCATGAACTTGCAGAACCCTCTTCAACTCCAGGGTTGCCACAACTGTGGGCAGATAGGTCACTATTCCAAAGTCTGCACCAATTCTCAGGTTGAAGGAGCTGATCCCAAAGAACAGGCGGGAAAAGAACAGTCAACCTAGAGGCAGAGACGCTCTTGGTTGACAATTCTTCCCAGTCTCCTTCAATTCCCCCTACATTGCTGACTCTGAGTCTGCTGACACTGAGGCTCCTCCTATTCTGCTGCTATTCCACAACATCTCTGATGACTTTGACATGGAAGATTCTGATATGGAAGATCCCAAAACCTATGGGTATTCAGTTCTTGCTGTCCCCAAAACTGTTGCAGACCCTTATAAACTATGTTCTGGGAAATCTACAACAACTGCCAAGCCTCTGCCTGAAGCCAAAGAGGTTGTCCCTCAACCATACCTCACTCAAGCCAAGAGATCCCCCATGCTTGTTGAGTCTTCTGAGGAAGCTGCTGAGGTTGCTGACACTGTGTTCAAAAACATTTTAGTCTCACTTTCTCTCCAGACTTTCTATAAGAAGTTTCCAGGCTTGAGATGCATGATTGAGAAATGGGACAAAGAGCTATCAGAAGCCCAAGACATTCTGGCTGTTCTCCATCCCTTTGGGTGTACTGTCACTTGTGTGGAAATATCCATCCAAAAGGTGAAGATTAAGGCTTTCTTAGACACGGGGTCTCCTGTTAATGTTGTCTCCTTGAAGCTTGTCAAGAAGCTCAAACTTTCTCCCAACCTTAACTATCACCAGTTGTATGGCACAGCTGGGCTATCCATGACTTGCGCTATAGGGGCTTACTCTGCTCTTTCCATGCAGTTTGGCAAACTACTCTTGGCCGTGCCTGCTGTTGTCTTGGAGAATGAGAGCTTTGATCTCCTTGTTGGTACTCAATTCCTTAGGGAATACAATGTGACCATCAACTCAAAGGACAGCTACCTCTCTATCTTAGGTTACAAAGTCCTTTTAATCTTTGAAGGGCCAGTTAAAGTTCCCAGGAAGCGCCTCAAGACATGTGCCTTAGAATATACCACCAGTGTTTTCACTCTTAAATAATGTACCCATTCTATTAACATGAAGTGCCCTCCTATGTCTTGCCCTGCATCTGAGGGGATTCCTCTCTTGGCCACTTCTGCTGTAATCATTCCCTCTGGATCTCAGGCCATCCTAGACTCCCAAATATCATATGAGTTACCTGAGTGTACGTTCCTAGAGTTGTACTCTCCTTCCTTGCTAGGGCGCAACAAACCCTATCTCTGTCCAGGAATCTTGGATGTCTCTCATAAAGACCCTGTTCAATTGCTGGTTGCCAACCTAACTGCTCTCCCCATACATGTGTCTAGAGGACAGGTTGTTGTCTATGGCAAGTTGAGAATGCCCCTGACATCCTATACCTACATCCCTTTGGTATGTTCCAGGACTTTAACTTACCTGAGGATGAGCCCCAAGTCCTATCATTATTCACTACGCAAGATTTCCCGCAGCTATCTCTGGTTCAACAGAAAGAGGTGCTTGACCTTCTGGATCAGTTTTTAGATATCTTTGCTAAGCATAGCACTGATTATGGTCTAGCCAAAGGCGTCATTCATCATATTGATACTGGTGATGCTCCCTCTTTCTGTGCTAAATTGTATTGCCGCAGTTGTGTGGAGGATGCTCAGGTGTCTAAAGAGCTCAAACAACTTCTAGATGCTGGACTGCTTCCTCCTTCCCAAAGTCCATGGGCTTCCCCCTGCTCATACTGAAGAAGAAGGATGGAGGTCATCATATTGTGATGGACTACCAACAATTGAACTCTTTAACCAAAAAAGATTCCTACCCCTTACCATGCATTGATGATGCTCCTTGCCGCCTTGGAGGTTCCAAGTTCTTCTCTGCTATGTACCTAGCCTCTGGGTACTGGCAAGTTGATCTCTCTCCTAAGGATAGACAGAAGGCTGCGCTCATCACTTCCAAAGGATTGTTTGAGCCTACGCAAATACCACAAGGACTCTACAATGCCCCAGCTGCTTTCCAACAAGCTATGGGCTCCATCCTCTGTGATTTGAAGCTCTTGTGTGTCCTAGTGTACTTATTTGATATAACAGCCTTTAGCGCTACCTTTACCAACTGCCTGGCTCATCTCAAGGAAGTACTCATAAAGATTTGAGAAGCTGGTCTTAAGTTAAAACCATCTAAGTGTACCTTCTTCAAGGAACGCCTTGAATTCTTGGGGCATGAGGTGACTCAGACAGGAATTTTCCCCATGACTAAGAAATTTGAGGCCATTGACAAAATGCTTCCGCCCACCAAACTGCAAGAATTTCAAGTCTTTCTGGGCATGATGTGATACTACAGACAATTCATCCCAATTTTGCTGACACAAGCAAACCCTTGGTCCAACTTCTGTGTAATGTCCCTTTCAAATGGACTGCCAGCCAGCAACAGGCCTTTGAGACCCTTAAGCAAAAACTTAAGAAGGCCCCTATCTTAGTATATCCTGACTACAATAAGGAATTCATCCTATATACTGATGCTAGTGACCTGGTCATTGGATCCATCTTGGCTCAATTGGATGATGAAGGTGTGGATCACCCTGTAGCTTATACCTCCCATGTCCTGAATAATCATGAGAAAAATTACAGTATGACTGAGAAAGAGTGCCTTGCTGTTCTGCATGCCGTCAAGAAGTTCTGCCATTACGTGTATGGCACCTATTTCACAGTGGTTAATGACCATGCTTTGCTCAAATGGTTATAAAAACTTAAGGAACCAGAAGAAAGACTAGCTAGATGGGCTCTCTGCCTGCAAGGCTATGACTTCACTGTGCTGCATTACCCCGGAATTCAATATCAGAATGCTGATGGACTATCCAGAATGCCCATCCTTGCTTTATACCCTGCTGAGGCTGACAGGCTGTACAAACTAATTAGATATCCTTCTTCATGGGTTTGAGACAGAAGAAGTTTGAGTTGCCCTTTCTAAATTATCCAAAGACACGCTCATTTGTGACAATCAGCTTTTCAAGAAAGTACAAGACCACTACTTGCCTTATGTAAGGCCTAGTATTTGCCTTTTGGTGGTGCTCCAAGCTCATAAGGAGACAGGACACGGAGGCATTGCCAAGACTTATGCCTGGCTCCAGAAGAACTACTTCTGTGAAAATATTTGCCTGATGATTCCAGATGATATTGCTAGTTGCCATGATTACAAGCTCCAACAACCTAGAGCTGCTGCTCACAAGTTCAAGCTAGTCTCCCTCAACACGCTTTTCAAACTGTCAGCATTGACACTGTAGGACCTCTCCCTTGCTCCCGCTCTGGTTGCTGCTTTATCCTAATTGCTGTTGATCACTTTAGCAAGTGGGTAGAAGCTCGTCCTACTAAGGACATCACTGCCAAGACAACTGCTGCCTTTCTGCTGCAGAATGTGTTCTTTTGCCACAGTTGTCCTTAAGTGTTGTTGTCTGACAATGGGACTAACTTCAACGCCAAGTTAGTAGCCTCTGTTGTTGAAGCCTTGGGGTCTCACCAGTCTTTCTCTGCCCCCTATAATCCTTCCACCAATGGGGCAGTTGAGTGCGCCAATTCAACTCTGGTTTCTATCATGAGGAAACTCACTTACTCTGACGCCGCCAACTGGGATCTATACTTACCCGCTGCTCTCTTTGCCTATTGCCTTAGCAAAAATTGTGTCACCAGGTATTTCTCTTTTGCTATGTTGTATAGTCATAAAGCCACCACTCTGTTGCTCTTGGGGCCCTCCTACTCTCCTCTGATAAGGCCATGAACCCTGATGACCATATCAAATATCTAGTCAGCCAAATCATTGATATTCAGGACTCTGCCTACATGTCTGCATATAAGACCAAGATGCTTGAGCTCTCTACCAACAATGCTGGACAATCTCCCTTGCTGGAGTTCAACATTGGGGACCATGTTCTTTACTATCAGCATAGAGTAGGAGGACACACTCAAAAACTAGACTTGTTGTGGATTGGGCCCTTGGAAGTGACCTTCAAATGAGGATCAGAGTATACTGAAAAAACTCCTCTCTAGTGATTGACTGTTTGCCTGTGTGCATGCCAAGTTACTCTGCAAGTACCACCCCCTTAAGGCCAATCTAGAGGGGGCAATGTTGTGAATGTTGCCATTCACCATGTTTCAATTTTGCCTTTGATGGGTTATTTTGAGGACAAAGCTCTCTCTTTTGCTTTTGCCCTTTGAAATGAGTCTGGCTCCAAATTGGGAAAAAAAATTATTTGGTTTCCTGATTCTGCGCAACTCACTTGCCCCACTCATGCTTGTGGCGAGTGATCCTGCTGTCCATGTACTGTTTTGTGGTAAAGCTACACAGTATATATTCCCAATCTTTATATCCAATAAAATTTAAGTTCTATTCACATTTTTGTCTTTGTGTCTCCACATACTTTAGAGACTCTCTAGTCACATCTAGCAGATATTATTCAATCAGGGCCACAAGGTAATTACATAGCCTTCCCTGCCATTCTAACCAAGACTTAGTAAAAATCCAATCCTAAGGTTAGAATTTCCTGTTGTGACTCTGTGCTGCGCCTCAGATCACAACAGCTACTGTTGTCAGGAAGCCAGGCATAGGTAGAGGCATTGGTTGACTTGGGACAAAGTACGGCCGGGCCAGTGGGTAATGCCCACCATAGGATGAGTGCTAACTTGGTAATATAGGATATAGATCACCCAAGCAAGGACCAGGGTCCTGAGTTGGGTGCCATAGTGTCTACCATTCCCGTCAAAGTAAAGTAGAGTACTCCAAACAGTTGAGTGGATGTGGTCTCAGCAGCAGTGGGGGGTTCCACTGGGCAGTCGGGTTGCAAGATTAAGGGCAGAGTCATGGGGACAAAGTATGCAGGCAAATAACTGTACTTGTCTTTGAACAATCTTGGCAGCCTCTCATACCACTTTCTTTTGTGTCTTATATATTTGTTTTCTCTAGTCCTTGCCAAGGGATCAGCAATAATGATGGTCTCCAAGTTGTACTCTGCATAGACAGGGTTGGGCAGGTATTCAGTAAAATACACAGGTCCAAAGGGGGCTCCTGGGGGATGGTATAGTTCCTGGGGAGGGTCAGCAGGTTGATCTCTGGAGGGGGCGGTTGCTTGATTATCTACTTGGCCAGAGTTGAGATGAAAGATCACTAAGACTAGATAAGGTAGGATTTGTTTGAGCCAAAGGTTCATAAAACTTTATTATCAAAAATGACAATGGGGTCATCCCCCATACTGCCAGGGTTCTTATACCAGGTGGTTTTGCTTCTTTGCTTTTTGTGGACTTCAGGCCCATGGACAGTTCACTGGCAGGACATGGACCTTGGCTTCTGGTTTTGCGGGCGGCAGATCCTAGTTGTGCTTGCTCTGATGAACAGAAGTGGTGATTCTTTGTTCCGCTGCTACTATTCACCACATCACCTGAGCATTCAAATTGTATTACCCATTCTGGACTGGAGGCTGGCATTAGCTGGTGATCATTGGCAGGACTGGCAGGAGGCCTTGTTATAACCTCCTTTAGGCAAGCTACAACTTCAGCATAGGTCTGGATCTTTGGTGGCACACAGTTAATATCAATCTGATGTCCATTTGGGGAATTGTCTTCAAGAGTCTGGCGGGTCTCAGAGTAATTTGACAACTCAGGTCTGCAACTTAACAAGTTGGTGGGTTCCAGTCCATTTTGTGTGACTTGAGTAGCCTTTGGAGGGTCAGGGTTCAATTCCAGGGTTTCCAATGTTGATTTTGAACATCCAGTCTTGACAATTGGCAGGTTGGAAGGTTTCTGTTCCTCCTGGTTGGGGCAAGATATCTCTGGTGGTCCAGGGTTTGGCCCAACTGGAAGTCTGGCTGGCTTCTGTCTATACTGGTCATAACAAGGCTTTTTCTGAGACCCAGGGTTTGATTCCCAGGTTTTCAATACAAGTATTGAAATGTCATTCATGACAACTGTGGTTTAAATAAATCACCACAATGTCAGAGTACCATCCTTGGTAAGCTGGTCCCTGAGAATTTGGAATAGGATGAGCTGGCAGTCAGAGCCCACCAGAGGATTGACACTAACTTGAATACATATGAAATTGAGCACCCAAGCCAGGATCAAGGGCCAACTGGAAGAACCATAGTATTCATTACCCCAGTTAGGATAATATCCATGATTTAAAAAATCTTGTCAAAGTTGTTTATGAAGAGGCCCTGGGCAGCTAGGCTCTGGGGTGAGAGGAAGTTCTATTGGGACTTGGTATACTTGAAGATGGTTGTAGTTATTCTTAACCAGATTGGATCCAGTGGTATATCAGATATCTTCACAGTTGAATCTTGTGTGGTCTCTAGTACAAGTCAGGGAATGGTATAGTAGAATATTTTCTAGGGTGTAGTCCTTGAAATCCAACTTGAGGGAATACTCTGTGAAATTAAATGGTCCAAATAAAGAAACAGGGCCCTGTAAACTTCAGGCAGGTTAGCTGCCCAGCAGGGATAGGTTAGTTGGTTGGCTGGGCCAGAAGGTACAGTATTCAAATGGCAAATTACAAGAATAAAATATGATAAAAGAAGTGAGAACCAATGGTTCATAACGCTTTTAATTCAGAATGATAATAAAGCCAGGTGCAGGGTTTTGTCAGGATTGTCAATTCTTCCTCTCTAGAAACCCGGGCCCGGGAGCAGGAATTGAACCCTGAACCTGGATTCATTTGGGCTGCTGGGCCTGTGGACCGCAGGACCGCCTGCCCACATTTTTCTGGGATTGAGCCCCCAAAAGCTGATACCAAGTGTATTGACCCATTGGTAGAAAGAGTTAAACCAAATAAATCATTGCGCCAAATGGAGGATTAAGCACAGCGCCTAATAGAGGCACTGATTTGGCAACTATTAGCTTCATAAACTTGAAGTCTACACCAGCAACCAATCAAGAGCTAACCCAGGAAAGAGGCACAGGCCCGCAACCCAGTCCCATGACCTCAACACTAAAGCAAGATAATCAGGCAGCCAAATTGAGATTCCTGACCAATGAAAGAACTCCCAGGCCAAGTGCCATTTTGCTGCTTTTGGACCCAAGCACCCAGTTCCCCTGGGCCTGCCTTTCCCAATGCCCTGATGAACCCCTCATGGAAAATGTTAAGTTTGGAGGGGGGTACTATATAGACCCAAGGACCCTGAACTCCAAACTTATTGCCGTTTTTGAATAAAGGTTATGTTAATTTGGCTCATACAGCTATTGCCTTGTTTTGTATTTGCTGTCTACCAATTCAGTTCAAGATCTCCTGGCCCGCCTGCCTCACTGCCTGCTGTTTTCTGTCCTCCTAGTGTATCATTTGGACCTGTCCACTTTACCGACTACCCTCTGAAGTCTGAATACAAAGAATACACCCCGGAAAAGATACTCAAACTCAATCCCCTGGCCTGCTTCAATCCACAGTTAGATACAACCGACAAGGCCCATGGATATTTTCAACACCCAAGTTGTTCAGGGGAAAATTCAACTATCTCCCTGCCTACGATCTATCCATGGAACCACCTGTGACCCCAAAACCCATGCCTGCTTCCGCACCTGACCTCCCAACTGAACATCCTGGCAAGATGCTTGGGATTGTGTACATCACCCTCACAGGGGTGATTGATATTATAATCCTGGCCGCCAGCCCATGGTCTTGGGTGAGGAAGTCTGCCTCATACCTTTTAAAGTTAGCTCCCCTCTTGTGGTGGGCATTACCTGCAAAAAACCTGGCCCAAGTTACCCCCAAAAACAACGGACCAGCCGCCCAAGACTGGATCCCTGACAGGTTTGCAGGTTAATATAATTTCTCATCACCAGGCTTTGTCTTTAGATAATAAAAATTAAGAGGTTAGTTATATGAGGATCAGGCAACCAGGCAGGCTTGGGACTGGGGAGGCAAAATGAAACTAGAGCAGGATTTTTTCTCATTGTCTGGATTAATAGAATGGGCAGTCTAATTATTCTGTTCTTTATTGCTATTCTTGGGGGAAATTTGGTATCTTGTATTCCTCTCAGTGTGTCAGATTGTAGACTTTTGTGGTTCATCTGGTGATGTTAGTTAGTGCCCAATATTGTTTCATTCAATGTATCTGAATAAAATGCCAGTGAAAATTTTAAAGGATTGAAAAATTGATAAATATTAAAAACTATCTTTATTTCATATATGAATCACATATAAATAGAAAGGCATATGTGGGAGGTTTGTCAATAAGAGGAAGTGAAAAATTAGAGGGCATAGTAGTACAGGCTTGGAATTATGTACACAATAACACCAAACAGAAGGAATAAAAAGTGCAAAACCTGTACTAATTAATCAATTAATCAATCAATCAATTAAATTATCACAGTTTACTGGGCGCAAAATATTGTATTTAGAACCTTGAACAACTTTAAGCTTTCAGAATTGATGCCTCAGGTATTTACATATTTCTAGAGGCTACTGTAAATCCAGAACCTAGAGGTAAAAATACAGGATTGACAAATTCTTTTGTGTGAACTCACCAACTTAATGGAGTAATTTTCATCCCAGAACAGCTTAATTTTTTATATAAAAGAATGAAAAATATTCCAGTAAGTTGATGAGTTCACATAAAAGAATTTGACAATCCCGCATTTTATCTTTAGGTTCTGAATCTACAGTATTAATAAACTATAAATCTCCAAGACAATTGCTGTTTAGTTGGAGCATAAAAGCAGCCACTAATTATTAATCAGAAAGCTACTCAATTGCACATAACATAAGTGGATATTAATCTGAATTTTGATACATTGGTGCCAAATCCAATAACCCTTAGCTAATGGCAGCACACTGGCAAGCAGGTGGCAGTTTTCTGCATTGTTCTCATTGGATACTCCTCCTGAGGGAACTACTAAATGGTCAATTTTTGAAGACACCACCTCTAAATAGAGAAAGTGGCTCTTTGTTATCTCAGTGGTGTCCTCTGCCAGGTTGACAGGTGAATTTGGATCAGAAGCAGAAATTGTAGGTCAATTACAAGATATATTGAGCCACAAAAACATGAGTGTATGGCCTTCAGGGCTGGCAGCCTGCAGGCTGGGCCAACCAGGATTTGATTCACATCTCATACTATGAGTCATATGAAGAGGAAAATTGTAATTCATGAGACAATGTGACAGATAACTTGTTAAGATAGCCCTAACACAGCAATATAGGATTTGCCTATATTGCTAAAATATTGAGTGAAAAAACCTCAAAATGAGGTGGGGTGGCAGGATTGTCTTTCATAAAAATTGAATGTTGATCACCTAGAGCAGAAAGGAGGTTGTCTGTGTGAGAAAGATCTAAATGATGAGAGTGAAATAATACCTGATCTGGGGTGTGGGAAAAAGCAAGTAGCAGAGGTGGCAGGTATTATGGTGGCTGGTAAAACCAGAATTCTGTTGATGATGCTCCTTTAGTGATGCAAATGATATATATATATTGGTGCAAAAATAATAATTTCCTTCAATAAATAAACCTTTTAATTGCTTATATTTTTATTAAAATGATGTCAACAATGAGGAAGACTTCCCTTCTTCATCTTTATACTTACTCTGAGAGCTCTTCAAGAGTCTGGGAAATAATAGTGAGTCATCTGGTTCTTGTGCCACTAATTAACTGTGTCATTGTCTTCAGGGGCTGTAGATTTTGGTTTGTAATCCTGGTATTTTGTGTAGGCAGAGATAAGCCAATTAGTAGGTCTTTAACACAGTGTGTTTGGCCTTCAGTTGTATATGGGACACCAATTAATGCTGCTGCAACTAATAAATCAGTTGACTGATTGATAGCCTAGCCAATTATCATTTTCACAATTGTTTAATACAGTAGTTGTATAATCTGCTGAGATAAACAAAAGCATTTCAACCTAAAGTGAGATCATCTCAGCTGAGAATGAAATAAACTCAGCTTACGACAAAATAGAAGGGAACCCAAATATACCATAATTCAATATAAACTCTTTGATTTTCAATTTTTTAAGATGAGTTGATTTTGCTTTATATTGGAATAATTTTTTATTTCAGCAGGCTATAAAACAACTGTACTATGAATTTTCTTACTGAGCTAGGTTCGAGGTTTTATGGCAAGTTGGCACCACAAATTCTTGCCCATTTGTGGTTATTAATCGTCAAGTTTGTGTCTTGTTGGGGGCATTGTTGAGGGGTTTCCAGGCGGTTTGAGGCACTATATCTATGTGTGCCATCAGGTTGTCAGGAGATTCCTGGGTCCTGACACAGAACCCTCCTTTACTCACACCTGTGAAAACTGCTGTATATTCATTAAAAATTATAATTTATTTATCTGAAATAACAAATGCTATGAAGTATCTATTTTTAATTAAAATAGATTGGTCACTCGACTATGGTTTACTAACATATGCACTTTATTTTAAGGATAAATTAAAATTTAAGTTTAAATGAAAGCCTACACTTGGTTAGCTTTTGTTTAATTTTGGCTACAAGAGCTGTTTGCATTTTAAAGTTGATTAACGGGATGAAAATAGTTCGGCCCAAATCTATGTTGGTGTTTTACTCGAGCTAGGGGTGCTTCGGTTTAGCCTCGGCTAGCTTCCAGCTCAGGGCCGCTACAGCCAGAAGGTAAATATGATATATTTAAATAATATTAAATAAATCTTTGATTCGGTAACCCAGAGCTAGAAGTTGGCCGCGGCTGACTGGGGCTTGGCCGAAGCAGCCCTAATTCGAGCTGAGAGAACTTTCGATCTGGGCAAATTGATCAATGTTTTGTTTACTGTTTGTTGGATTTAGGTTCAATATTGATGACATCGTGCTCAACATCAGATCTTGATCATCTCTACTTGCTTTCTTTGCTTTTTTAGTGGATTTACTTCAATATGCTAGTTTCGTCTTTTGCGCGCACCTCCATTGCGTCTAAAATTCAGTTCTTGAAGGTTATTATTTAATTTTAATTTAGCTTAAAATGTATTTTAGGCTGGGTCGTTGATTCCCATTCAATGCATCAATACTAGCTCTAAGGCCAGCTTGGCCTCTGAGGCACCACAAAAAGTTCAGTCTAAAGCTCCTCTCAACAAGACCTTTTCGATTTACCGCTGGGTATTAATTTCCCTTTTCTCTTTTTTAATTTTCATAAGGATCCTGATACGCCTTCCAAGAAACCCTACCTTCAGGATTATACAATTGACATAAATTCATGTGGGCCAATGATGCTTGATGCTCTAGTTAAGATCAAGAATGAAATTGATCCTACCTTGACCTTCCGTCGCTCTTGCCGTGAGGGTATTTGTGGCTCTTGTGCCATGAACATTGATGGTTGCAATACCTTGGCTTGCATTGCCAAAATCCATCGTGATGATAAAAAAGCCAAGGTAATAATATTTGACTTCAAGTACCTAAAAACAGATTTATCCTCTTCCTCATATGTATATTGTTAAAGATCTCGTGCCCGATCTTACAAATTTTTACAAGCAATACAAGAGCATTGAACCTTTCTTGAAAAAGAAGAAGCCCCTTGCTGCTGATGCTCGTGAAAATCTACAAACTATTTCCGACAGAAAGAAATTGGTAACTTTTTTTTAAAACATAAGCTTACTATTCATCAGGACGGACTTTATGAATGCATCCTGTGTGCTTGCTGCTCAACCTCTTGTCCCTCGTACTGGTGGAATCAAGATCAATATCTTGGCCCTGCAGTTCTTATGCAAGCCTATCGCTGGATGGCAGATAGCCGTGATGAGTTTGGTGATGAGCGTCGTGAAAAACTTGAAAATCCTTTCTCTTTGTATCGTTGTCACACCATCATGAACTGTGCTAAAACTTGCCCCAAGGGCTTGAATCCTGGTTTGGCTATTGCCCAAATCAAAAAGATGATGTAGTTTATTTAACTAATAGCCCGCTTGAACTTTCACGCTTTTGGACGGATCAAGCCAAGGAATTGCATTCATCAATAGAGGCAACTTATACTTTAAACGCCAAAGGAGCTAAGTACTTGATTTATTTTAGTTTATAGTTTCAGAAACTAAAATATCTTTGTTTATTATTGAGCTACTTTAGCCATCAAGTGCTTTTGCTCAATTCTACTTTAGATATAGTGTTATAAACCATAGCTTTTTTATAAGTACTTTTAAGTCCTACTTCTGTTAAAATCAACAAAAGTTAGTTTTGGGCTTGGATATTTATTGCTCAGGTCTTTCGGAGCTGTTAGATGATTTATCTTTTAATAGCGGTAATTGCGTTCAATCTTCAAATATTTGTTCGCTTGTGTTTACATCTTTAAGCTTTAGCTCCTTTTTATGATTGTGTTTGAAATAGATCAAACATGCAAGATCTATTTCTCATAGCTCTGCCAACTGTAGCTGCAACTGGAAATAGTTTTTATTGGCTTACGGTAGAAGGCTGAATGGTTACAAATATAAGTTTCAATCTACTTGAAATGACGGATGGATTATGATCTTCTAGCTAGATTTTATCGCAACAATGGTTTTTTTATGTTATTATCTTTAATTTGAAAATGCGACTGCTTTAACACATTGGCAGCACAACCGTTTTCTGCCACATACGCTAGCAGACATTAGGATAGTATGTAGCATACATGGTATGTACAGTAGTTTTACAACCTGCTGAGATGAACAAAAACATTTGTTCCTATGGTAAAATCATTGCAGCCAAGAATGAGATCAACTCAGCTTAAAACAAAATAAAAATTAACGAATTTATATAAATTACAATATATTTAGATTTCCTTCTGTTTCGTTTTAAGCCGAGTTGATTTCGTTCTCAACTGCAATCATTTCACTTTTGGTTGAAATAATTTTATCTCAACAGGCTATAAAACTACTGTACACATGATAAAGTTAGAGTCAAATGTCCCAAAAGCATTTCCAATCTAGAGCTCAGTTAATTCACTCATGTTTAGCTCCTATCGAGTATAAAAACTTAAATTAGTTTAGTTACGCTCTGTTAGGCTATAATTAATAATGCAAAGTAGCCAATGTCAAATTTTCATTTATAAATTTATAAGCATATTACTGGCATGATTGATCAATGAATCTTCAGAGTTGAGTTGTCTGATTTCAATTACATTGGTCTGAAAAGTGGCTTATTTTAGTGTCTATGTTTTATGTTATAAAAATAAGAAGCTCTAGCTTGGGCCACATTTTCAGCTCAGCCTTTCAAAAAGTGGATCAGGTTTAGAATTTATGTCAGAGAACCAGGTCCTGTAGGCTGGGCTATCAGACAGAGGGCCAGGGCGGCTGTGCAGGTTGGTGGGCATGGCCTATCACAGGATCAGTGCTACCTTGATAATATACAAAATCGACTGTGCTAACATGGGGCTTGGGTACACAGATGGCATCATGGATAGCGTCATTGAGTCAATCACACATGTGAGTGTGAGAGAGGGGACTAAACTACCTAGGCTTGGCTCCCATCCTGGAGAGAGGGTCCACCAGGATGACATCCAGTGCAACACTGGAATGGTCACTCAAACAAGTGTCCATAATTATTAGGGGGTCATCAGGGAAAAGTAGGCATTAACTGCCATTAGCAACATGCCTGTCAACAGCCAAGAGGTACAGCTAAGGGAAAAAACAGGTCAGTGTGGGGGATGCTTGGTGAGAGAAATTTTGCTGGAAGGCACAGGCAAGGAGACCAGAGCCACCCATACAGAGGGGGTGAACAACACCTTCTGAACGGGGAGAAAGCCCTCATCATCAGAAGTGAGACTCTTAATGAGAGGTCCCAGACGCCAGGGCATTACAAGCTATACTGGACAGATCATTCAAAATGTAAAGGAGACTGAAAGCGGTTTTTTCAACTGAGATAGCCAAAGTAAATAATTGATTCCATAAGTTGGGAGAGATGAAGCACCATCAGAACCAAAAATTTAGCTAGTGAGAGGATCATTTTTGGGATTTTTAGGCAAGTTCTGGGACTTCAGAGCAGTTTTAGTAGCTTTGTGGGGTAACAGAGAGCACTTCAGGGGGTACCACAGGCTTAAATCAATTATCTGGGGGCTTGGGCAGCAGACAGAGGGCAATGAGGCTGCAGGAAAGTCTTTTGAGGCCAGAAAACTGAGTTTGAAGTCAGTTTTTACTTTGGTTTTTAGAAAAAAACCAACTTATAATAGATTCTCTATAAGTTTTATTAAGAAAAACCAAGTTTGAACTTGTTATCAAAAGCAAAACAGATGAACTAAAGCTATCAACACTAATGTTAACACTAGTAGTTAGCCCAGAGGGACCTAAAAGCAAGAGGAAAAGTAAACAGGTAAGGAAAACAAAAAATTTACTACTAATTTTTAAAACAACATAATGCACTTAAGTTTAGAGCTTAAGAGCCCAAAGAAACTTTTAAAATCTTATTGCAAAATAGACAAGCATGGAACCCCATAGGCCCTGCTTGACTTTTAAGGATGAGGTTTTTTGGTCATAGAGCCACCAGGAGCAGGGGAGCCTCCTAATTGATTGGGGGATAAAATTTTCAACCCTGCATCAGGGGGATTGCAGGGTTTTTGAATCATTTTCAAACTCAAATCTGATTGGATGAGGATGATAAAATAGGCAGGTGAACCCAACACTAGTGATTCCAGGCAAAATATACCCTCTGATTTGACATCTTCTGATTGGCTGTGGTAAATTTATTTAAAATGAGGGCAAAACCAATCCAACAAACAGTCCAAGTTAATAAGGGTTTCCTTCATGATTGGGAAAAGAAGTTGGGACAACATGAGAGCCACTTAAGAGGGTCATGTCAGGGTAAATATCTCATTAATTGTATATTCTAAATCTCTCAGTGAATTTATGGGCTTGGCAGGATTGCGGGGGGATTTTTTGGCTTGTCAGGGGGAAACAGCCCTATCCAAGGCCAAAGGAGGAAGTAACTTTACATTATCATTTCCTTTTTCCTGAAGTTAGGTTCCTCCCTGAAAAGAGTGGCTACAGAGAAATTCTTGTGAACTTTGGAAATTTTGAGAGCCAGAAGGAATTTTGGAAGACTGAGGGCCTCATGATGGTTCCAATAGAATTCCTGTACCAGGTCCCAACAATTATCACAGTCAGAGGAGCTTATCTAACTGTTTTCATAAGAAGGATAGCCTTTTCATGAGACACAGTATTGAAGATATTTGCTCACTTGGCATGACTCTACTATTGCTTTCACCTTTTACTCTGGAAGACCATCTACTAGAGTAGGTTCTAGGGTACTAGGAAGGGTCCCCTCAAAGGGAAAAAAGACAACATGTGTTGAAGGTGTTGTGAATAAGGTAGAAGGGGGCAACTCAAGTACATACACTATATTCTCTTTGTTTTTCAATACCTTAAACGGGCCAAGGCACTTTGGTGTGAGCTTCTAAGAGAGGACTTTCATACATATGTTGGTATAAACCAGAATCACAAGGGAGCCCACATGGTAGTCAGGGGCCAGAAAGCAGTTCTTATTGGCTGCTTTCTTGTAAGCCTTGATGGACTTGGACAAGGTGTTGTTTACCTTGAAGTGGGTAGTTTTTAAGTGAGCAGCCATGTCAGTGGCAGCAGAGACATGAGACTGGAGAGAGGAACCAATAGTAAAGGCAAGAGAGAATCCCAAGGTTGCTTGGAAAGGGGACATCCCTGTGGAAAATTGAACAATGTTGTTATAAGCAAACTGGGCCAAGGGGATATCCTCTGACCCGGAGTCCATGATTTTGTTGGCATAACAGCAAAGATGCTGCTTTGTCAGGGATCCAGTATCAGGCAGCTGGCCAGCTGTTTGTGGGGGTAACTTGGGCCGGGGTTTTTGCGGGCAGGGCCCACCACAAGAGAGGAGCTAACTTTAGAAGGTAGGAAGCAGACTTCCCCACCCAAGACCACAGGCCGGCGGCCGGCGGCTGGTACAATGGTGTCCACCACCCCTGTGAGGGTGATGTACACTATTCCAAAAAGCTTGCTGGTATGGTTGGTTAGAAGGCCGGGTGAGGAGGCTGGCATTGGTTTGGGTGTTACAGGCGGTTCCATATAGATATTGTAGGCTGGGAGATAATTGAATTTTCCTCTAAATAGTTTGAGGGCGGAGAATATCCACAGGCCTTGGCAGTTGTATCTAATAGCGGATTGGATGTGGGCTAGCGGGTCAAGTTCAAGGATTTTCTCTGGCGTATAATCCTTATATTTGGGCTTCAAGGGATAATCAGTGAAGTGAACAGGCCCAAAGGGTGCACCAGATGGACAGAAAACTGTGGGCGGTGGGGCAGGAGGACCAGGAGATCTTGAACTGAATTGATAGACTGCAAATACAAAATATGGCAATAGCTGTAAGAGCCAAAGTAACATAACCTTTATTTAAAAATGACAATAAGGTTTGAGCGCAGAATCTATAGGCATATATAGCATTCCGCCTCCAAACTTAGTATTTTCCATTGGGGCTTTTTCAAAATATCAGGAAAAGTGTGGGCGGGCAGCCAGAGGGCCTGGGTGTGGGAGCGGCAAAATGGCACCTCAGCTGGGTGTTCTCTCATTGGTCAGAACATCCAATTTGATTACTTGATTTTCTTGATTCTTTGCTGTGGTCACAGGGTTGGGCCCAAAGCCCGGGTTTATCTTTGGCAGTAGGGTTTGATTGGTTACTTGAGAGGACTTCAAACTCATGAAATTTACAGAGGCGCCATCTCTGCTTCCATTAGGCAATTATAGAGGCTCCTCTTTGGGTGCCACCATGGTTGAGCTGGTGCAGGTATTCTGGCTTTGGGACTTAGCAGGAGCCTCAGCTTTCAGGGGCTTGATCCCAAAAAAACATGGGCGAGCGGGCCCTTGGTCCATGGGCCCAGCGGCCCGCAGGGATCTAGGTTTGGGGTTCAAATCCCACCCTTGGACCCAGGTTTCCCAGGGTAATGAATTGTTAATCCTGACATGCTTCATGATCTGATTCACTATCTCAGTCTTTCTGTCTAACTGGGGGTGGTAAGATGTGGAAAATCAGGGCTTGATGTTGAGTATGCTAAGGAGCAACTCTAGAACAAGGAGGTAAACTGGGGACCTTTATCACTAATTATCTCTTGGGATAGGCCAAAATTTATGAAGGTATGCCTAAAAAATAGGTTGGTAATACCTATTAAGTTCAGGGTAGTGAGGCATAGGATAAACACAGAGTACTTCTGAAGAAATTTACCACTACCATGATGGAGTCATAGCCCCCAGACAGTGGGAGCTCAACAACAAAGTCCACAGAAATGGAGGGCCATGAATCCTGGGCTTGTTGGAGAGAGTGCAGGAGGCTGTTATTGCCAGAGCAATCCAGCTTGGAGCAAGCACAAGTTATGCACTTCTTGACTCAAGGATTAGTTGCTTTGGTTATTACCACCCAGCTGAAAGTGCGCCTAACAAGCTCTAGAAGCTTCTTAGTGCCAGGATGGCCAAACAAAGGAGGCTCATTATGTTCTGTCAAGACACACAGACACAAACTCTTATGTACCCATATCTTATTATTTTGGTAAATTATCCTATCTTTTAGGGTCTACACCCCATCCAATGGGTACTCAGTAGAGAGCTTGGAGTGGAGGGCCAACCTTTCAGGGGAGGTGTACTGGGCCAAAAGTACATCATAAATGAGGGTACCTGGGAGAGCAAGCAGGATGTCCAGAGAGTGGGCAACAGGAAATTGAGGGCCAAATCCTGGGCAGGGGGGGCACTGGAGGGGAAAGGGAGTGAGAAATCTTGGACTTGAGGATCAGATCAATCAGGGGATCCACATTGCCTCTCACAGGTTACATAGCTAGGGTATAACTGAGTAAATTAGAAAGTATTTTAAGCTCTTCTATGGCAAACTTTTAACAAAACATGTAGTCAGGGAGTGTTAGTATCACACAGGCCTGGTAAGGGAGGAGTTTCTGAGGCTTAAAGAGATAGCAAAGGGCTTTATGATTGATACAGACCACAAAATTATACCAAGATCCCTGAAGATGGTGATGCTAATAGGTGATAGAATTAACCACAGCCTGAAGATCCTTGTCAAACAAAGCCCAATAGCACATGTTGGGGGCAAACTTCTGAGACAAGTAAGCAACTGGGAGTTCCTGATCATTGTTTTTCTGAAGAAGAACTGCACCTGCAACCACATTAGATGTGTCACAGGACACAATGAGCTTCTTGCTGGTGTCAGTGTGGCATAACACAGAGGTTGAGATGAGCACCCACTTAATTGCCTCAAAGGCCTCCTGGAATTTTGGTGTTCAGAAAAAGGAGGCATTTTTAAAGCCAGGGAGTGGAGGTGTGAGAATTAGGGAGAAGGTTATAAAGAACAGAACCTAGCTCTCAACCACAATAGAATTGCGGTTTCAGCAACAACCAAAAATGGTTGCCACTAACAATTCCTAGGAGACCAAAGTGGGGAAGGAATTAGATGAACATTAAAAGCAACAGGAAAAACCAGAAGGCCAAATTAAACTGACAATTTTCAAACTTTATTAGAATAGAGAATGATGAAGCAAGGTCTTTTACAACTCTTGCTTTCATTTAAAGGGAGGGGATGGAATTTGGATGGGAAGTTGAATGTCAAAACTAATCAACCAATGATATTAGGAAAGTGGATGCATCTCTTGAGGCAGGCAAATCTGGACAGATTAAAATGGACAACATCAAAGGAAAGCTGACTCAATCTAAAATTGAGGAATCTGTCTTGGATGCAATTACCACTGCTCCCAGTTGCTCTTGCACATGAAAATTAACCAGAGGTGTCAGGAATTCCTGCCCTGAATCCTATAATTTTATTGATAATATGAATGGCAACGCAAAGACACAACAACATAGCCACCAAGTATTGGACACCAGTTTGTTTGCTATCCTTGATTTAAACAGGAATTGAACCCAGAAACTTCAGAAAGCCCCTATTGTTAGTCTAAAATCAACTATGCAGCTTACTTTACCTATTTATAACCATTCAATTGAATTGATTTTTGCCTTTTCACTTCAATTTGAGTTCAAAAAGGTTAGTAAGTTAAGTGATAACGTCACTTACTGCTCTGCAGTTGATTGGCTGCTTGGGATCACCTTGACGCTCACAGATCCACTATTAGTATATGAAACTGAGGCTCTGCTCTTCATCCTGCTTGATATTCAATTATGGCACCACTTAATTGGTCATGATCTTGTGGCTTGCCTTGTTTTCTTTCCTGTTAACTATAATTTTATATTACATCTCCAGTCCCAAATCAATGCCCATATGACACAGGTATTAATTTTGACCATGATATTCATGAAAATCATTTACAAATCCCTCTTATTTCCCCCAATATCCACTTAAATTGCCCAGCCTCTATTTTTGAGGCTATTTAAGTGTACAAACCTTATCAAACTTAGTTGTTCCAACAATAAATACTTTTATTCTATATCTGCCAATCACTTACCTTCTGATACCTTATTTTTGAAGCCATGAAAGAAATTCTATTTATGTTCTGGTTTATAGCTTCCTTCTTGTCTGTGGTGTTAACCTTGGGAAACCCAACACTCACTACTGACTGGAATAGCTCCTCTTCAGACAACGCTCATCAAAAGGAATCCCTAGCCCATGGATGGTTTAAGTACCCCTCTGGCCACTGAGGACACAAATTCCATTATGGGCGCTTGTTCACTCCGCCTCCTGCCAAACCTTCTCTGGTTAGACCTTAAGCCTCCTTTTACCTTTTAACGTATGTGGTTGGATATTATATGCTTGGTCAATTCAGCTCTATGCTTGGAATATTTGCCTACTTGGGTCACCTAGGACATCTTGCCATGATCACAGTATCCATTGGCTCAGTAATAGCAGGGCTTAACTTAGGGGCCTTGGCCCACCAATTAGGGAACTTGTTTCCTGTCAAGTGGGTCCCTGACAAGGGGTGTCTCTTGGGTGAGTTAGGTAGGGGAATCTTCAAACCAATTCAGCAAATAATAGTGTGAGGACCTTTCTTGGGGGGTTTCAGCAAATCTTTGGATAAATATCCAGGCATAATCTGACAGAAATCCCCAAACATTTGGTGAGGATTGAAGTAGAGGACCAAGGGGGAGGAGTAACTTTACAGGAGGGGGCGTAAGCTCCAAGATGGCAGAGGAGAACTTCTTGAGGAAGATAACTGTATCCAAGAAACATAGGAGTTCCTTCTGGCTCCTGGGAGTTGCCCACTTATGCAGAGCCTTGGCCTTGTTGGGTGAGACCATGTGCTGATCCTTGAGAACCAAGTTCCAAGGAAGGTGTTCTCAGATTTAAAGAACTTTCACCTGCTTAGCTTAATGAAAAGACATGCCTTGTGAATGGCTACCACCACCACCAAATCTTTTTTATGCTGCTCAGGGATTGGGGAGTGGATCAAGATATTGTCAATGTAAGTCACTACAAATGAGAAGCAGAGATCATCTAGCACATACTCAATAACCCGCTAGATATTTTGGTGCATTTTTCAGACCAAAGGGCATCACCTTAAACTGGAAACAGTCACATGTAGTCTTAACAGTTGTTGGACATCTGTCTTCTTTAGTCATATGCACCTTGTTGAACGTATTAACCTAGTCAAGTTTGAAAAAGACAGAAGACTTAGCAATCAACTGGGAAATGGAAGCCTCCAGCAGGAGGGGTAGCAGTCAGAGACCATCACATTGTTGAGTAGGGTCTAGTTAATACACAGACAGAGAGAGCCACCAGAATTCTTGGCAAAGAATACCATGAGACTGACCAACAATACTTTATTCAAAACTTAACCTTTCAACAACATGTTATCCAGCCATACACCCAGGGCCTTATCTTCAAGCTTGCTGAAAGGATACATGGGAGCATCAATATTGATGAGGTCAATAATGGTCTTGAAGTTCAAGTCATGACAGGAATGAGAGGGAAAGACATTGGACAGGGTGACATTAAACAAGTCCTTAAAGGGCTCAAGGATACCTGGTAACTCAAATGACACTGGGAAAGACCAGGGTTACCACAAGATACATACATGACTCAGAAAGATCAATCCCTGGGGGAGAAAGAAAAAAGATACTGGGATTCTTTCCAGGGGAAGTGCAGTTCATTGGTAAGATAGTCCATCTGTACCAAGTGATGTCTCTATCAATCCACATCCACAATTGCATGATACAAGAGATCTGCAACTGTAGAGAATCTATTCACAAAGACATGAGCGCCTGTACAGTAGCTAAATGGTTTAGAGAAGGGATAGCTGAGAACTGGAACATTGCTTGCGGCCATGGGAGTCTGTGGGGAAGAAGGGACAGATGCACCAACTGAGATAAACTCAGATTTATGAAGTTACCCGCAGCATCCATGTCCATCAAGACTGAAGCCTTGGCTTTGCAAGTCCTGGCATAAAAGGTTACAGTAAAAAACAGGACAGCTCTTCTTTATTCTGGAGAGACAGAATGGAGATGACAGGATCATCCCAGGATGGCAAACAAGGCAGCAAACATAGGGAGGAATCCTGTGATAGTAGATCAGTTGGGAACTTGACCTGGGCGGTACATTACATTGATATTGCCTGTCTTGAGTGGCTTTGCTGCAGGAGGCGTAACTTGGGGGGCTTAGAGGGCGGGAGGTGCACCAACACACCAGACTTAGTTAGGTAAGCCAGCTTAGCTCCCACTTGTGTGCCAACACAAACACCTTCTCTAAGGAGGGGTAGATGAATCCTAAGCACCCTTGTCTGCCAAGGCAGCATCCAGGGAGTGCCAGAACATAGTGACAGCCACCTCAGGAGGGATGGCCAACAATGTAGCTTTGATCTAAAAGCACTCAACATGAGCATCAAGGTCCAGGGCCAAAAACTTTAAACAGAGAGTCTCAAAGATCACAGAGGCCTTGGAACTGTGGCAGATACTGCAGAAGAGACCAGAGTGAGGAGTGAGGAGGTATCACCCAACTCCTGGCACAGAAGAGAAGTGTGAGGGCCCACATGCAGGCATCATCATCAAGAGAATCCAGAAGGGCCACCAACTGCTTAGAATACAAGGTAGGAGTGTTCAGGGAAGAGGAGTTATCTGAGAGGCAGAGTTGGAGCTCCCCAAAAGCATCCAGGACCTTCTTTCAGAAAGCCATAGAAGGTAGTTTACAGGGTGACACCAGTGTGATATTCACTGCTAATTGTGCTCCCCTCCCATAGTTACAAGTAGGAGACATGGTTATCTAATATCAAAACTGAGTGAGAGGAAGGGCCCAAAAGCTGAATACCTTATGCATTGGCCCCACTGAAGTAACCTTTAAGCAAGGCTCCAAGTACACAGTTAAACTTCTACCTACTGGACGTCTTTTTGTGTGGGTACATGACAAGTTCCTCCAAAAGTACAGCCCAAAATGCTAATCTAGAGGGGGGAATTTTGTGTACCACAATATTCATGCTATTTTTTATTTTGCCTTTGGACAAGTCACATTTTGATTGCAAAATCCTTCAGTTTCCTTTTGAGTCTCAAAATGGGCTTCAGCCTAAAAAAGGTGGTGGTCTCATTTACATTCTATCTGGTGATGCAGTTGATCATCTGACCGCTTATGAGAGTGACCAGTGATCTATATGTCCTTCTACCAGTTTGGAGTAAGCGTTTTCAAAATAAGAGCCATTCTAATTCATTCAATAAAATCAAGCTCTATTAACATTTCCTTCCTGTGATATTATTGTACTTTGGCGCTATCTCACTGGTTGCATCTAGAAGTTATCTCTGTTCATTAGCATTACCATGCCCTTGAGCTACATCCCATATTCATCCCTGAAGAATGACCTATGGCTTACTACGGACCCAATCCTACCTCTAGGATCCCCCAGTGTGTGTCTTGACTGCGCCTAATGACACAGCATCTAACAGGACGCCATCCAGTGCAACACTGAAACAGCCAATTGGAATGCTGTTCACAAAGAAGAGAAAGGAAAAGTATGGGTAAGTTAGGTGTTCAAGTCCATTAAAAGTAGATCTGACAAAATCTATGAGGCATATTAGGTGCAGGGAGCCCTACAAAGGGGAGCTTCTTGGAAGGGCATATCAACAAGAGGCTCCATAAAGGAAGTTAAAGCCATAAAAAGAGAGAGGGGCCTCAGGAAGGCCTACCATGGCAAAAGGGGGCTCATCATCTGAAGTGAGGCTCCTCATCAAAGACTCCCCAGCAGATAACAGGCCACAAGTTTTCCCAGGCAAGTCATTGAGCATGTAGAGGAGTCTACCAGGGCTGTTTGCCACAGAGATAGTAGAAGAGGAGAGGCATGCTAACAGCTCTGGGAAGGTGGGCCACAGTAGAAGCAGAATTGGGGCCATGGTGAGAAGTCCAAGATTCATCACAGGAAGCTGCGTTTTTAGAACCCCCACAAACTTTCAGGATTCCTAGGGGGCTGGAAAGGAAAACCTCAGCAGAAAAGACCGAGACCAAGAGTATATTGGGGTCCAAGTCAAGGAGAGTGATAAATGGTAGCGTCAAGAGCCAATAAAACCAATTGAAGGGCTTTAAATGCAAAAAAGCTCTCAAGTCAACTTACAGCTTTAACCCCACCAAAAATATATGACCACAAGCTATTATATAGAGTTTTGCCTTAAAACTTAGGCTCAAACTTGAAAACAAGGGCAGAACAGGTGATTTAAGTTTAATGTTGCAACATTTTTGATTTCTCTTTCAGGAAATAATTCCTAAGTAACTCCCTGAACAATTCCCCAACTAATCATTAAGTTGGTGGTACTCTTATCAATCACCCATCTATTACAGGGATCAACCCTTTTGAGTCCTAAGCAGAACACTACTTGGACAAGCCTTATGACTGCCATGATGTACATGGACAGTATGTGGCTTCTCATGATACTATATAATACCCTAAGCTCATATCCAACAAAGTATCATTCTCTTCTTAATTTTCCCCTTTATCTTGTTTATTATACTTCTAAGAAGTATATACACAACACTAACATTAAATTTGAAAGCAAAAAGCTGGGAGCCGTAATCCAAAGGATAAAGGTAAGGGAGACTATGAACTCTACCGACAGCAGTATTTTAAATATAAGAGATTCAGGAGACTATCCTGGAAGCACTTCAAGTTTAAGGTTTAATTATGAATAGACAAGCAGGGCACCTAGAAGGGCATGTATGCCTTTTAAAGTGGGACCTTGAGAATTGGGGGCCATCATGGGAGCTAAAGCCCAGGGGCAGATCTGGCTAGTTGTTGGATAAAATTTTCAACCCGTGTCAGGGGGGTTGGAAGTTTCAGCAATAATTTATGGAAATGTCTTTGATTGGCTGGGAATGTAGCCATGAGTTTGGAGTGGAAATTCTTGAGATTCAGGGCCAGATGAGGGCGACAATGTGGTGGGTATCTGATTGGTTGAGGCAAAAGCATTTCTGGTGTGGGTGCAACCAGGCCAGAAGACAGTCTAAATCAATTAGGGTTTCCTCTAAAGTTAGAATGGGGGACTGGGAGAAAAATAGAGCATTGAGAATAGTATGCCAAGACAAAGCTTTCATCAACTGTATGAGCCAAATCTGGGTCCTCTTCCTGGACTGTTGCCCTCCCCAATCCAAACACTGAACTATAATAAGCTCAGTTAAAAATGTATTTATTATCCCTCTCAGGAAATCTTTTCCCCAGTAATTACTTGGCTACGGGGTAGAGGGTGGCCCAAAGACTTAGCACAGATGTTACACAGGGATTGTCCCTTTGATTTCCTGAGGGACCCTACCCTTCCAAACCACATGGCATACACGAGCTACATGGACGCTATGTGGCAGCTATATATAGCGCTTCTTCTGGTTCAATAAATGTATCAATAGCTTCTAAAAACTTTCTTCGTATTTAATATTATGTACTTCCCAGAAGTGTATACTCAACACCGAATCCGATTTATAGAACGAAAAGGTATGTATCCAATTATAGGCTTAAGTACAAATGTTGAATTTAATCAAGAAAATCTAGGGATCCTATGGCATGGATAAGCATGGAGAATTACAGCTTTGCCAAGCCTTTGATGGCTTCGAATCGTACGACAAAGTCCTTCAAATCTGCGTTACACAGGAGCAGAGGGACGTGGGTGAGTTGAACCAGTGTACCGTGGGTGGAGCGAAGCTTTGCAGCGGTCACCTTGATTATGTTTTGCATCGTATTCTGGGCTGTCTGGCGGTCAGCTGAACCTTTTAGTACAACGTATGCTCGGAACGGCCGGCTGCCTGGGACCACAACACATCTCTTGACTTCAGGGTGGTCTGTGATAGCCTTTTGAAGCTCGGCTGCAGAGACGGGAAAATATATGTTAGTGGGTTCGTCGCAGAAGGTTTCGAAACCAAACGATCGAGTTGAATACTGGTCTAGGATGTCGTACATTGTTCTGGATTCCAATATCTGGTGATGCTTTATACTGTCCATGTCTGTTGTATTCATGCCATTGTTTCTAGAATGTATAATACGGTCACCTGAGTAAATTTGACTGCCCGTTAGTGACTGTTTACTGCAGGGTCCTGTCTAATTTACAAGCACTTAAGTCTGGACTCGAGTACAGAGGCTGGGTGGTCCTGAACCTCAGCCAATCAGAAACAGCTGTGATACCCTACTTGATTTTGAGGCTGATCTGGGGCTCTCCCAGGCACCAGGCTTGCGCTCAGGAAGGGTTGGAAAGCCATTTTTTAAATTAAATATTTAATTTCTGCCAAAAAACTCTGATCTTAACAACTAGGCTGCTCCGGCCCAGTTCCGGCTTCCATTAAAAAAGTTATTTTAACCAGATTCAAATATAGCAAATTTGCTTGGTTGTGGCAGCCCAGAGTCGGAAGCTATCCGGAGCTGGGCCGAAGAGGTCCTATGCTCGGAGCAAGACATCTCATTTTTAATCGTATTCACATAAATCATAAACTAAATCCTCTCTTTTAAATAGATACAGTGAAAAATCAGGAGTCCGTTATGGCCCCTACTTACATTTTCTTGCATTTTAAACGCGTCATTTACGCCTCAGATGGTCAACTCCAGACTGGTTTTCGGCAAGATTTATCACCAAATCTCAAAATCCTTTTACAAAGCAACCAACTTCATGCATCGATTTTACCTTGTCCCCTTAAAAAAATACATCGATTTCACATCCGGCGCAATGTGGCCAACTCTTATAGGATAAGGGCGAGTACAGCGTAGAACAAATCAGAACTGTTTTCGGTTCTTGTCAGATACATTTAATATACATTAGCATGCTTAACGATGAATTGTATCAACCATTAAAGATTATAGTACAGTTTATATGAATTATGATGCATCATTAGAAAGTAAGCCATTATACGTGCTTTCACAATTTGTGCTGCTACTATCAAAGTTACAACCAAAGATCTCAAAAGGCTTGAACATGGGATTTTTGCCCAATAGGCAAAATTTTAAGTTTTTATAAGCTTAGCTTTCTATCGGTTTACAGTAATTTTAGAAGCTATGGTGACAACCAAAAATACCTCAAATTTAAACAAAATGATTTCAGATTTAAACAAAATCCAGCTGTCAGGACTCCTGAATAATAGGGTAGACTTGACCATTGTTCCCCTGGCTGATTGGTTAGACAGCCAATTGCCATACAGCTGGCATGCTTAAGAAGCATCAGCTGATCCCGCTCCTGGCCTCGGCTAATCAGTACATCAAATATTAATCCAAAGATTGATCCTGATCCAATACTGATCCTCTCATTGGATTGAACCTGATTGAACAAGCTTGATGATTCCTGACCACAAGCACAGAACGTCCCTCAGCCAATAAGATGGAATGCCCAAGGATAATAATGCAAGATGGTTCACGCCAAACATTCACGCTTGGAGACACCTTGAATTCTATGACCAATATGGAAGGTCATTCAGAAGAATAATGCATGATGCAAAAACCCAGCTGACAGGGTAACCAAACTCACACCTGCATAAACTACAAACCAGATGCTGCCAATACACTGATGAAATAAGCTGAGGTCTGGTAATCTATTGAAGTCCCATGCCAGACTGACATGGCTGCCTAACTCTGGGGGCTGAAACTAGCAGTCTGGGGAACAGATAGACTGACTAGTAAGAGTTGGAAGTGACATATTATAATCTGGCAAAAAGGCTTATCCACCCTATATAAGGTGCTCTCCTGATTAGAGATTGAGTGGAATATTCACCCTTGAAGATAGAGATTAAAGACTCTCTATTGTTGTATCACTACTAGCCGACGCCTAGTAGTCAGAAGTATCCAAGTAGAACGTGACATTGTTTACTTGTAGAACCGTGTGTTTTCTCCTACAGATTTGGGATACCGCCAGGCCGTAGCCCTGCCTAGACCCAATTGGTAGCAAAGATTGTCCTCATACAATCTATATCAACATCCCTAATATAATGAATAATAAAGATCTTTCCTCAAGACCACAAAATCTTGACAGTGGTGCTCACTACAAAAATGAGCTGCCATCAGTGTCAAGTCAAGGCGCTGCCTTGCCTCTTTCCCGCCCCAGCTTTGTTGATAAGTATGGGGGGATGCATGGACACTAGTGACACTGAAAGGGACACTAGTCTCTGCCTGGCTATTACGCCATACCAAGCTGTTGAGCTCCAAGACAACTGCCTCCACTTGGACCCTGCCAACGTTCCAGGACCGCACCAACCTTGCCAGTATTCCTTAGAAGAGGTCTGCGCTATGCTAGATGTACTCCTGCACAGTTGATGACATGAGGGGGCCCAACAAGAGACGGAATTCACTCTGTTCAACTACAATCTTAATGCTGCCAGCCTCTGGAATGCATATTGCCGGTATCAGGAGGCAAATAGCATGCAGATTAGTCAGCTATTGAACAAGGAGAAGGGGCAAGTTGAAGGCTTCCTTTCTTACTTTGTTCATCCAAGCATAAAACACTTGCAGAGACTTGTTGCACAACAAAACTTGGAACTCACTGAGCTGGGGGCTAGCCACAACAAATTGCAGGAAGCCCACTAGGCTACAATCAATCAGCTGAACACCAGCTTTGATCCCTTGCAGGGTATCTTAAGAAATCTGTTTAATACCACCAACCATGCCACTTTAGAGTGGATGAAATAGCGCAGCAGTTCAATTCCCAGGTTGGACATATTGTTGCCAATTGCTTCAAGAGCACTGGCATAACTCTGCAGTGGATCACCAATGTGGCAACCCACTATATCAGCCTGGCCTGTAGGGTTGACGAGTTAGCTCAGCATCTGATTCAGAGTGAAAGGGCGTCTGACAAAGAAGCCTTCTGCCGTATGCTGGACAATACCAAAGATAGAAGTACCAACCAATACAACAAGCTGGTGGCTTACGTAAACAAGTTGGCAGGTAAGCTTGATGGCCTGAGAAACAGGAAGGTCCCTACCCATCTGGGCATAGTTGCTCAAGAACTTGCCCCAGATCCCCATGACTGTTGCCTGTATCACAACACCTATGTGGACAACAAAAACAACCTTTGGGAAACCATTGAAAGTGTACGGGAACTTGCCAGCTTGCTGTACAAGGATCTTGAGACTGCTTGTGAACAGGTTGCCCATCTGGAGGAAGACCGCATGAAGGATGAGCAACGTCATGATATGCTCACTTCCACAGTGCTTATGCTGGAGGAAAACCACTTCAACCTACTGGAACAGCTTGTACAAGAACGTACAGCTAGGAAGGAGATGTAACTTAAGTTTGCTACAAGACTAAGCAAGCTTGAGACTCAGGCTAGCAGAGCAGGCAGTAGCAGCTCTGGCCAAGGACTGTCACCCCTTCCTACCTCTTCTTTGGAAAGGCAGAAGACTTCCTCCCCTAATTACTTCCACAAAGTAGGTTCCAAGCGCAAAAGTAACGGCTCTCAGTACACACAAAATGTGCTCATAGGAGTTGCAGCACTGCCTCCTCTCACGCCCATGACCTCCACTAGACTTCCCTCCATCCCCATCAGAAGACCAGTGGCCACTCATATAGAGGAGACCTTGGTACCTGACCATAAGTTCAAACCATTGAACTTGCCCAAATTTGATTGTAATGTGAACATTAGGACGTTTGTACGGCTATTTGAGATGTTCATGAGAGGATCTTCAGACCATATGAAGACCACCACTCTCATTAATGCCCTGGACCCTGCCAGCGTGGACATCATTATGCCACATTTACCTCAAGAAGAGTGGACATACACAGACGCCAAACAGGCAGTCATCAACAAATTTGTCAGCAAGACTAAACTCCAGGCCAGAAAGTTGGAGTTTAGCAATATCTCCTTCAAGAAATATGAGACTGTCTCTGACGTTGCCAATCAATTCTACCATGAGGCACAGATTCTTCTTGGAGCCAGGGTACTTTCTGATCTTGATTGCCACATCACCATGAGCAGAGCCTTGAAACCCATTGTGAGCTTGCCAACGTGATGTTCCCAGTACTCAACCAGTCCAATGTCACACAGAAGATTACTAGTTATCTCAGCAGACTTGGTTTGCAGGTTGAGGACCCAAACAAGGAACAGTCAGGTAAAAGTTTTAACAACTTTAAGGAGTGATCCCAAACTCCAAAGCCTATCAAATCCACACCTGACACAGATAAGTCCAAAGGGAGAAAACAAATACTATCAAAATTCTGGTAACTGCAATAAGTGTGGAAAACAGGGCCACTTTGCAGCAGAATCTTGAGGGGGAAGCCCAGTCCTTCTTCTGTCAATGTGGTCAAAGTAGCAAAGCCTGCAGAACAGGGAAAAGGGAAGGCGGGCCAGTAATGGAATGTACTGGTTCCGCCAACCCCCTTCCCATTCCAAAGGACCCTGATTGAGAGACAGCCAGTCAGCGCCCTGAGGTCAGCAAAACTGACCCCTTGTCTACTAGCATGGAGACAACACCTACCCAGGCAACACCCCCGGGCGCGCCCACGGCCATTAGCCAGCCTCTTCCTGACTTATTCTTACCAGAGAAAGACTTTGAGGAGGACTCTATCCATAAGCTAGTAGCAGACAACCTGTATGCAATCCCCACCTGAGGGAGAGGCTGCCCCAGGAAAATTGACGCCAACACAATAGAGACTGTCTCCAAGCCCTACGCCTCTCAAGTTCAGGAGGTATGTACTGGTTGTAACCCAAATGTGTCCAGCAACCTGCTGCCACTGAAAGGTGTACAGTTCTCCATGCCACTGGAAACTATAGAAGCCAACTTTCCTGAGATTGGCCAAAGTCTCCCCCAATACTTCAATACCCCAGGACCTCTGGGTATCCATTTATTAAATATCCAATCCAAGTCTTAAACAGAATGTACTTATGCTGATATTTCTGTAAATAAGGTAAAGGTGGGGGCCATTATAGATAGCAAGGCCCCAATTAACATAGTCTCAACCCGCCTGGTGAAAAGGCTGGGTCTGGCTCCAGACGTGGCCCGTTCCAAAGTCTATGGTACTGATAAGGAGTGCCTTTTGGGGAAGCTTTGAATACAAAAGTAGGAAGAGAAGAAGTATATTTTATTGTATAATACTTTAGACTTATATAGCTTTAGCTGTGGCAGGGATTTAGTTGGATCAAAACAAGGGGCTGGTCATGTGCTGGATGGGTTTGAGTTGCTGGATATCTGGACAGTCATGTGATATTGATTTGGTGCCATTTTTGGTATGTCAAATGGTATATTGTAAAGGCATCAAATCAGGCAATGACTGGATATTAGGTGTGATGGAAATAGTCAGAATACTTGTACATCCAGACCCTTGACACACCCCTCCCTTAAGGGGTTACTTGGGTATATCAGGAGAGGGCTTTGTCTTGACGGCTGCCACCTGATGTTCCTGGAGTTGTTTATTAGTGGGCACCAACTGGGTTGAGTGTTCCCCTTTGCTAGGGTGGAGGCGAGATCTGTGATACTTTTTGGTGATGGGCTCTTTGGCACCCTGGAACTTAACCAGGTAAGTGTTCCTGTCTGGTTGGTATCTGATGATTCTTCCTGGTCCTCTGTGTACTGAGTCTAGCTTCTTTCTGTTCCCAGCTAGGACCCAGACGGGGGAGTTGATGGGAAGTGGGTCCTCTGTTGAGGTTACCTTTTGGGCTTTGAGTCTTTTTGTTTCTGTCAGTTTGGCTTTGAGGCGTATGTGTTGTAGAGCTGGTTTCTGTTCTACTGTGGGAGGTTTCCCCAGGGGATCTTCATATACAGTTGATTATTGTGGGTGGCTATTTCTGGCTTGTACCCGTATGTTAGTTCAAAAGGTGAGTAGCCTGTCCCTTGATTGGTACAAACCCGGGATACTAGTAATGCATGTTTCACATAGAGTGGCCATGTGTCTTTGGCTTTGCCATCCATTATTTTCTCCAGGGTTCTGATAAGGCTGCCATTCAGGTGTTCAACTCTGCCCTTGGCCTGTGGCCTTTAGGGTGAGGTTGTGGAGTGTTTGATGTTCTTTGTTTTTAGATTGTTGTTTACTACGTGGCCTGTTAGCTCTTTTGCTCCATCTGTTATGATATAGTCTGGAGTGCCGTAGTCTGCTATGATTGCTTTATTGATGAATCAATTTATTGTTTCTGCCTTGTGATCTTTTTTGCCCAGCAGATGGGCCAACATGTGGTAAAGTCAATGGCTACAATTAGGACATGTTGATTTGTTTTGGTTTCTGGGAAGGGTCCCACTACATCCAGTCCCCAAACCTTAAATGGTTTGGGGTCAGGTACTGGGTTGAATGTTGGCTGTGGCGCCTTGGTGCTGGCGTATTTTTCACACATTGTACACTTCTTTAGAACATTAATTATGTCTTACTTCAGGTTGGGCCACCATGCTATCTCTTTTAATGTGAGATATAGGTTGTTTGCCTTTGTGTGTCCTAGCAGACGGTGGTGTCTTAGTATAGTGCCAACTCTTTGTGCGAGTGGAATGTATGAAATGTGTTTATCCTTGATGATTTGGTATACCGTGCCATTTGATATGTGGAAATGTTTTTCATTCCTTACTAGCGTATCATGGGTTAGTTGGTGTGTGGAGGGATCATTTCCTTTTGTCTTGTACTCAGTGTTGTATAGGTTGGGCCAGTCAGGGTCCAGGTGGTCAGGGTGATCCTCTCTTGGCTGGCATAGCCTAGAGAGAGCATCAGCCGTGACCAGCTCTGCCCCTTTTTGTATTGGATGTCCAGGTTAAGCTGCTCCAGCAAGGACATCCATTTGGCTTGGCGCCGTGCAAGTGCGTTATGAGTTTTGAAATAGATTAAGGATTTGTGGTCAGTTAGCACTCGGACGTTTAAGTGTCCTTTGAGATAACATCTCCATTTCTTGCATGCGTGATATATTGCTAGCAATTCTTTATTGTGTATTGGGTACCTTTTCTCAATGCTTGTTAGCTTTCTGCTTTCATAACATACTGGCAGGAAATCTTTCTGCCCTGGCTGGCAGATGTGTAGGACTGCACCAATGGCTGTGTCACTAGCGTCTGACTCAAGCTTGCAGCACCTGTTGTCATTAGGGTATTGCAAGATTGGTGCTTCAATCAAAGCTTGTTTTAATAGCTGGAAATTCTTGTTGCATTCTGGAGTCCAGATGAATTTCTTTTTGGTATTACCTTTGGTTAGGTCATTGATTGGTGCAGTGAGCTTTCCGCAGTCTTTGATGTATTTCCTTAGGTAAGCTACCATACCGAGAAAGCATCTTACTTGTTTCACAGAGGTGGGGCGTTGCATATTATTTATGGCTTTTATTTTATCTAGGTCTGCTTTGATGCCACCGTCAGAGACAATGTGGCCCAAGAACAGGAGTTCATTTTCCATAAATTGGCACTTACTAGGCTTAGCATATAGCTTGTGCTTTGCAAGTTGATCAAGTGTCTTGCAGGCATGCGTGAGGTGTTCCTCTTTTGTTTTTGAAAATATGATGATGTTGTTGAGGTAACATAATGTGTTTGAGAGTCTGTTTAGCGCCAGGTTCATCATGGTGACAAATGTTGCTGGGTTGTTTGTCATCCCAAAATTCATTACTTTACATTCAACCAACCCAAATTGCGTGCGGAACACGGTCTTTGGCATGTCTTTCTCTTTAACTTCAACTTGGTTATAACCAGATGTGAGGTCAATTTTCAAAAAAATTGCTCTGGAGAGCCTTGCAAATAGGTCTTCTATGAGGGGAAGTGGGTATTTATTTTTTACTGTACTTGTGTTTAGTGCTCTGTAGTCAGTAACTAAGCAAAGAGATCCTTCTTTCTTCTTTACAAAGAAAACAGCTGCCCCCACAGGGATTCAGACGGGAAGATGAATCATTTGGCTATATTGTCCTTGATGTGGGCTTTAAGTGTTTGGGTCTCCATGGGGGAGAGTCTGTAGTGGGGTGCAGGTTTGGTCATGGCTTTTCATAAGTCAATGCCATGTTTGACCTCTTGTTTGGGGGGTAACTCTGTGAGTTCTTCCTTTAATACATGAGCGTATTTGTTTAGGAGTGCTGCAAGTTCTGGGCATTGGATCTTTTGTGTTTGTATATTATTAAATTCAGAGTACCTCATTATGTGGAGGGTACTGTCTTTGGTTAGGTGTTCAGAGTCATCTTGATTTATGACTTGAACAAATATTGTGTCTCTTAGAATGAGGTTGTTGGGTTCTTTGAGAATGGTGGAATTGACTCCATTGTGTTTGATGGTCATGGTTTTTGTTTTCCAACATATGCTGGGATTCACTCAGGTGAACCAGTCTATGCCTGCTACAATGTTGTAGTTTATGTTGTTCATGAAAATTCCTGTGATAGACGTTTGTATGCCTTGGAGGTCAATTCTGAAGGGTGTTGTTTTGCCTTTGAGCAGAACTTTTGACTTGTCTGCCATTCTAGCGTATTTGAAGTTGGATTTAACAACTGGTATTTTGTACTTGGTTACAAAAGGTTTGCTAACCATAGTGTGTTGTGCACCAGAGTCAAATAAAATTTTATGTGTATGATATTTTTAAGTGCATGGGTAGACAAGAAGTTGTGAGTGATCTTTAATTTTTACATTCATAAAAATGGAGGATTGCGGGACACGTGGGATGCGAGCAGCAAAGTTTGTGCCTTGGTACAATTTCTTGTCAAATTGGGGGGAGACAGGGGCACTTAATCCTGTTCCCCCTTCTCTTTTCCCTGTTCCTCTGTTTTGAGACCTTTGAGGTCAGAGAATGTGGGGTCAGATTTGTAGCGGGTTACTACTTCAGCATTGTTCACTTTGGCGGTGTCCTCTTTCTTGGGACAGGAGTGGTTTGCGCTTTGGCTGTGATTGATATTGTTACAATTAGAGTTGTCGTTGCTATGATTGGTATTTTGGTGTTCATTGCCATTGGCAGTTTCTCTGCCATTGTTGTTTGAGGAGTGGTTGCCGTTGCGTGCAGCATATTCCATGTTGGCGCGTTTTTCAGTGTGCTTGGCTTCAGCAATGAGCGCAGGCATGGAGGTATTTGCTTCTGGGAGGATGAGGGCAGCAACAGAGGGTTTAATTCTGTTGATGAATGATGCTCTGGTGTGTACATTGTCAGCTTGTACTGGGTTTTGAATTTTACAGTGTATTTCCTCAAACTTGTTGGCGTAAGCTGCAATAGTGGTCTTCTGAGGAAGATCACTGAGCTGTATTGCAATGTCTTGAAGAGATTCAGTGACACAGAAATTGTGGGTGATGTTGGCTTTGAACTCTTCCCAGTTATCAAGCTGGTCGTCAGTTTGTGAGCCAACCCAGGTAGCAAACCAGTTAGCTGCGACCTTGTATAGGCGCTTGCTGGCTTCTTGGACCCATTTTTTGTGGGGGATGCAGCTGGCGTGGAGTTTGGTGGCTGTGTGGTCTAGCCAGTTGATGAGGTTTTCTTTGTTTTTACCAAAGAACTTGTTGATACCAATGTACTTGGTGTTGGTAACTTCACCTATGATAGGTGGTTGTGCATTTGTTTGTGGTTGTAGAGAGCAACTGTATTGAATTATCTTGGTGCATGCTTTGGGCATGACCAGTCCTTTAAATATGGTGCATCCACTAGGAATATCTTCATTGATGTCTTGGGCGCAGAAGTACGTTTTCCAGGTATCCTGGGATGTGGCCTGGTTGAGTACGTGGGTGAATGTGGGCAGATTTTGTTCAGTCATTTTCTCTTTCATCAGCGTGGTAAAAAACTGTAGTGCTACCAGTGATAAGGAGCGCTTTTTGGGGAAGATTCAAATATAAAAGTAGGAGGAGAAGAAGTATATTTTATTGGATAATACTTTAGACTTATATTGTGAGAGAGAGGGGCTAAACTAACTAAGTTTGGCTCCCATCCCAGTGCAACAAACCACCAGGATGCCATCCAGTGCGCAACTGGGATGGCCGCTCAGAGAGGGGACCACAGGGAGGACACCAGGGACAACTGGGGGAAGTAGGCGTTCAAACCCATTAGAATCAGGCCGGTGAGCAACCAGGGAGTGCAAGTAGGAGTGGGGGAGGCCACCTTGAAGGACCCAGGGGGGCACCACATTCTTCTGAACCATGGAGGGGAGAGGAGGTGTGGGGGCACTACCTCTTCAGAACTAGGCAAAGCAAGCTCTACAACGTCCAGGTCCAGATTGTCACATGTCAGGCTCTTAACCACAGCCTCTCTGGAAAAGAGAAGACTGCTGGGTAGGTCCCAGAGACTGGCAGGGTTGCTACCTACCAGACAGGCCAATGAGGAGATTTCCCCCCACAGGTCAGGGGAGGTGGACCACAGAAGCAAGAGAAACGGAGCCAGGGAAAAGATGACAAATTTAAGAGCCAGCAGTATCATAGAAAGAACCAGCACAAAATTTGGGGTAGGATGGTATAGTTTCTGGAGAAAAAGGAGAGAAAATGGCAAGACTAGGGCAGTCTTTGGCAAATCTTTGGGAAAACAGCAGAACAGGTTTGGGTAGCCTTGCTGTTGTCTTGGGGACCTTGGATTATAACTGCAAGCAAAAGCAGGTTCAAAACTATGATTTTTAAAGGAAAATTCAAGATAATAATAGAAATTATGGGAAAATTCAATTGAAATTTTGAGCTTTGAACTTTAACTTTGAAGGTGAGGGCAAAAGAGACAACAACTAAGTGAAAGAACACTTGTACAAGGAGCCAGAAGAGAAGCCGGGTTCAAAACTGGCTGGCTAAAGGTAAGCTTAGGGCAGGGACTACACTCTAATATTTTGAGCTTTAGGGACACAACTGGTTCCAGGCAACTCAAAATTAAGAAAATTAAGGTGCAGGTGACTCCAAACTTTAATGTAAGTGGAAAATAGACAAGCAGGGGACTGAAAGTCCTCTTGCTTGGTTAAAAGGAATGGATTGCAAAAAACTGGTCACATGACAGTTGGGGGTGAGCCTGATTGGCTAGGTACAAAACTTTGCTGGATGGGCTCAGGGGGACTGGAGAGTTTTACTCCAATTTCCGAAATCAAATCTGATTGGCTGGAAGGGATGTCAGACATTTGGGGGTCAACTGGGTTATCAAGCGTTGATGTGGCAACACCTGATTGGGTGGCTCTGATAGTTTTTAAAAACGGATGACACCAGGCTAATAGGTAGTCCAAATTAACCAGGGTTTCTTCCCAGGAAGGAGCAACCAAAGACAGGGATTCCACAGGATAAGCCAGCACAAACCTCTCATCAACCGTGTGAGCTAAATCATTCAACAAATGGAGGGGTTTGGTGGGCGTTTTGGGACCTTTCTTGGTACGACAGGGAAAGATTGAGCGGTCCAAAGCCAGAGGTGGCAGTGAATTTACATATATAGCTTTAGCTGTGGCAGGGATTTAGTTGGATCAAAACAAGGGGCTGGTCATGTGCTGGATGGGTTTGAGTTTCTGGATACCTGGACAGTCATGTGATATTGATTTGGTGCCATTTTTGGTATGTCAAATGGTATATTGGAAAGGCACCAAATTGGGCAATGACTGGATGTTAGGTGTGATGGCAATAGCCGGAATACTTGTACATCTAGACCCTTGACAGTACCACTGGGATTCACACCACCACTTCAGTTGGAGTATACTGTGACAGAAATTGCGGGATAGTAAGAATCTGTCTCTAAGTGGTGGGGAATAACCACCCAAATAAACATAGAGTTAATGATTAACCACCAATGCAACTTCAAATAATGATTTGCAAAATTTCCAAATGAGATACTAGGATTAAGTAAAATAATTAATCCTAACCAAAGGAGCCCAAGATAAATAGCCTGTGAAAGCATCAGAGCTTTCAGAATAAAATTCAGGACATTGGGATGCAACACAATTTTATATTTTCAAAGACAGGGGGAACCACTCCAAGATTAGCAGGTATTTAATTAACATTGGGAGGTACCAACAACAAAGTTCCAACTACAGGGCCCCATCTTCCAGTAATGATCCGGCTTAGAATAAGATTGTAGGGAATGTATAGCATCAATCCAACTACAGGATGCATTTTAAAAATTAAATTAGACCAAGGGTTATTTGAATTTTTATTGAGTAACTTTTTGGGAGGACTCAACTCTTAGAGTTGAAACAGTGAAAATTATTCAATATATATCAAAATCAACTAAGCAATATTACCTGGATCCTGGGCTCCTATTCCTTCCACATTTTCAAGTGAGTATCTAGTCCAGGTTGCAAAGAACCCTTGTGTGACCAATTTCTGACAACCATGCTGATTAATAAGCTTGTATCTGCCAACCCTCAAATTACGTCAATTCATCAATGTCAGTTTGCAAGGAGGACTCGGTTTCAGCTGGCAGACTGGAGCAGCTGTAACCCATTTTCAATTGACTGTTTGATTTAAATCCATGATTGGGTCAACTTTTTTAATGGTTTGTTGGCTTTTTGAGCCTTCCTACTTGGCCAGATAATTCCTGGCATAATGGAACCTACTGTGACATTACCCTCTGCTTTAGCCCTGGGCACAATACCCCCATCCAGGAGATGAGATAAGGAGAAATTCTTGTGGGCAGGTGTCAGGATTGACAGTTTATTACCCCTCCAAACCCAGGACCAAGGGCAAGATTTAAACCCTGAACCCAAACTCTTGCGGGCCGCTAGCCACATGAACCAAGAGCCTGCCCACCTGCGTCTTTCTGAGATCAAACCCCTGCAAGCTGATATCAAGAATGTTGGTCTGCGCAGTGAAACAGGCTAAGCCAAGGAAATCATTGCACCAAATGGAAGACTAATTACAGCGCCTAATGGAGGTACTAAAGCGACAACTATTTGCTTCATGAATTTGAAGTCTACACCAGTGGCCAACCAAGAGCTGCCCCCAGGAAGAAGCACAGCCCTGCGGCCCAACCTCATGACCACAACTCTAAGGCAAGTTAATCAGGTAGCCAAATTGAGATTCTCAACCAATGAAAGAACTCCCAGGCCAAGTGCCATTTTGCTGCTTTTGGACCCAAGAACCCAGTTCCCCCAGACCTGCCTTTCCCAATGCCCTGATGAACCCCCATGGAAAATATTAAATTTGGAGGTGGGGTGCTATATAGATCAAAGGACCCCGCACTCCAAACTTATTGCCATTTTTGAATAAAGGTTATATTATTTTGACTCACACAGCTATTGCCTTATTTTTTATTTGCTATCTACCAATTCAGTTTGAGATCTCCTGGCCCTCCTGTCCCACTGCCCACAGTTTTATGTCCTCCTGGTGTACCCTTTAGACCCGTCCATTTTACTGACTACCCTCTGAAATCTGAATACAAGGATTACACCCCAGAAAATATACTTGAACTCAGTCCTTTGGCCTGCATTCAATCTGCAATTAGATAGAACCGACAAGGCCTGTGAATATTTTCAACACCCAAGTTGTTCAGAGGGAAATTCAACTATCTCCCTGTTTACGGCCTGCCCATGGAACCGCCTGTGACCCCAAATCCTATGCCTGCTTCCCCACCTGACCTCCCAACCAACCATTCTGGCAAGCTGTTTGGGATTGTGTACATTACCCTCACAGGGGTGATTAACACTATAATCCTGGCCGCTGGCCTGTGGTCCTGGGTGGGAAAGTCTGCCTCTTATCTTTTGAAGTTAGCTCCCCTCTTGTGGTGGGCATTGCCTGCAAGAAACCTGGCCCAAGTTACCCTGAAAACAACAGGCCGGCCACCCAAGACTGAATCCCTGACATTATGGCAATCTTTATTAAATCTGGTACCCTGAGCCCCAAGATGTTGTTATTTCTTGGGGCATCCTGTATGCTTTTACTATTGATAATCACTTATTACACCTATAAGATGATCATAAACCTGATCTCTTCAATGTGGAAGAATGCAAACCCAAATGACCCAAAGAGAACCAATGCCACTACCAATGACACCAACAAAGCTCCCTCCTCCCAAGTTCAAAATGTGATTGTGAATCAATCCCTCACAAAGGTAGAGATTCCTCAGATGGGGAAGCTCACCCTTGAGGAAGCTCAACGCGCCATACTGGTCCTCTGCCTACATTTCCATACCAATGCCCCCTCTTACGCTAGTGACACTGAGAAGATCCTTGGGGTTGCTTCAATGCTATTGGGGGACGCCTTAGACTGGTTGGGAAAGGCCACAGTTAAGGGCGTAGAATTCTGCTTAGATTACACCAAGTTTGAGGCTGAGTTAATGGCCACTGGGGAAGATTGCAACACTAGATACTACTCCCTGAACTCCCTGTTAGAAATTTTACAAGGCCCCTGACCCATCCAAGCATATATTGACAAATTCCTCAAACTGAAAACCTGCACCCAACTTGAGGACAAACTGTCAGTCATTATCTTCCAAAAGGGAGTCAACCTAGCAATGAAGGACCTGTTGAAGCATCACCTGCCCACCCTCAGCCTAGACAAGCCAATTCTCCTGTGCAAGGGTCTTAGAATGAGCCAAGAGAACGCTGGTCCCTCCCAGACCCACCAACCCTGAACACCAAACCCCAACAGAACAGGGATGACACCTGAAGAGCTCCAACAACATTACTGCAAAGGACTCTGTTTTCACTGTCATGAGGCAAGCCACTTGACCAGAGCCTACCCTAAGAAGCACACTGCCCCAATCTCACTGGCGTAAATAAATGCTTCTTCCCAGTCTTACAAATTCATCCAAGTGACCATAGATGTAGCGGGGAACAAGTGCAAGATTGAAGCCTTTATCAATACAGGAGAAGATGAAAGTTTCATCAACACCAGCCTAGAAGAGGAATTAGGCTTGACAGCCTCAGAGAGTAGCCTACAAGTAATCATGGGAAACAGCTCTTTAGACACCAGCTATGAGTGTGAACAAGAACTTCTGTTGACCATTAGACACAATGTATACCTGTTGTCCCTGATCCTCTTGCCAGAACTACCCCACTCCCTTATACTGGGTGACTCCTGGTCCAACATACATGGCCTGATCTAGAACTACCGTGAGCAAACCGCCATGTTGGGCCAACCTGAACCCTGTGAAACTGTTCCTTTTTGCATGAGCCATGACTATTCCCCTACCAACAAACTCTTGACCATAAAGATAGAACCCAGCGTTGGGATACTGCCTACCCCCTACAGAGATGGAACCATGTGTTTAGTAAAGAAGCAGCCACAAAACTACCCAGCCATTCAATCTACGACCACGCCATAGACCTGTTACCAGGGACCCAACCACACCACGGCCCCATCTACAGCTGTAACCACCGCAAGCAAGTAGCCTTGAAAGCATACCTTGAGAATATGTCAAAAAAGGGTTCATCCAAGTGTCAAAAGCCCCCTGCTTGTTGCCCATGCTGTTTGTAGGAAAAAAGATGGTGGGATGCGTCCATGCGTGAATTACCAAAAACTGAACAACATTACTGTGAAGAACTGCTATCCCATCCCCAATGTCAACAACCTATGTGATGTACTGACTGGAGCCCAGGTGTACTCAAAAATTGACCTAAGATATGTGTTCAATCAAATCCAAATCAAGGACAGGAACAAGTACAAGACAGCCTTCAAACCTCAATATGGGCTGTATGAGTACCTTTTAATGCCCTTTGGCCTCTGCAACGCCCCCAGCACTTTCCAAAGGATGATCAACACTGTCCTAGAGGAATACCTTGACTGTTTTTGTGTGGCATATCTGTACAACATTCTCATCTACAGCAAGACTCACAAGGAACACCTGTGCCACCTGGACCTTATACTAGAAAAACTCTCCCAAGAAAACTTACATGCAAAGCTTAAGAAATGCAAATTCTTTCAGTCTGAAGTTGAATTCTTGGGATACATAGCAAAGACCGGTGGCTTTACCATGGCGCAGGATAAAGTAGAAGAAATAACATCTTGGATGGTGCCCAAAATCAGGAAAGATGTGAGAAGTTTTTTGGGCCTGGCAAATTACTACAGGGATTTAATCCAAAAAAATTTCTCACATTACCCTCCCCTTGACCTGCCTTTGCTCTGACAAGGTCACTTTTTCCTGGACTCCAGAATTTACCACTGCCTTTGACACCTTGAAACTTGCCTTCATCTCTGCCCCTGTCCTGGCCATGCCAGATTCCTCAAACCTTTTGTTCTGGAAACCAATGCGTCAGACTTCACGGTGGGTGAGGTCCCTCTTCAGGAAGGAGGGGATAGTATGCTACATCCTGTAGCATATTACTCCAAGAAGATTCTACCCGCAGAAGGAAACTACCCAATATATGACAAGGAGATGATAGCCATAATGAAGACCCTGAAGCATTGGCGCCAATACCTATGTGGCGCTGAATATCCATTAAAGGTCCTGAAAGACCACAAGAACTTGGTCTAATTCTTCAAACCATGCCAGCTTAACCAACAACAAGCAATATAGGCCTTAGAACTGGCTGGCTACACTCTGACCATAGACTACAAGCCAGGGAAGGTGAACGTGGTACCCAGCGCCCTAAGTAGAAGAACTGACCTAGTGCCTACCCACCTAGAAACTTGCAGCCACAACACCCAAGTCCTCTTGGATACAGCAAGTCTAGGCATTTACCTGAGATTGATGAAAATCAGAGCCAGCAAACCAGAATTACTAAGGGCCCAAACACTAGACAAGTTCACCAAGATCATGATCTCTGACCTCTCCAAATCCTTGGATAGCGCCCACTACCAAAAATACTACTCATTGAAGGGAACAACGCTAATGCTCCACAAAGCTACTGAGTGCTATGCCCAAGTCTAGATCAGAGCCTGGGAACCAGAAATTGCAATTAGCCTAAATGATCCAAGTCCACTAATCTTCATGAGAAGATTAGCTGCATTAACAACGTCATTAATACAAGAATATCTCAGCAATTAACAAACTTAAATCAATGATCAAACCCGCGTTTAAAAGCTCCAAATCTTCCTGACAACTTTCTCTATGTGATAAAAGCATATTAATCTACCCGTTTATGCAATAAATTTAGTTCAAAAGTGATGGCAAAAGTGACCCCAGTTTAGATGCAAATATAAATTCCTTCCTAAAGCTTGCATTAGAAATGTTATAAAATGAGCGCCATGAAATGAAGAAAGGACGCCAGCATCAACCAATACATCCTAGTTCATCCTAGTTAGTCCTTCCTATATTTACATCTCCTTCCCTTCCCTTTCCCCTTTCCCTTCCTATTCCAGCTGTCTTCCTGTGAGAGTATAAATAAAGGACTGTCTCAACCAACCTGTTTAACTTAGGATGAAAGCCATAGCTCTAGACCGCTCTTCTCTGCCATACCTATCTGAGTAGAGTTGCCTGGGCCATGACAATACATGATAAAAATACATCCCAGTGCACAGAGACTTATCATCTCACACTATATCTACTAAAAAACAAAAAATAAATCACTCAAGCCAGATAAAATGATAGGACATGCCATTTCAAAAACAGCACTTCAAATTACGCCATCTTGAATTTAATTTGAGATGGTGTGTTTGCGTTAGCAATTTAAAATCATAAAAAATAAAATAATTAATAAAATAGTTTAAAGTTACATATGATTTTATAATGCGGCATCTTGAATTTATGCCATCTCAATTTTTTCACTTTGAGTCAGATTAATTAAATCTTATTTTGCTAACTTTATTTACATATGAAATCACTTGGTGTGAGGCGTGCATATGCCATCTCAACTTTACATCATTTTGAATCACACTATTTATATTTAACTAAAATAAGCTTATTCAAAAACTAAAATAAAGCCTGTTGTATTGGCAGAAGATGTTCCTATAGTATTAATCCAAGACACTTATACTAAGAACAACCTAAAATAACACCCCTATGATAGTCCTACTAGTGATTGTTATTGTTGGATAAAAATAACCAGTTTTGGTATATGTAATTTATAGCTTTATTATACATGGATAAGTTGATAAAGAATCTATTAATAAAATATTTTAATAGTGATTTAAATATGGAAGGGGATGATTACGCCATTTTGATTTACATCACTTTGAATTCCACCAAGTTTCATATCACTGTCAGGATACCAAGAGTACTGTGGAGCTCCAGAAGGTGAGGGAGGAGTTGAAGCAGGTACTGGCATGGCCCATCAGATGATGAGACCTAACTTTACCAGGTAGGAAAGGGCCTTCCCAGCCACAGCCCAAGGTCCAGCCGCTGGCAAAGCAGAGTCAATCAATCCAGTGAGCGCCAGGTAAAGCACTCCCAGGAATTGACTACTCTGGCCAGTGGAATCAGAAGTGGGTGGGGTTGATATGGTTGATATGGTTAGTTTGGGTGTTGGAGGTGGTTCTATGGGTACCAGGTAGGCAGCAGGATTGTTATACTTCCTGTTGAATATCAAAGAGTAGATGGTGATTGCTTTGCTGTCATAGACAATTTGGTAGGGTTCCTTGGGTGCGTTTGGGAGGATGTACCACTGCAAGTCTTCCAAGGTCTAGGGTTTGTGATCAGGATTTGGGGGATACTCAGTGAAATGCACAGGGCCAAATGGAGTGTTGGGCAGGCAGTAGTAGTCAAAGGCTTTGGTTTTGTCAACTGAAGTCTGGCTATCTATTCCTGAGGATGGGTGCTGGTGCTTTGCAAATGCAGATGGAAGAGTATTAAAAACAGGTATGAAAACAAATTGGTGAATTGAAGGTTCATAACAACTTTATTGGTAAGTATTACAATACAGAATTTTCTCTGGTATTTCTGGTTTATATACTTACTCACATGCAAGTGCCTCTGGGCATTCTTCTGGTGCTATCTGTGTGGCAAGGCTTGATATCTCAGGTTCTGCTGTTTGGTTGGCTGCTTCATGGTCATTATTGGGGTTTTCAGGAACAGTTGTTTGGCTTTTTGATGGTCCATCTTGGCTTGGCTGGCCATTGATTCTGGCAGGTTTGGCTTCTGGGGTTATGGGGGTTTTTCCAATTTGATCACCTTTTTTGGACTGGCTTGACAGGCTTTCCTGAGGCCAAGGAACTTGATTAAAAAAGGGGTCCCCAATTGGGGACCCCAGATTACTTAATGGAGGGTGGGCTTGAACTGGGTTTACTGGGCAGCTAAAATTAGCCTGCCCAGGCCCAGCCAAACTCACTAAGGCTTGGGCATAGCTTTTGGGGCTCAGAACGGGCCCTGCAGCTACCACCAGGGCGGGAATGGTTGCCGCACCTGTATTTGCTTCAAAAAGCAAAAATCCAGGTGCAGGCAAATTTCCCCCACCCGCTAGCCCCGCCTGGTGGCTAGGAGCGGGTTTGATTCCTGCCAGGGGCATAAAAAATGTTACTTTTGTAACAATCACCCAATAAATTTGATGCATACAATGGATAGGAGAAAATAAGGGGAAATTACATATGGCGCAAGGCTACACTATATTAATTTTCCCACTGTGATTCTTGCTTTCCACTTTTCAAAAGTACTAGTTCACGTCAAAAACAATATTAATAAAAAATTTAATAAATTGCCTAAAACTTTGCAATTATATACTTTTTGGCCTCCTCTAAACAACTGGGTACTTTTTAACCCCATTTGTATAAGATAGTTTATGAGAAAATTAAGTTTTACTCTTTGGCCTGGTTGAGGTAGCTCCACCAAAAATTTGTTAATTCAATATAAAAAATGGTAAAAAACACTATGTTTTTGAGCTACAGCACCTCAATTACGTCACTTCAAAAGCGCCATTTTGACTGCAAGTTTTCAGTCAAAACTAAAAGTTTTGCCTACTTGTGTTACTTATAAAAAAATTTACAAAACAAAAAACATTGAAATTTTGACATTATATATTTTAAGACTTTCTCTATAAGAATAAGTAAAAATATTGACTATTTTTATAAAAAAAACATTCTCATTTTTCTCTTAAAAACAACCCCCAAATTGCTCATATTTCAATACTAATTTGCTTTTAGATGCCTCCCAAGTCAATCAATAAAGCTGCGTCCAAGGCCTATAAGTCCAAGGTCACTCCTCCCAAGGCCAAAAAGGCCAATACCATCCCAAAGAAGCAGCCTTCTAAGGCCACAGCTCACCCCAAGACTCCAACTCCATCACCTGAACCAGAGGGAAGCAGTCCTACCCCCTCCTCACTCTCCTTTTGTTTACTCCCCTTCAGACTCCCAAGAGAAGTTATTCATCTTCAACTGCCACTCTGATCCCACCTCAGAGCCTGAAGAGGAAGAGGAGCAAGAGCCTGAGCCTGGTGCTCCTGTTGATGAGCCAATTGAGCTCTGGGATCTTAACACTGTGCACAATATCTGCAATCAAAATGGAACCTTTGCTGTGCCCACCACATACCCTGTGTTGCATTATTGAATGGATCAGCCAAAACATAGTCTGTTTATGTTAAAGGCAATAGAATAATTACCCACTTGTTTTGCTGTGCTTGCTATTCTATGCCTGTAAACTCGTTTAATTGCGCCTAAAAAGCGCTATTTGAATCAAGGGTTTATTGTGCATAGAGCTTGGTCTTTACTTCTGCGGCTAATAATAGAATTGAAGCATTTAAGAGCCACTTTCCTTCATTTGGCAAGGCGTGTGAAACTGGTTTTTTTCTTATCCAGTCACTTTAAAATACCATTTCTCCACTGCCTCCATATGGCAAGTCCTTTTTTTGGTGCCTCTTTCCTTTGGCAATATTCTCCTGCCCCCACTATATAACCTTTTAACATATCAAATAAAGAACCAGTTTTATCTTATTATCTTCCTATATTCTTATGTCCTTACCCAGGCTGTCACTATACCACAACAGGTAGTATTAAGATAAATAATTAGTAGACTAACTATTTGTAGAAATCAACCCCCAGGCTTCATATTTTACAATACCCTGCCAGCTACCCAATTATGACCAAGAAGGGGGTGCTGGCTTTGTATATAAAGGGTACAGCTTCAGCTGTAACAACAAGAAGAAAGCAAAACACCAGCATCAGAAAAAATGTGATAATGTTGAGTGCCCAGAAAGGCTAAATACCTATGGGTTTACAAGAACTAAGGCATTAACTGTAGGTCATGACTGTGCCAAGTCTTTTGACTCCATATACCAACTGATCTGCTGGTTTATTTGGCAACTGCCAAAATTAACTCATTCTGCAAGTTGACTTACTATATGTCAATAATCAGAATTAAAAATACTTTAATTTCAACAGCATTGAAAAGTCAGAATTAAGTTTTAACTCATACAGACTACTAAATGTTGACACTTTTTTAATAAGCAGAAACCTGTTTCCTGAAAATTTTACTTAATAAAAATTAAGCCTCAAGATATTTTTTAGGGTAATGTGACAAGATAAATTTTAAAAAGTTCATAAAAAGTTATACATGACAATTAAAAAATTTCATAAAAATACACTTTTATTTTATTTTACTATGAAATTAGCTATCTTTACTATAATAAATTTTTTCCCACTTATAAAAACAAAAATATCCAATATACAAAAGGATACTACATAAAAATTTACATATTATAGCAAAATATAAAAATCAGAAACAGTAATATAAAGTTTTTTCTATGTTGAAAACTACAAAAAACATATAAATTACTAGTAAAATACCAATATAGGTCATGTAATACAGTCTAAAGCATTAAACTATCAATAGAAAATCAATGATTTTATAAAAACAGTATCATAAATATTTAATGAGTTATTTAGAATAACTATTTACTTAAAAATATTATACTTAATATATAAAAACTATATAAAAATTAGGCAATACTCAATAAATTTAATTGAAAGCTAGACTATGATCATCTGGTTGCCATTAAGAACTGTGGCAATCTTCTTGATGTATTCCCCAATCTCTGAAAGCTTATATTTGGCCTTGACAACGTCCTTGATCTTCTCTTGATACTGTTTCTCTTTGGTGGTTCTCTTCTTCTTGAATAGCGGTTCTCAATATCTCTGATGGATGCAACAGTTTTCCCCTGTTGGACTTTGAGGTGCTTGTAGAAGGTGTTGTATCTGGGCTTGATTCCAAAAGAGGACTTGATATGCTTATGCCAGCCCTCCAAAGATGAAGTTGTTATCATCTCATCCTTAAGAACTGCCTGGTAGTAGTTCCAGTTGGCTTTGGCTCTGGGCTTGCTCCAGCGCTTAGTGACCTTACGTCCAATCCACTGTGGTTTGTAATATTCAATAAAAGGGTAGAAGGCACCATCGTGTTTCTTGGCATATGGATCCTGGCATAAGAGCTCAAAGGCTTGTCCAGCATGCTCTGGCTTTAAAAAGGCTAGTGCTACAAACTGCTGAATTAAGAACTTGCACTTTCCTGATGTATCTAGACAGTGGAGCTTGCTGAGCTCAGGTAGACCCTTTAGTTGCCTGTTGACATTCTGTCAATAATGGAAAAAACACCCCTGGACCTCTCCATCAAAGGTATTTACAAAAGCGTTATACTGGGCAGTTTCATAGTCCATGATTATAGTTGAGGGTCCACGTGTTTTATCTTGAGCTTCTTTTTCTGCAGCAAGAGTGGCTTCATCCTTTTCATCATCATCTAGATTGACTCCAGTGTTATGGCCAGGGGGACTCTTTCTATTATTGGGTAGGGCTTTGATGCCCTCCTGAAGGATTTTAAAGGCCTTTGTGTAGATCTCTTCTGTTGCCCCCGGAAGAAGAAAGTAGGCAAATGGTAGCACCTTGCCTTCAATAAGGGATTGTACAACCCATAGTTGGTAAAAAAAGGTGGGGGCATACTGCAAAGGTACCATCACATAACCAGGTCTCTGAATCTCTTAACTGCTACAGGTTCTGTTGTGTAGCATAGCATATAATTCTTGCCTCTGCTGTAGGTCCATTATCATTTAAAAGGAATACCTCATCACCATTGAACATCTTTAACTCCTCTTCCAAGACTAACTCTCCTTGGACCATGGCAGATTTCTTATGGGGGAATAGATCACGGTGTTTGTCACATATGTACTTCACTAACTGGTTGCAGTCAGGGATGAGCTTCAGGTTCTCATTACTTAGGTGTGTGGTGGCCTTAACTGCCAGATCAGAAGCCTTGGCATCTTTGGAGACTGGGACCATTTGGTAGAGGTACCACTTTAGAAGCTTTTTGATAAGATTGATTGGAGCATTGCATGTGTGCTCTCCTTTTTCACTAGTGACTTTATCCCATCCTTCTGTATTGATCCTGGTAGCACAGCTTCTATCTTCACACACATAATGCTTGCTTCTCCTGCTCTCTTTTGATTGATGCAATTGAAAACATAGCCATCACAGACTAAACTTGCACCTCCTTTGACAGACATTAGAGGGAAAACCCGAGGGAACTTCTTTGGGAGCTTAAACTCTCCTTTGATGTTACATATATTGTGAGCCTTTAGGGGATCTCATGGGCCAATTGGTGCTTGATTATAGTCAGACAGGTAATCATCAGGATCTTCTTTATTGATACTTGATGAGAAGGATGGAGGTGCAGATTTGTTGGGCGGTGGAGGGGAATTATCCTGAGTTGGATTCTTGCGCTTTCTGGACTGGGATGAGCTTGATTCCTTTGAGCTTGATTCATCTGGGCTTGACTGGGGTTCTGGACTCTTGGGTATCTTCTTTCTTCCTTGCTTGTTTAGTGAAACCTCATCTCCTTCTGATTGGTACCAGCTTGGAGAAGAGGAGGGATCAGAGGAGGGCTCTTTGCTTTCAGGGTCTGGGGTTTTCTCCTTTGTCTTCTGTTTTGTTGAGGGCTCTTTGGCTGGTTTTTTGTTGGGGTAGGAACTTTGGGCCTTTCCAGAGGCTTTGGGTACTTTCTTGGTTGAATTGGGGTTCTTTTGTGGCTTCTTGAAAGATTTGTCCTACAATAATTAGAGTATAGTTCATAAAGTAAGAATAATCATGTGAGATATGAATAAAATTAAATAATAGTCACTTGTTTTATTTTTTATTATTAATTAAATAGTTTATAGAAGTACGGAAAGTAATTTTAGAGCTAGTCTATTAGTAAAGAATAGAAAAAAAACAATGTTTAAGTAAAAAGTTGACATTCTGGTAGTCACAATAGTCAAAAATATTTAATTTAGTTTGTCAGCATAAAAAACGCTTTAATTTTGACGTTGACATACTGACAGTCAGCATTAAAGTAGAAAAACACTATGTAAATCACTTATAAAGCTTGGTTAATATTTTCCGGAGTTGGTTTTTTAAGTCCAAAATTGATTATTTTTAAATTTAAAAAAATTTAAAGATTTGCATATGTAACTTATTAAAACTAAATTATAGGGATTGTAGAGGGAAGTCTAAAGTACAGCCCTGGGTACTTTGTCCTGAATTACCATACCATTATATATGTGCTTTTTGTTAAGTGGTAGTGTTTTACTAATAAACCAGTGAAGGTGTCAACATTCAGGCAGTCAGTGTTCTTTTATAGCAACTCTCCTATTAAATCTCGGTTAAATTATGTCACTTTGTTTGCTTAGCCAAACCTCTTTGTTTCAATTTAGGCAAAGTTTCAATTTGACACAAAGTTGACATTATAATTACATATATAATTTCTAGTTTTAACATATGCGTTTTGGCTTAAGTGGACTTCTGGAAATAAGCTATAGTTTATCCAGTGAGTTTAGAATAACAGTAAATATCTACATAATACAAAGAATACTCTGAAAGTTTGCATATGTCTTTGTTCAATGCTTATCTTATTATTTATTTAATAAAACAGTAGTATAAAATATAAAAAATAGTTATTTTTAGAACATTGTATAATTTATTAAGAAACTCATGGATTCTTATTTGGGGTTGACATCCAGATATTACTTACTGTAGTCAACCTTAATGTAAAAGTACAAAGATTCTTACATTTTCATAGTAAGTTATATTAGTTTTTTGGCTTAAAATTAAGCCTTTGTTTAAGTGGTGTTGACATTATGTCTGTTCCTTTTTAATTTTGCAATTCTGACTTAATAATTCACTATGAAAAATTAGCTTAGTTTTGGAAATGCCCAATTCCGGCGGATAAATACTAAAATAATGTCAACTTACTGAATGTCCACAACTTATTGACATTCATTAAGTTGACTTGCAGAATGAGTTAATTCTGGCGGTTGCTGTTTCTTTGCCAGGTCATCCCAAACACCAAAGATCAAGCTACCTGTCATAAAAGTTGCAGCAAAGGGTTGCTAGTTTCTACAAAAAGTTAGTCAGTGACCTTAAATCTTAATACTATACCTGTTGATGGTATAGTGGCAGCCTATGAAGGACAAAAGAATAATAAGGTGTATAGACAAGACTGGTATTTATTTAGATAGTATTGCACTTATATAGTGTGAGGCGGGGGAATTGCCACCAGAGGCAGGGAGGCACAGACAGAAGAACTTTACAAATGGAGGAGAGTGGGTTGACACAGCTAAAAGTCCTGTGCAAGAGAACAACTGCTTTCTCACGGCTTTCCTTAAGGAGGTAGATATAAATAACTTTGTCATTTTTATTTATAATCCCAGAAGTAAAGCCTGTGCCTTGTGCGCATTTGAAAGGCAAATCAAACACCTGTTTTAGGGGCGTTTTAAACATCTTTATCACTAGTAGAATTAGAATGCAATAGCGCGACCGCGCAATTGTTTCATTGCTTAATCCCTAGATGGATGACTTTTTGTCTAATCCATTCAGGATCTGCAACATTTCCCTCCACTGGATTAGACAACAGGGTTAAAAATGGCTGGTGTCTCTAGGTGACGGCTATGGTGAACAATCCCTCTAGAAGAGTCACAAGAAGAGTCTTGAAGAAGGTGCAAGTAGTAATTCCAAAGAGGCGCAAGCATACCAGGCCAAAGAATATGATGAAGGCAGAAGGGAAGCAAGTAGTCCTGCATGATGTGGACGGCAGCTACCTGGACTTGGGGGTTCACTTAGATCAGCTACTGGTGCCTCAGCTGGCCTTAGAGGGGACAGACCCATTGTTTGCTGTGCTGTTCCTAGCTTTTAGTGAGCCCAAGGAGGTGACAGGAACTGGGTTGCAATGGGGTAACAGTATTCATTGGCAGTTCTCCATGTGGGCGGCAGAAGAATACTTGGAGGCTCAGCTGAAGAAATTCCAATTTGGGGGTCAAGGCCTTTCAGTCTTGCAACAGGGAATGGTATCCAACATAGTGAAGTCAGTCCTTTGCGCTTGGGCAACACCTGGGGTTACTGACGCTCAACCAGTCAGTTGGAAAACCTCTGACAACTTTGAGCAACGTCTTTGGCAAGCCTTCCAGGAAGTGTTGAAGTCATACACAGTGGAGGGGACTGCCCATCTGATGCCAATGGTGATGGCTGGCAACCTTGTTCTTCAAGGAACCAACTGCTGTGATACCAAGCGGGAGGAGAACATGGAGGTCTTCCTTGAGTGGGCCTTGTTGGTATTCTACGGGGTGGGTGGTCAGATCCCAGTAGAGTATGCCCTTTGTGAGAGTCTTCTGTGGGACTGTATCTTCTTGGGGGTCGCCTTTCCTGTGGACATTGGGGTCAATTGTGTGTCTCGCTTGGTGGGGGTTCATTGCCCAATCCTTGGTCATTGGCTTTGTGGATCTGTAGGTAACCAGTTGTGTTTCTTGGCTGTCATTCAGGTGATAGAACAGTTGGTGCGGAACTGGAAGAGTCTTGCCAGTCTCTAATAAACACCTTGTTCTTTTATTCTTATTCCTCATACTTTGGTACAACACTATTGCAAACAGGACAACAACCCATGGAATTTTTTAATTAGGCTTTTGTTTTTTTTGGGTTATTGTCCTCATTGGGGCTTACTCTTGGTCACTAGGAGCAGCACACATATACTGAGTGTGTACTCTAGTGATCAATTGCCCAGAATGGGGCTCCTTAAGGGTGTAGGAGTTGGGGCTGGTCTTCTGGATAACTTGAACTGGACCTTGCCAAAGGGAGGCAATTTCGGATTTGCGGCTGTACCCTCTATTGCTGAAGAAGTAGACTGAGTCTCCTACCAGGTAAGTGGGTAAGACGGGGCGTTTGGATGCAGCTTGTTCTAGGTCTTGCAACTTATGGTTTAAGTTTACAGTGTAGGCCTCTGATTGCAAGCAAATAAGGGTTTGAACCAGCTTGTTGAGGTACGCCTCTGGGAACACAGCCATGCTGGGCTTTACCAAGGAATATATTAAAGGGGGAAATCCTGGTTGCCGGCCGTAGAGCAATTGAAAGGGCGGCTTGCCAGTGGCCCAATGGTACCCAATGTTGTATACAAAGGTGGCCGCAGGAAGGAAGGTATCCCATTCAGTCTCATGTTAGTGACTGAGCTTCTGGAGTATCTGGACCAGGCTCCCATTAGTGCGCTCTACCATGCCATTTGTCTGTGGGTGATAAGGAGTGGATAGCGTCCCACAAATCCCCATCAGTTGGTTGAGGCGGGGGATTATATAACTGGTGAAGTTCGTACCATTGTCTTTCAGCAGGATCTGGGGGCAACCATGTTTGTATATGATGTTATCCAGGATGAATGTGGCTGTCACTAGTGCAGATTGGTTGGGAATTTCCTTGGCTTCTACCCATTTAGTCAGATGGTCAACTGCCACAATGATGAACTTGTTTTGACTGTTGGTAGCTGGCAGGGGGCCCACTACGTCAATGGCTATAGTGTGGAAGGCAAACCCAGGGCGTACCAGTCTATGTTGAAACTTGGCAACCTTAGGCCTCTCAATGTTGCAGTCATGACAGTTGGCTAGCGTATCCACTATGTCAGTGTGCATTCCTTCCCAGAAGCAGTACTGCTGTAGCAGAGCTAATGTCTTCTGTATGCCACCATGGCCAGTAGTCTTGTGAGCGGCCACTACTGAGTCCATGCGTAGGGATGGGCGTATGTAGGGTAGCCAAGAGTCTCCACAAAGCTTCAGGAGTTGTCCCTTAGAGACCTTGGTATCAACAGCTAACTTCTTGAGAGCCCTCTGTATCTCTACTGGCTCCTCTCCCCACAAAGAAGGATCCTCCATAAGCTTGTCATAGAGAATGTCAGCCATGGGGGATACTAAGACAACAGATGGAAGGCAGTAGAGACAGTCAGCATTCTGGTGGGCTGCCCTGGCTCAATGAAGAATCTCATAGTCATAAGCCTGAAGTTTAATGGCCCAACGTGCCAGACGTCCTTCAGGGTTCTTGAGGGTCTTCAGCCATTGCAAGGAGGCATGGTCTGTTACAACCGTGAAACGTAACCCATGGAGATAGACTCTGAACTATTGGTAGTAGTATATCACAGCCAGACACTCTTGTTTGGTGACAGTGTAGTTTCTCTTGTGAACATTAAGCGTACGTGAGCAGTATCCAACAGGGTGTTCAAGTCTGTTGGAGTCCAGTTGGGAGAGAACACCCCCAATTACCGTCAGACTAGCATCTGTATGAACCACAAACAGCTTGGCAAAGTCAGGGTAGGCCAGCACAGGAGCTGCAGTCAGTGTTCCTTTGAGAGCATTGAAGGCTGATTGTCACGCTGGGCTCCAGAAGAATTCCTTATCAGCTTGAAGAAGCTGAAAAAGGGGGTCACCCAGGGATGCAAAGTTGGGGATGAAGCAGCTGTAGTACCTAATCATCCCCAGGAAGACTTGCACGTCCCGCTTATTGACTGGGATCTGTATTTGCTCAATGGCTTCCACCTTCAGAGGTACAGGGGAGAGTCCATCTTGGCTAATGATGAACCCAAGGAACTCAAGGTGCTCTTTGAAGAAGTTTCACTTGCGTGGCTTGAGCTTGAGATTAGCTGCAAGTAACCTCTGGAAGACTTCCTCCAAGTGTTGTAGGTGATCATTAAAGATTTGGGAGAATACATTAATGTCATTCAGGTAGACCAAGATACTGGTGAGTTTGAGGTTGCCCATCACTGCATTCATGGCCCGCTGGAAGGTGACTGGGGCATTGGAAAGACCTTGAGGCATCCTTGTGGGTTGAAATAGCCCTTGGTCAGTGATGATTGCACATTTTTCTTGATCAGCAGGGGGTAGGTCAATCTGCCAGTACCCACTGATAAGGTCCATGGCGCTGAATAACTTGGCGCCACCCAGTTGGTTCAAGGTATTGTCAATACAAGGGAGGGGATATGAATCCTTCTTGGTAACAGCATTCAGTTGACAGTAGTCAATCACCACATGGTTGCTGCCATCCTTCTTTTTGACAATCAGGGAGAGGGGAAGCCCAAGGGCTTTTACTGGGGACCAGTAAGCCAAATACCAATAGCTTCTGAAGCTCTTTGTTAGCCACAGCATGATTGGCTTGACTGCGCCGTATAGGTCTGGAGTGTATAGGTGGACTGCCTTAGGTGTCAATATGATGCGCAACATCTGCAGCCTTTCCCAGATCATAATCATCCTTGGCAAACACATCTTTATACTGGGCAAAGAGATCCATAGCTTGATTCTTCTGCTCTTCAGAGAGGCTAGATAGAGAGTTGCACCTTATGACCAATAGCACCAGTAGTTGCTCACAGGGTAGACCCAACTCAGAGAAGTCTGCAAAGGGGGCAGTCTCCTGCAGGTTGTCATGCTCTTCCAGTTGTATATAAGCCAGAAGTTGGTGTTTGGTGACAACCATAGCTTCACAACTCATGTTGGCCAAGAGTATTAGTACCTCCTTCTCACTTGGCATGAGGATGCCTGGTGCAACCCATGGTTCTAGTCTGGAGGCATTAGGGATGCCAAAGATTTCTTCATGAGTGCCAGCTGGTAGAGCCAGCAAGAGGCTTGTATTGTGGATCACCTGGGCTCCAGGTGGGATTGTCACATTACAAGAGGCGTAGACTGGGATACCCTTGGCTTCCCCAATTGAGAGAGGTAGCACCTTGACCTTCTTACTACTCAGTGTATAAGTAACTGGAAGTTCTCCGTTGGCGTACTCCAGATTGATGTAGTGCAAACGTCGTAAGGGCAGGCCAGACGGGCAATCACCATGATAGAACATGGGTATGAAATGGCCCAATATTCCAAATGTATGGTCTCCATGGTTAGTCACAGTGCCATACTGAACCATGAAGCTAGTCCCAATAAGAATGCCATAGCTGTTGTTTTCCAGGACTATAGCAGGAGCAGTGACCATTAGCTTCCCAAAGCAAAGAGGGAGGGAAGAGTAGGCTCCTTTTGCTCTAGTGGTCAGTGGCCCAGCAGTACCAAACTCTTCATGGTAAGCCAAGTCCGGTGCCAGCTTAAGCTTCTTAACCAGCCAAGAGGATATAATGTTTCCAGGGGCACCAGTATCCAGTATGGCCCGGACATGAGTCTTGTTCACTACCAGGTTGATATAGGTGCAATCCTGACGGTCCTCTCTGATCTCCACAATCTTTGAGACCTGGTGTACGCTTAGTCCTTTGAACTTCTCCAGGAAGGTAGCCATGGCAGCTCCCACAGCTGGGCTTACTTCCTTGAGGGATTCTAAAAGTGCTGAGACGTTTACTGTGCAGAGCAGCTTGGCCAGTCTTTCAGCACTATCCTCCTCATGAGTGACTTCAACACCTGGTTGATCCAGTTGTTCAGCATAGGGTAGGGATACTGTTATCCAAGCTATTTGGGGGATAACCACCTCAGAGCAAAGTGTAGTCCAATGAGTTTGTGTGTTAACAGTGAGGACTCAATGGAGGAGGTCCTCTTGAACTCCATCAGACTCCACATCCTCATGTATTGGTTTGGAGTTGAAGTCAATCAGGGAGGGTTTATCCTTAGGGTTGGTCCCAGAGAATGGCAAGGCAGCAGGACTCTGATCTGGTTTGTCAGGGGGCAGTGGTAGGGGGGAGATAAGGGTGTCAAAATTACAAAGGCAGCCAAGAATTTCTCCTTGTCCTGGCTGCTTAGTAGTTTTTTGACTGGTCCACATTGTCCTCCTCAATATCAGTGTCCTCCATGCCTACATGATGGATCTTTTGGCGTGGATTCCTACATTCCTGAGAGAAGTGGCCAGCCATACCACATTTGAAGCAAGTACAGGGGCTATTGTTGACTGGAGCAGGCCCAACCTTGTTGGAAGGCTTGGGCATCTTGACCGCCATGCGGGGTCTATGCTCAGATTGCTAGTGAGGGCAGCCTTCAGGAAGAGGGACTTTGAACTCCTTCTTGTAGGTGTGTAGGAGGCGGATCAGATCTGGTACAGTGTGAGTGTTGTAAATGCCTGACTTAAGGGCCAGAGATAGTTCCCAGTTGACACGTACAGCATTAAGGAGTGCTGACTGCACATCAATAAACTGCACTGCACTCATAGACAACAGAGTTTGAGCTTCAAGGTAGAACCTAGAAGTGAAGTCTTCTAGGGTTTCCCCCACCTTTAACTTGGTGTCAACAAAGTCCATCTTATAACCAAGGAGTGCTTTTTGGCTACCAAATTCTTCTGTCAAGGCTCTGGAGACGTTGGCAAAAGTCCAGCCATTCTTGGGGAGATGTGGCAAGATAATGGTTTGAGTCTCAGCATCCAGACAGTTGATGATTGTGGAGTCTCTCATGGCATTGTCTGCGCCATACATGGAGTTCTGGTACAGACGTAAAAACATGACCATATTGCTCTTGCGGTCAAACTTGGGTAGATTGATGGGCTTGAAGTTGTTGGAGCCATGTTGGAGGGGAGCAGATGTGATCCTCACTAGAGAGCGGGTGAGATAGGAACAGCTGAGAGTAGAGGCAGCAAACCTAGCCTCAGAGGCATGGCAACAATTTTCCTCTTGCTGGGCTTTGCGTTCACCTTCTCTGTTTTGAGCAGCTCCAGAAGCTTCAGGGGTGGCCAGGATGTCATCCTCAGACTCCAGTACTGGCTCTAATACTTGTACAGCGTTGGGAGCCAACTGAGTGTGGTCCTCATTGCTTTTGTAGCTATGATAGAACTCAGGACTAGAGGACCTCAGTGGACTGTTGTGACTCTTGGAGTTGATGGACATAGCCTGTAAGTTGACGGCCATAATCTTACTGTCCATCCTATCAAATTGGCTCTGGAAGGCGTCCAGGAGAAGTTGTTGCTTGTCCAGCTCATCTTGGTAGACCTTGTTCTCCTGACAGGTGATATCCAGTTCATCTTCCAGAGAGGTGATGCTCTTTTTGTGGGTGGAAAGCTCAGCTTGGAGCAAGGCTATTACTTCCTTGTCCTTCCTGACTTGGGTCTGGCTGTTGGCTCTGTCATGCAATTGGTGGAGTTTGAGACTATCCTGAAGTTCTGACACAGTGTGGTAGCCATTAAACAGGAAGGCAAGATTGGCACTCTGCTGGACCAATTCTGTCTGCACCTTCTTGTAGTGATCAAAGAGCTCAAGGATGTCTCAACCAAGAAGGGCGCTGGAAGGGGAGTTTTTGGTGGCGTCAGAAGTGGGGGTGAACAAGGGGATGGTGGCAAGGCGGCGGGCTAAGACTTCCACCTCATGAGTCAGGCTTTAAACCATGGGGCCAGTCTCCAGCACGTGCTTAGTAACCACACTAATTCAATTGGCATCTAAACCCTGATGGATGAGGGTCTGTACCATATGCACTGGAACTAGCTTAGCTATACCCACTTCAATGGCATCAACCCAGTGGAGCATGGTGTTCTGGGTGTTGGTGACTTTGGCAAGATACTAATTGACAGTGGTGAAAGTATTGCCCAGCTCAGAGTACAGAACCTGGAGGAACGTCTGTTGGTTAGATACCAGTATTCCCTGGTCATGCACTAGGCTTTGGATGCAGCCCAGGTGCATTTGGTTGTGGCATACGGCAGGATAGGCAAATTGGTGTAGGTAGTCCTTGATATGTTCAACAGTACAGAGGTCACGGTGGAGCTGGTCAGGGTTGAACTGGGAGAGATTCTGAAAGCGACCCAAGGCGTTTTCAGCAGAAGGCTGCTAGATGGCCAGGTGTTCAGAGCAAGAACCATTGCCGGCAGCACTAGCATCCATGGCGTGTATGGCATTACAGAGGGCGTCCTTGGAAGGTGAAGAGTTGGCGTCCATCTCCAAGGGGGCAGGGGCTTGTAGGAGCAGTGGTTGACCAAAAACAATAGCTTGGGGGTGTTGATGTTCTGGCATGAATTGGCTTAGGTTAGGCAGGCCATAGTAGCGCCTGCTCTTTCCCCAGCATGGACATTAGCAGCAGTAAAGGCTGGTGCCTGGTGGTAAGGAGAAGCAGTGGAAGGAGACTGGGCCAGGGGCATTCCTCCCTCCTCATTGAAAGGGCCACGGGGGTGTGGGCTGTTGGTGTTGTAAGACATGAGTGCCAATGTCGTAAAATTTGCAGCAAAGGGTTGCTAGTTTCTACAAACAGTTAGTCAGTGACCTTAATTCTTAATACTATACCTGTTGATGGTATAGTGGCAGCCTATGAAGGACAGAAGAATAATAAGGTGTATAGACAAAACTGGTATTTATTTAGATAGTATTGCACTTATATAGTGTGAGGCAGGGGAATTGCCACCAGAGGCAGGGAGGCATAGACAGAAGAACTTTCCAAATGGAGGAGAGTGGGTTAACACAGCTAAAAGTCCTGTGCAAGAGAACGACCGCTTTCTTGCGGCTTTCCTTAAGGAGGTAGATATAAATAACTTTGTTGTTCTATTTATAATCCCAGAAGTGAATCCTGTGCCTTGTGCGCGTTTGAAAGGCGAATTGAACACCTGTTTTAGAGGCGTTTTAAACGTCTTTATCACTAGTAGAATTAGGATGCAATAGCGCAACTGCGTAATTGTTCCATCGCTTAATCCCTAGATGGACAACTTTTTGTCTAATCCATTCAGGATCTGCGACACCGCCACTGAGGTCACCAATGATGCCCTCCTTAATTTAAATGATACCAAACTTGCCACTGTTGGTGGCGCCTCAAAATTACAGAGATATCTCACTGATCAGAGGTATGCTCTGAGCGCTGAAGGCATCAGTGCTACATCAATCAATCAGTTGATTCTAACTGAGGAGCAGAAGCTTTCATGGCATGAAGAGAGATTTCTCCTCCACAATGACAGCCAAAATGCCCATGAGCAAATTATTTTCTTTGCTACCTCCCAGGATCTCCACAACATTCTCAACTGCAAGACCTGGCTTGCAGATGGGAATTTCTCTACCTGCCCAAAGCTATTTAGCCAGCTTTGGAACATTCACAGGAAGGTGGAAAGTATATTTCTTCTCTTGGTCTTCTTCTTCCTCCCAAATAAGAAGCAGGAAACTTATGTCTGTGCTCTTTCAATTTTGAAGGCCAAGTTGGATGAGCTCCTCTCAACCATCAAAGAGGGGCCAAAGGAAATTAGAGGGCGTAAAAAGAAGGCCCAGCCCCAGGAAAATGAAGCCATTCCAATCAAAAAGCAGTTAGAAATCTTTCCCTACCACAAATATCTAGTAGTGGATTTGAACAGGCTCAGGCAAATTCCTTCATAAAAGTCTTCAAGAGCTCCCCCAGGGATGCTACTTTCACTTTTGGCAGGCACTCTGCTGCTGCCTTCAAAAATTCTCTGATCTGCATGAGCTTGTTGATGCAGAAGGCTTAAAAAAGGCCAAGGACTTCTTCAATTTCTTTGCTGCCCTTGCCTTAGTAAGAAAGGAGGAGACAAATGCCTTCTATGATACCCTCCTCTGTCATCCATATATCATAGCCAACCAGGCAGCCTTTACGCCTTTTATTGAGTATTTTGAAACTCAATGGGTTGGTATTTTTTCAGGGAGCATGCTACATCATAAAAAACAGTGACTCAATCCAATGGAACTGCTATAAGCAGGTCAAAGACAGTCTCATCAAGACTATCTCTTCCCTTGAAGGGTGGCATAGCCAGTTTGCTACAAGGGTCAGGGTTCAGAAGCCCAAATTCAACAAGATAATGGTGCATCTAAAAACACAGCAGGTCATCTCTGCCTGCCTCTTCAAGACCAGCATGAAGACTAAGGGAAACCCCCCAAGCAGACTAAGGAAGTTAAAAAGTATTCAGATATCAGCAAATTTGTTCTTACATACTATCCTAAGGATAGAAAGCTTGAGCATCTCCAAGCTATCTCAGTTGTATTTTCTACCAATGTTTGAGCCATTTTATAATAAGCATTACTTTATCTTATTTCTTATTTCCTTTACTTTTATCTTTCTTTTGATTTTATTAGTATTTGGTACAAATATCTGCTTTTTTTAAAGTATAGATCATAGTTATGATAGATGAAAATGACTGTTTTTGTGTATATTTTGAATTTTGGGCTTTACACAGCCTTGTTGCTACTTATCAACCCCATTTTTTATTGTAGATTTGGAATTCTGAGGCTTTTTTAAGCCTATGCAATGGGTCTTTAAACTTTATTTTTTGAGAATTTTTTAGGGTTTTTTTGGGGTTCAAAAATCTAAAATTTTAAAACCTGTTTTTCTTAGTCAAAATGCCGTAAATCAAAATGGTGTTTTTACTATAAAATTGAGATGGCTAAAAATCAAGATGGTGTATTTAGAGATAGAGTTTTTTGAGATGCTGTTTTCAAAATGGCGTGTTGTACCAATAAAACTGGACCAGCATGGTATTTGGGTCTCTAAGCAGGTGATCCAGGTGTGAATGCATGAAATTTTAAGCTTGGTGCAACTATTATCCAATAATTTTGTGGATGAATGACTTGAGTCTAAAAATACACCATACAGTCCAGAATTGGGGGTGCTGGCTAGACAGCTTCTAAAAACAACTAGTGATGCTCAATTTTTTATCCTACTAAAAACTAACCTTAACTTTCCTCTATCATGACCCCAAAAAAGCTATAAACTCCAGTGGCAAAAACCCACAGGCTGATTTTTGGGGCATATTTGGCAGTTTTCTAAATAAGGGCTATATTTTTGCACTTTAATTTATTATTTCAGAAGATACAAATACAAGCCCATAATAGAGGCCATGCTGGAGACATGAAAGTCAGCAAAGGCCAACTACACAGTCTATTTAAACCATCAAATGAAGGGCAATCAATTTACAAAGGATGTCATCCAAGAGGCGGGATTCTAGTGTTTCATATACTCACCAGGCCATGCAGACTGTCATCTTGCTGATATTATGTTTTAAAATATTGGTAGTATAATACAATCCAGGGATCCAAAGGACATATCTGCTATAATAATGGGTTTAAATCATCATAATGGACTATCTTCCCAGAGTGCTGTCTATGATACTTTCTATGAGTCCGTGTTTAATATGTTAAATACAGGAAAAAGTTGCCTTGATCCCTGTCTTCCCTTATTGTTCTGCTCTATTTACCCTCACCCATGACAGAAGAGCAGTACAAAGCGCTACATAGTGCAGAAAGTGTTTCTGTAAATGGGATTATATTGTCTTTTCTGCATACACAACTCCCTCTCTCAAAACCAACCTGCATACTCCCTCCCATTCCAATTGATTCCTCTAGCTATACTTGAACACAAGGCTCCTTGGCTAACCACAAATTTATTTTAAGAATAAAACTGTTCTTTGTGTGCTTCCAGATTGCCTGTTTTCTTTGCTTTTTTATATATTGTAGCTAAATAAATGCATATCAGGGATTTTATAAAAGCACAATTTTATTTGTTTTATATATCATTTGTCTGGAATATATTGGGTTCAAATTGTCTGCAAGTTGAATCAGTATCCCAAAAAAATATCCATTGAAATTGCAGTTGAAGTAGATTTTATTAATCATACCAAGCATTTCCAAATGCTTTCAGTTTCTTGATTCACCTGATTACTACAAAGCTAATTGCACCCAAATACAGAATCAACATAAAATGTAAAATATAAAACAGGCTATTGTTTGGTTGATTTCTAGAGTTTCAGTGCCATTATTGGTATGCTGACAAGACACATGTTGCTGAACAATTCTGTCATTGGATTAGGTGGCAATTTGTGGCTTATTGGTATACCAATAATAATACCATAAATATAGAAGCTGACCAAAGAAAGCCAGTTTTATATTTTATACTTTATGTTGATTCTGTATTTGGGTGCTATTATTTTTATAGTTATCAGGTGAATCAAGAGAACTGAAGTCATTTGGAAATGCTTGGTATGATTCTAATAATATCTACTTCAACTTCAATCTTAATGAATATCTTTTTGGGATACTGATTTAACTTGCTGACAATGTGAACTCAATATATTACAGATGAAGGATACATAAAACAAAATCACATCATTAAATAATCCCTGTTATATGTTTAATTGGTTAAAAGAGACAAAGAAAACACATACAGCAGGGAATCTGAAAGAAATTAAAGTACAGTCAGATTCTTAAAATGACTTTGTGGTTAGCCATGAGAGCCTTGTATTCAAATATGGCTAGAGAGATCAATTATGGATAAGATGGAGTGTTTGGGATGGGTGTGAGGGGGGATTTTGGTATGCAAAGAATACAATAAAAGCCTATTTTCAGAAATACTTGCTACACTATGTAGCACATTTTACTTCTCTTCTATCATGGGTGGGGTAAATAGAGCAGATCAACAAGGGGAGACAAGGATCAGGGTGGCTTTTTCCTGTATTAAACATATGAAACACTAACTCAGAGAAAAGATTAGAGGCAGAAATCTGGGTAAACAGTCCAGTTGGGCCATTTAGATCCAGTAGTATAGCAGCCATGCTCTTTGAATCCCTGGTTTAGATTATTTTGCCAATGTTTTAAGCATAATATCATCAAGATAATAGTTATAATGGCCTGGTGAGTATATGAAGCACTAGAATCCCGCCTCTTGGATGACATCTTTTGTAAATTGATTGCTTTTTATTTGATGGCTCACATAGACTGTGTAGTTAGTCCCTGTTGACTTTCATATCTCTAGAATGGTATTTATGGTAGATTTTTATTCATATCTGCTAAAATAATTAGCCAAAGTTCAATAAAATACAACACCTCTCAGGAAAATACCAAAACACCCCAAAAAATAAGCCTGTGGTTTTTTGCCACTTTTATCATGAAAAATTTTGGAGGCCATAATTCTAGCAAGCTACAACTAGTTTGTAGTAAGGTACAAAAGTTATATCATCCCTAGTTGACATGAGAAGCCATCTAGACAGTGCCATCAATTCTGGATTGTATGATGTACTTTTGTATACAACCCAATTATTCTCACAATTCTTGGATAATACTTGTACCAAGATTACACCACTGTGCATCTTCACCTGGACCACCTGCTTAGAGACCCAAATACCATTCTGGTCCAGTTGATATATGAATTTAGTGATTTTGATGTTGGGGCTTTTTTTAGTATAGGCAGCATGATATGATAAGTCTCTGTGCACTGGGATGCCTTTGTCAAAACAGCAGGCTTGACCCGCCAGCAAGGTTCTGAACAAGTGGTTTTGTAACCCGCAATCCAATTACCCGGCCACTTGAAGCCAGACTAGGAGGTCAACTCAAGTTGCCAAATCCAACAACATGAACAGATGATGATCCTTTATGGTGGATATCTTGTTTTGGCGCTTGACTCATTACTAGGATCAAGCCACCCCCTTCACCATCCATCTGTGTGATCAACACAATAATGTTCCTGTTATCCTTGATTCAAAATGACTATATAATCACTATCTCTCAATAAAGATTATTATCTAGCTTCTAAATATTTTCCCCCTTGTAACTCTGCTAAAACAGCACAGTTACAACACATTTTTATAATACATGAGCTTTGTGTTGATAGTTTTTCCACACTTTAATACCTCATTAAACTCTCTCATGATGGTTGCCCAGGTGACCCAAGGCGTTAAGTGATTGCTCAAAAGTCTAGCCTCTGAGTGTTCAAGCCATAGTCTTCTGGTCAATCTGAATGGATATAATCTTTGGCCTTTCTTTGATGTTGTGCTTGAGTCTGCTTTCTTAGAAACGAAAGATTCTGATTAGATGATTCATCCAGTTAAACAAGGGTAGAGTTGACCAGAGATGAATAGGTTTTAATGTCTTCTTGTACAAAGGCCTGATAATTGCCCTGATCAGAGGTGGTCTCCAAGTGGTGTAAAAAATAAGTTGCCAGCTTCACTGACAGGGACATTCAGCTCTTCATTCTCCTGGGTGTGGTTAAAGCCCTGGGGTATACATCCACTGTACTATCTCCTTGCTCTTTTTTATTGACTTTCATAAGCTCTTGGTACTGAGCGTCAATAATTGAAAATCACTATTGCTTAATAACATTTTAAATGGAATTAAATCCCAATAAAAAGATAAATATTTGTATTTGTGTGATTGATATGAGCTGATTTTACTATAAATTTGCTACCCAATATTTGAGTGATCTAATAAAAAAGCTGGATTTTAACATTTGGTACCCCAATTTTCTTAATAAAACACACTGGGTTGGCTAAGGATAGTTACTGTTCTTTTTGGGGCTTGATTTCAATCAAAATAAAGTGATAATACACCATTGCTTGTTTAGGTTTGTTTGATGTATAAGCTACTTTTGTGTGCTCTCTATTCAATAGTTACTATTATGAGCATGGTTTTTCTAAATAAATAATATACATGTGAGTGGTGTTTTGGATCTGAAATATCTTTCTCAAGTTTGATTTGTTCTGAATTTTGGATGTGTATCATCATCATTTGGGTATGGCTACTTTTATTGGTGGTTGATGGGTTTTGTGTGTCACACTAGCATCATTAACAGTTTTTATTTCCTGTTGTCATCAGAAAAAACTTGCCCCACCATTTTTTATTTTATGTGCAGCTTCTTTTTCTTTAATCTGACTTTGATGTGTACATCTCAGCAGCTGTATAAAGTACAGCAGCTTCAAACCAAGAGTACTAACACCAGAAAAGCTGAATTGACCTAATTTTAGTTTAAGTTTCCATCCTTATCTTCACCTAGTAACCAGGAGCCAAATTGATGCATTTCCAACTAGTAAGAGATTGCTGAATCCTACATCTCTTCATCAGAGCCAGTTTCATGCACTTAACCTGCCCTTTTAAAGCCAGCTCTTGACCTTATTACAAAGATTAAGGAAGAAAAGCTTCAAAAAGATAATTCTTTATCTTAGTAGCTACTTATCATGATTATAGTAGGTGTGAATCCACCTAAATAATACCCTTGTGGCTTGCTGGGTTGATCTCACACATAAAAGCTCTCTGTTCTTGGGACACTGATTTAAGCTATATCTTATGGGTTGCTCCATTCATGTACTGGGCTTTCAGTTTCACCCCTCCATAAAGTGAAAGCAAGCTGGGGAGTTCCATGAGACATAACCTGTATCTATTAACCAACTGACCCAGGAAGAGATGTCAGATTATCCAGATTGGTTAGTGGAGCTGAAAATAAACGCTGTGCTAACCTGGAAGGTTGAAGACTTTACAGCACCTAAAAGTTGAAAATGTTCAACCCCTCAGTTAATGATAGCCAATCAAATTTCCACCAATGTTTTTGCCAATGATAATCCTTGGAAGCCCTGGCAAAAGATTGATGATAAAGAAAGCTGAAAATTAAGTTAGTCCACCTACCAATGACTAAATGGGAAATTTTGGGGTGAGTATAGTAGAGTAGATTTAACCTCTCTTGGGGACATTGCAAATGGATCAACTTGTGGTCATTGCACCCACACCTGTTTACTGGGCTGAAGGATAAGAATGGAGTTTATTTTTATCCCTACTCTTTACTAATAAAGGCCCTATACATCATGATAAAGTTGTTTGCTTTAGAGATAAGTAGCTTTGCTTTTCTAAAGATCAAGAGCTACCTTCACCCATTGAATATAGTTTTAGCATACCCTGTCAACTCTCACCCATCTTATCCTTCAGAAGATTGACCTGAAATTTCCTATTTTCAGTTGGTTGGTATGGCCACCTCTGATAATGAGAAATCTCTTCCCCTTGTCATCTTATATCATGCCAACATCAAAGTAAAGTTGGTTTATGTAACCATGCCGAGGCTTGCCAAGCAGATGATTCCCCAAATATAAGTTATTTGGCTCTAGGATACAGCTGATAGCTGTGTGATAAGGCTGGTGCCTGTCATGGACTGGGCCTTGCAGGCTAGACCAGTGCTGATAACCTACCTGGATTGTCTACAGGGCATGTCACTGATGCTTTAAAATAATGTGCCTCTTTAACCATTTTTATGACCCCATATATATTCTTATTTAATTTTAAATTTCCATTTTGGGGGATGTATCAAAAAGAAAGAGGTCTGGGTATTTTATTCACGGCTGAAAATCTGCTGTGGAAGATGATTGATGGAACGTCTTACTGCCCAAAAGTTTAAGGGAGCTAGCTGTGCACCTCGACTCGGGCCAAATCAAAGCCTGAATCTACAACTCCAAAGTTGGGATCTATTGGATTAAGGCGTGGAATTATGGGCTCCATCGTTTTAAATGCGTAGTGCAAGAAGGCGAGTTTAATTAGCATTTATGTTGGTGGGGTGAAAAATGTTGAGCCCTAGGAGCGAGTGAAACTGAATACATCTTCACATGCAGCGTATAATAAGAATTAATTTTGTCATCAAACTGTTAGTCCCTGATCTATTCTGGACAATCAGTTGGCGTCTATAGTATCGTTATCAGCCTTGGGAAATAAATCTTGGCAGGTTCAAGTTTTTGATTTAATAGAGGAAGGTGATACCTTAAAGATATTGCAGACTTCAAAGGGCTTGGCAATTGAATAGCTTCCATGAACAAAAGAGGTACCAGTTGGCTTTCGCCCTCCCTAGGTCCAGGGAAAGACTGCATCATCATTCTGGATTCCGATGATGCTTTGCCAGAGGAAACCAGTCTACCTACCCAGGCGGTAGAAAAATCTTGCTCACTTCTCTGATGAAACCAAGCTGGGAGGATCGGACGAAGAAGCAGCAAGTGAATCTGAAAAGGATACATTCATTAAAAAGGACGAGTTTGAAAACGAGACGATTTCGTTTACTCATAAAACATTGTCAAATTCAATGATTACTATTTCGGATAGTGAAGAAGAGAAAGAAGATTCGATAGTGAATCAGAGTGAAAGTAGAAATATTAGCGAAAAAAATAGTTCAACTGACACAATAACTCACAACAACTCCCCCTCTATACATGCCTCTGACAAAGAATCAATAGAATGCTGCAACAAATGGTTTGGTACCAGTTGCAAGTGATGACATGATGGAAGAAGAATCAAATAGATCTGAAGTCATCGATAACCTTGATTATGCCCAGGTAAAGAAATTCTAGCCTTGATGGCGTTTTAATAGTCCAGCAAAGACCGAAAATAGGTCAACTTCTCCTATAGAATAAATGTTTTTAAATTTCATATTTGCAGCGCTGGATAAGTTAGGTTAACAGAAGGAAATGGCGAATGTTTTGGTTTAAAAAAATTCTTTTAAACCCAAACGCAAATAATTAAACTTACTTGCAATAGAATACTCCTTCTCCCGTGCTTCTCATGGGAACGACTGAAGGGTCAACTGTACAATCCACTGTTCCCGAGAAGGCTTCTCAACCTAAAAGGCTTAAAGGTAAGCTACCAAGGTCTTTAAGCTGTTTTAAATATTGAAGTATTCTCCATCTAAAATTAAGGATGTCCTCAATTCAATTTAATGGTATGGTTTTTAATAAATTATATGTTTTTTGAAATTGGGTTTAAAGGAATGCCTTGGCTTGAAGTGTGAAATTTCCATAAAACAGCGTAAATAGAGATTAATTTGTAGTTCCAGAACACAAGCATTCTCTGGAGAGTTTAGCCGATCTTGAAAATTCCAAACGGCAAAAGGTTGAAGTGCGGGTTCCAGGCCATGCCTTTAATGAATGTGTGGCAATGTATAAACCACACTTTGCCGTGCACTCGGCTCCTGTTACAAATTTCAGTGATGGGCTGTTTGATCACCACGGGCACCCTTTTCGATTCCAAAAGTCCGATCTCAGGTCGTCGGATGCTCTTGACCAACTAGAGGTAAGCAGTTCAAGTTTCCGTTTTCACATGGAAGAGCAAAGATCAACGATGCCGGAATCAACTCCTCCCAGGATACCAGCTCCGGGAGTTTGAAATCACTACCCGCAAGGGAGAAGCAGTCGAGCCCTTTCTTTTCCAGACCTACCCCAAGGGCATGAAGTTTAGTGGTGTTTTGTACGGCCATGCTAAAGCAGCCTTTGTTACAGAGGTACTCTTGACATTCAATTGTGCTTAACTTCCAGGGTCTTTTTTCAGGTGCTCGTATCCTGCGGCCGGATTCGTCGCAGTTTGCCATCCAAGTGTTTATCCACAGTAGCACCCACCCCCAAATCTACTTCCTCCTTCGCAAGCCTTCAAATGCATATCGTACGCTATTCCAGATGTTCCTTTGGAATGCCATCCTCATCCGTAACGTGGTTGATTGGGCAGTGGAGGTCGGCGACATCTCGCTTCCCATGCTGCGTACACAGTTTGGCACTTGGCTTGAATCACGCTTTAGCAACGATCCGCAATACCATGCTTGGAAGTGCGAGATATCTACTGGTGGCGACTATCGCCACTATGTTGCCAATGTCCGCTTTCTTCTGGCACAGCACTTGGAAGAGAAGGGTATCCATGCCACTCTCCTTAGAGACTCGTATCTTCAAAGGTTTGAAGAGCCTGTTTCTAGTTGTGGTTTAGAAAAGACCCTCGTCACGCCAACCGTCTACCATTGGTTCAGGTCTTCTTTCGGCAAACAGATGTACACCCTCGACCCTGACGCCATGACCCAGCCTCCCAACGATCTTATCCCCAAAACCACCCAAGACCTTTGGAGCACTGATGATGCCCACGTCATCGAGACGGAAAACGGGTGCACCACTAAAATCCAGGTTAGTAGTGGTATACTTGCTGTTGGTGACTGTGTGGAAGTCTACCGCGACGATAGCGGCCCTGAAGACACCCCTGAGGATGCATGGATTGCTCGAATCATTAGCTTTGATGTTGGCAAGGAGATACAGTTTCGCTTGGTTTGGATGTACTCCATCAACCAGACCTTTCTTTTTGATGCGGGCTCTAGCACCCTTAGCCCGCTAGAGCGCTTCTATTCCCATCACTGCGAATGCAGCCAGCCCTTCTCTCTCTCCGTAATCAAACGTAAAGTTGAATTGGAAATGCTACCCCAAACCCCCAAGGACTGCAAAACCTACTTCTGCCGCTATTTTTACAACCAAGATAGTCTTTCGTTCATAGACCTTGGCCAAGCACCAATCAGTCATATCAAGTCAGGCAAGCTGCTATGCCAATGTACTCTGTCTGGTTCGCGCCAAGCAGCTAAGCGTGCCCTGCTACTTGATCGTCACCAAATTGGTCAAACTTTTACGATTGACCTATCGGGCCAAGACGGCACCTCGTGGATAGCTCCTGAGCCGCGTCTTCTAACGGTAGGCCAGCTCCAGGCCTATCACCCCCAAACCAAATCCTTCTCATTCCGCATCTTCCCGAGAATCCGGGAGGTCTCAGCTTACATGGAGGTGCTCAAGAAACCTCTCCCCTCAATGTCATTTGAGCTCAATGAGCTTCTTTATTCCCCGCACATTGTGCAATGCACGCCAGCATCAATCATTGCACCTTGCCACATTGAGTTTATCCCTCAGAGCGCCCGCTGTGACCCTGTGCCTATCAATCTCAAGCACCGTGGTTCTGGCAATCAATTCTTTTTCACATACACCACCGACGATGGGTTTACCACCATTCAGCCGCCCCTCGTCCATCAGATGCCCTTTCTACAGGCAAGCTTCCCAGCTCGCTCTGGGCTGATTCAGGATTTAAAGCCACTCCGAGCCCTCGACCTGTTTTCTGGCTCTGGGTCCTTGGGCTTGGGCATTGGCGACGCTGGATTCGCCCGCAGTCGCTGGGCAGTCGATTTCGAACCCAATGCCACCGAGGCCTACCGGATGAACCAACCACCCACCCACCCCTTGACTCTCTACACCGAATCTGTCAACAGAAGTCTACATAACATCATCAACCGCGATGCCAACTACCCCGCCAAGGGCGATGTGGACTTGATTCTAGCTGGCACCCCCTGCCAGGGCTACTCGCTCCTGAACCGCAATCGTGAATCCGACGCCGCCCTCTCCAAGAGCTCCATGATCACTTCCCTCGCTTCTTTTGTTGACCATCTGCGACCTACACATGTCCTCATGGAGCAGATATCCAACTTCACCCAGTTCCGTCTTAACATCAAGGGCTTGGGCGGCCATCCTCCCCAGCACCCTTTCCGCCAGCTGATGCAGCTGTTCTTATTTTTAGACTACCAGATACGCATTCTGACCCTTTCCGCCACCAACCACGGTTCATGCCAGATGCGCAATCGCGTCTTCATTTGGTGCACCACCCGCACTCACCCTTTGCCCATCCACCCCGCCCCCGCCCATCTTTCACAGGTCACGCCATACACCACCATCGCTGGTCCAGGCAACCAACGCATTTCAATCCACCAAAGCCCCGAGAAGGCCGCCCTACCGCCTATCACCGTGCGAGATATGATTGGCGACCTGCCGCCTCTCGGTCTGAGCGCACGTCCTCACTCGTCTCCTGACATCTCTTTCCATGCTGCCTCGCCCAGTTCAGCCGCCAACTTTGAGCGCCTTGAACGGGTGCCTCTTGGCTTTGGCATAGCCAATGCTCATGGACTACAGCTGCGGGCTTCCCTGCCTAATTCTACCGTAAGCTTATTTAAACCAACTCACCCCCAAAGTTAGAACTTCCATCCTGCATTTCAACAATGCTTTGTCCGCGTGAGCGCGCACTGAGCTTTGCAAGAGTCGATCCCGATGGCCAAATGCCCACAATCGCCACAACTGTAGTGTACAAGAGCACGTTCCCCACTGTACACTTTGCTGAGCCGCGTTTCCTGTCTGTGCGTGAGGTAGCACGGATGCAGGGCTTCCTGGACTCGGACCAATTTGCAGGCAAACAGGCCAACCAATTCAAACTGATAGGTAAGCATTTTCCCTTCTCCAGCTGACCTCTTCAGGCAATGCCGTTGCAAGATGCGTAGCATTTTCCTTGGGCTTGGGGCTTGCTGCTCGCGTCAATCAAAACCAGATCAAGGACATGCTCCACCCACCCAACCCTGCATATTACGCCTCCTCTCACCTGACAATCCACGGCGACAATCCTTTCCAAATCCCAAAACAAGATTTGAAAGAGAACTTTAATGAATTTACTGCTGCCGTTTCCAAGCACCTGTCTCCAACCGAAACCACTCCGCCATATCGCCTAGTCTTCACCTGTGGGACTGAAGGAGCTCGCTGGCTTATCGAGGACGATGCCTCCCTCAAGTTAGCCATCGAGACATGCCTTGCCTACACAAAGGGCGACGAGAGCACCACCCCTGAAATCTGGCATGTCCCCATAACATTGAGCCCAGATCTGACTGAACATATGTCCTAAGGCATTCTAGCATAGAAATTAGCATCCATCGGGTTTTCAAGAATAAACCTATAGCCATTTCTAATTACAAATCAACCTTTACCTTTTCCAAGGACTGCAACAGAATTTTAAAACATCCATGTTCCACTTTATAACCCCTTTACTATACATTTAAAAACAATAGCACTTCCAACCCAACTGATTTATTGCAACCCCCCACATAGTATTTGGCAAAGTTTATGCCTCAACCAACCCATCCCACTTGGATTCTAACTAAAGCACCACATATTCTACATAACAACCCATTGAATCTGTCCAGGTAGATCAACCCATACTTAAACATGTTACTTCCAAATCTTCATCAAATTTCCTTCAAACAACACTGCATACAAAAGCTATTATAAGTTTTAAAACATGTCATAATTAACCCCAGACTTGGACCAACCCAAGCAACTGTATTACACCCCCCCAATACAACTGCAATCCACATAACAGAAAACCCAACCCTCTAGGTTCAGTCAAAAAACCAAGCATGCTAGAGCCTCAATACCCTACCAGAATTAGTCTCATTATCTTCTGTCCATACCCCCTGAACCCCAGTGACTCTAGTGATGCTTAAATTTAAACTTTAGCCCATTCTTATCCAAAAGAATTCCTCAAATAAATCTCATCCCCTTGGTTTCACCATCACTGATAGATAAACCAACCATGCTAGCAATTGTCAAAACAGCAGGCTCGGCCTGCCAGCAAGGTTCTGAGTAAACAGGTTTGTGACCCGCAATCCAATTATCCAGTCACTTGAAGCCAAACTAGGAAGTTGACTCAAATTTCCAAATCCAACAACATGAACAAATGATGATACCTTATGGTGGACACCTCGTTTTGGCGCTTGACTCATTACCAGGATCAGGCCACCCCCTTCACCATCCAGCCGTGTGATCAACACAATCATGTTCCTCTTATCCTTGATTTGCAATAGCTATATAATCACTATCTCTCAATAAAGATCATTATCTAGTTTCTAAATATTTTTCCCCTTGTAACTCTGCTAAAACAGCACAGTTATGACATTGGTAGCACAGATAGGTTCTTCATCCTACCTTATCTTGAAAAATTTCACCTATTGCCCGCACACACCGCAGCCAACAAATCCTTGACAGAATTATGTCTGGCCTCCCGCCTGACTGGACCCTGTACACTCCTGGTACCAAGATATCTGATGGTTTCATACTATACCAGAACATGCTTGTATCAGTACCCGCCTTCAACACCCTGTCAGTGCAAGGTTTCTTCCAGGCACCTATCATTCTGTCTCAAGGGCAACAGTGGCCAAATTGACTGTAGGGATGCAAAAGTGAGAATTCAAAAGTGAGGATCTAAAAGTGGCCAAGTCGACAATTTTGAAATTTCAAAATTAAATTAAAACAGCATATCTGGAAATAAAAATTATTATGGCCATATAAAATACTTTTTATTTTTCCTCTCAACTAAAAAAGTCAAGAAAAAGCGGTTACTTTATTACAAAAAGCCATTGTGAAAATTTAAAAAGTGTCAACTTGGCCACTTTTAGATTCTCACTTTTGAATTCTCACTTTTGCATCCCTACAGTTAATTTGGCCACTGTTGCCATCTTGAGCCACAACCAAGAAAGAAACCATGCCTGCCTACATGGTTGCAAGGTTTATTTCAGGCACCTAGCATTCTGTCTCAAGGGCAACAGTGGCCAAATTGACTGTAGGGATGCAAAAGTGAGAATTCAAAAGTGAGGATCTAAAAGTGGCCAAGTCGACAATTTTGAAATTTCAAAATTAAATTAAAACAGCATATCTGGAAATAAAAATTATTATGGCCATATAAAATACTTTTTACTCCTCCTCTCAACTAAAAAAGTCAAAAAAAGCGGTTATTTTATTACAAAAAGCCATTTTGAAAATTTAAAAGGTGTCAACTTGGCCACATTTAGATTCTCACTTTTAAATTCTCACTTTTGCATCCCTACAGTTAATTTGGCCACTGTTGCCGTCTTGAGCCACAACCAAGAAAGGAACCATGCCTGCCTACATGGACCAACAACTTTGAAGTACCATTTTGGAACCATTTGCTGGGGCCAATGATAACAACATCACAGCTTGGATTCAATCTGGCCAAAGTAAACTGGCGCAGATGTAATGCTCACAACGCCTCTGTATTGCAGAGATATCCATCCAACTCACACACAATGCAGGCACTTGGTGCAATAAGTGGCACAAAGACCATACTGTGAAAGACTGGAACATTTTCAAACAAGACTTCTTGGCACAGTTTGTATTGAAGGACACCGCCCTCATGATTATCTGCCAAGTGAAGAACCTGACCCAGACAGGCACTGTGAAGGAACTAACACACACTTATGAAGAACTCTGCCTACGTGCCCCTGAAGATATGGCATTTGACACTTCAGCCACACATCTCATGTATTACAACACCCTTAAGTCACATGTAATGAGACACATCAACCTGGACCAAGTAACTAATCTGTAAAGCCTATATTGTGAGATAGAGAAGGTGGCGCAGACATCCAACACCCTCTACAAGGCGCAGACCGGGAAGAGAGAGAGACCCAAAGATTCTCACTTGACTGGGCGTACCAGTTGCCTGCCTCCTGGAAACAACAACAACACAAACCATAAGCCCGCAGGGTCAAATGGGCACAGGAACAGGAACAATGGGAAGTCAAATTGTACCCATTTCTGTATCACTACCACTCAAGACAATCACAACAAGGAAAAAGCCCAGGGAGAGAATTAAGCAAGCTAAGCTCTCCTTGCACAATTCCTGACTTGCCCAACAATGAGTACCACCCCAAGGATGTGTGTCATGAATGCCGCCATTCACCATGCTTCAATATTGCCTTCATTGGGTTATTTTGAGGATGAATCTCTTTTTTTTGCTTTTTCCCTTCAAAATGAGGCTGGCTCTAAATTGGGAAATACAATTGTTCAGTTTCCTGATCCTGCGCAACTCACTTGCCCCACTCATGCTTGTGGCAAGTGATCCTACCGTCCTGGTATTGTTTTGTGGTATCACAAACCACTATATAATACATTTCCTATTTTCCAATAGAATTAAGTTCTATTCATATTTTTGTCTTTGTGTCTCCACGTACTTTGGCGCCTCTCTAGCCACATCTAGTAGATATTATTCATTCAGGGCTGCAAGGTAATTGCATAGCCTTCCCTTTCATTCTAACTGAGACTTAGTACAAATCTAATCCTAAGGTTAGGATTTCCTGTTGTGACTCTGTGCCACGCCTCAGATCACAACAAAAATGGTGCTCACTACAGGGGCTGTAAGCCCCTTGGTTACCCCTTCACAACTACGTTTTCAGGACCTTTGCCTCCACCTATACAAGAGCCAAATTTGCCTGAAATTACCAGTCCTCCTATTGAAGAAGACATTGCCAACCCGCCTATTGTCCCTACTGTGCTGAACCTTGGGAGTAGTCCCTGCCTAGTGGCCTACCCTTTGGGTACCCCTGACTTGGAACAAGTCATGGCAGTAGCCCTTGGGATAGCCCATGATGGGGCCATCCCTCACCTTCAGCTTCAGTTCATTTGGGCAGAATACTACAAATTGATTGTAGCGCCACAATTTCCCCAGCATCTCCTCTTGGCAGCTGGCTCTGCTGAACAACTATTGTCCTCCTTTGTACAACCCGCCTTAGCCCATCATCAAATGGTATTAGGGATTCATGTTCAGGAAATTTTGTTATTGCAAGCCGTCGTCACCCATCACTGGGATCTGTTTGCAGCCTATCAGCAGTGGATTCATTCCCTGTTTTCCTTAGTATCTGACAATCAGCGCAACTCTGTCACCTCCCAGTCTTGTTTGGTCACTTCCATCAAAAGAATGCACTAATTTATCCCTGAGTATATCAGAGAGCGCCTTCATGAGTTCCACCAACTGGAACAGCCCTGGCGTGCCCAAGTAGACTCTACTTTAAAAGCCTATCTCACCAACTTTGAACAACTTGTGCAACAACTTAACAAGTTCAGTGCTTATTCCTTTGATCAATTACATCAAGTAGCGGTCCATGCTGCAAAGGGCCTCTGAAAACTTGGCAAGGACTTTGATCAAGAAAGGGCTGCTACCGCTGCCACCATCACCAACCTCCAGACTCAAGTAAATGAACTGTCTGCCTCCAAAGCAGATGCCCTGCCTTCTCCTCCATCCAATGAGCTAGCAGATAGAGAACAGAGGCTCTGGGATGCCATTTGAGATTTAATAGCATCTACCTGCAGTCAGGATTGCCCCCCCAAAGTCCCTCAGCCTGACCCTCAAGTGCTTGCGCTGATGGCTCAGGTTGCTGAATTACAACAAGAGGTTGCTACTTTGCGTGAGGCAATGGTGTTTATAGTTAGTCCACCTGAAGTTGTGGGCAAAGATGGTTGTTGCCCTGGCTTGTCAGGAGCCCCCCACATCCATTGTGCTAGAGAGTTGATAGCTCTAGCCAATGAAGTGGACCTCCTGAAGTGAGATCACTCTAAGCTTGATAAAGACGTACAAGAACTAAGTGAAGTGGTTGATTCAGTAAATGACAGGTTCACCCCTTGCCTTTTGGTAGGCCCATCTCTTACTTCCCAAATGGCTGAGCTTTCCTCAGTAGTAACTACACAGGGTCAGCGCCTGGATGTTACTGAGCAGCAGACCGCCCTTGCTAATAATACAGGCACCCACACTGCTGACACCTTGACTACCCTTGAAGATAGTGTTTGCCAGCTGTGGGCCAGGCAGCCCCCCTCTAAATCTGAAGCAGAATTCTCCCCATACATAAATGTACTCAATAGCAACAATGGTGGCCTAACTCCAGAAGAACATTTCAAGCCTACCTTTAAGCAAGTTTTCAACCCCAGAACCTCAAACATTGCAGCCTTCCTAACTATCTATGAAACTGCCATGAGAAGAGCCTCATATGAAGTCAAGAAGGAACACATTCTGACCTGTCTACACCCAACCTGCCAAGAGGTAATTGCGCTAGAGCTGCCCACCATTTAAACCTGGGAAGATATGAAGCAGCTTCTGATTGACAAGTTTTGTGGTGACCTTAGTTTGAAAGTGAAGAGGGACGCCTTCATGCACATTGCCTTCAAACCAAATCAGACCCTAGCTGAATTTTCAGATAGATTCTACCTGGAAGGACAACAACTGATCAAAAGCCGCCAGTTGACCACACATGAAGCATACATGGCTTGCACTCAAGCCCTCAAGGTTAACCAGCTCCTGTGTCTTCACTTCAAGGCCCATAAAGCCATGCTTTCTTCCATGAAGAGCATAAAGACACTGTTGCAGGATATGCACATTACCCATTATGGGGAAGTTGTGCGGGAGAATTGTGCTGCCTCTACCTCTGGTTTGTCTTCACGTGGGCTGCGTATCCTTACCATTAACTTGAAGAATCCTCCTTGACAACAGGGTTACCATAACTATGGACAAATAGGTCACCATTCCTGGGTCTGCACTAACCCTTGAGTTGAAGGAGCTGATCCCAAAGAACAGGCGGGAAAAGAACAGTCAACCTAGAGGCAGAGACACTCTTGGTTGATAATTCTTCCCAGTCTCCTCCAGTTCCCCTCTCCATTTCTGACTCTGAGCCTGCTGACAATGAGGCTCCTCCTATTCTGCTGCTATTCCACAATATATCTGATGACTCTGACATGGGAAATTCTTATGTAGAAGATCCTGATGCCTATGGGTACTCTGTCCTGGCTGTCCCTGAAACTATTACAGTCCCTTATAAGCTACGTTCTGGGAAGACTACTACAACCACCAAGCCTCTGCCTGAAGCCAAGGAGGTTTTCTCTTGCCCTTACCTCACCCAAGCCAAGAGATCTCCCGTGCTTGTTGAATCTTCTGAAAGAGCTGCTGAGGTCACTGACGCTGTGTTCAAAAACGTCTCTGTCTTGCTCCCTTCCCAGACAGTCTATAGTGAGTTCCCAGGCCTCAGATGCATGATCAAAAAATGGGACAAAGAACTAACAGAAGCCCAAGAAATTCTGAGCTGTCCTCCCTCCCTTTGGTTGTACCACCACTTGTGTTAAAATATCCATCCAAAAGGTGAAAATTAAGGCTGTCCTAGACACAGGGTCTCCTGTTAATGTTGTCTCCTTGAAGCTTGTCAAGAAACTCAAACTCACCCCCGACCTTAACTATCATCAATCATATAACACAGCTAGGCTGTCCATGACTTGCGCTATAGAGCATATTCTGCTCTGCCCATGCAATTTGGCAAGCTGCTCTTGGTTGCACCTGCTGTTGTCCTGGAAAATGAGAGCTATGATCTGCTAGTTGGTACTTAATTCCTTAGGAAATATAATGGGATCATCAACTTAAAGGACGTCTTTGTCTCTATCTTGGGATACAAAGTCCCTATGATCTTTGAAGAGCCAGTTAAAGTTCCCAGGAAGCGCCTCAAGACATGTGCCTTGGAATATCCCACTGGTGCTTTCACTTTAAAATACCAAACACATTCCTCCAACATGAAGTGTCCTCCTATGGCTTGCCCTGCGTCAGAAGGGATTCCTCTCCTGGACACTTCTGCTGTGACTATTCTGCCTGGGTCTCAAACTATCCCAGACTCCCAAATATTGAATGATCTGCCCAAGCATACATTCCTAGAGTTGTACTCTCCTCTCTTGCTAGGGCGCAATAAACCCTATCTCTGTCCAGGAATCTTGGATGTCTCTCATAAAGACCCTGTTCAACTGCTGATTGCCAACTTGACTGCTCTCCCCATACATGTGCCTAGAGGGCAGGTTGTTGGCTATGGCAAGTTATTGAATGCTCCTGGCAGCCTATATCCCCATCCCTTTGGTACGTTCCAGTGCTTTAACTTACCTGAGGATGAGCCACAAGTCTTATCATTGTTCACCGCCCAAGACTTCCAGCAACTATCTCCAGTTCAACAGAAAGAGGTGCTTGACCTACTGGACCAGTTTTTGGATATCTTTGCTAAGGACAGCACAGATTATGGGTTAGCCAAAGGCGTTATTCACCAGATTGATACTGGTGATGCCCCCCCTTTTGTGCTAAACCATACTGCCGCAGTTGAGTAGAAGATGCTTGGGTGTCTAAAGAGCTTAAGCAACTTTTAGATGCTGGACTGCTTGCTCCTTACCAAAGTCCATGGGCTTCCTCCTTGCTCATACTGAAGAAGAAGGATGGAGGTCATTGTATTGTGATGGACTACAAACACTTGAATTCCTTAACCAAAAAGGATTCCTACCCTTTACCACACATTGAAAATGCTCTCCACTGCCTTGGGGGCTCTAAGTTCTTCTCTGCCATGGATCTGGCTTCTGGATACTGGCAAGTTGATTTATCTCTCAAAGATAGACAGAAGGCTGCACTCATCACTTCTGAAGGATTGTTTGAGCCCACTTGAATGTTGCAAGGACTCTGCAATGCTCCAGCTACTTTCCAACAAGCCATTGATTCTATTCTCCAAGATTTGAAGCTCTTGTGTGTTTTAGTGTACTTAGATGATATAACTGTCTTCAGCGCCACCTTCACTGCTCACTTGGCCCATCTCAAGGAGGTTTTCATAAAGATTTGTGAGGATGGACTTAAGCTAAAACCAGATAAGTGTGCTTTCTTCAAGGAATGCCTTAAATTCTTGGACCATGAGGTGACTCAGACAGGAATCTTCCCCATGACTAAGAAAGTCAAAGCCATTGACAAAATGCTTCCACCCACCAACCTGTGAGAAGTCCAAGTCTTTCTGGGCATGATGGAATACTATAGACAATTTATCCCTGATTTTGCTGACACTAGTGAACCCTTGGTCCAGCTGTTGTGTAATGTCCCTTTCAAATGGACCCCCAGTCAACAACAAGCCTTTGAAACCCTCAAGCAAAAACTCAAAGAGGCTCCCATCTTATTATATACTGACTACAATAAGGAAATCATCTTATATACTGATGCTAGTGACCTGGCTATTGAGGCTATCTTGGCTCAACTGGATGATGAGGGTGTGGATCACCCTGTAGCTTATACCTCTTGTGTCCTTAATAAGCGTGAGAAAAATTACAGTGTGACCAAGAAAGAGTGACTTGCTGTGCTGCATGCCATCAAGCAGTTCTGCTATTACATGTATGGCACCCATTTCACTGTGGTTACTGATCACGCTTTGCTCAAATGGCTACAGTAACTAAAGAAACCAGAGGGACAACTAGCTAGATGGGCTCTCCAATTGCAAGGGTACAACTTCACTGTGCTGCACCACCCCAGGATTCAACATCAGAATGCTGAAAGACTGTCCAGAATGCCCATCCTTGCTCTACACCCTGCTGAAACTGACCGGTTGTATGAACTAATTGGATACCCTTTGTCATAGGAGAGTGAGATAGAGGAAGTTTGAGTCGCCCTTTCTAAGCTATCTGAAGACACCCTCATTTGTGACAATCAGATCTTCAAGAAAGTAAAAGACCACTACTTGCCCTATGTAAGGCCTAGTCTTTGCCTTTTATTGGTGCTACAAGCCCATAAGGAGACAGGACACAGGGGCGTTGCCAAGACCCATGCCTGGCTCCAGAAGAATTACTTCTGGAAAAATCTTTGCTTGCTGATCCCAGATGTTATTGCTAGTTACCATGATTGTCAGCTCCAACGTCCTAAAGCTGCTGCTCATGAGTTAAAGCTAGTCCTCCATCAACACGCCTTTCACACTATTAGTATTGATGCTGTAGGGCCTCTCCCTTGCTCCTGCTCTGGTTGCTGCTTTATCCTAATTGCTGTTGATCATTTTAGCAAGTGGGTAGAAGCTTGTCCTACTAAAGAGATCACTACCAAGACCACTTTTGCCTTTCTGCTGCAAGATTTATTCTTCCACCATGGTTGCCCTCAGGTGTTGTTGTCTGACAATGGGACTAACTTAAACGCTAAGTTAGTGACCCCAGTGGTTGAAGCCTTGGGGTCTCACCAGTCTTTCTCTGCCCCCTATAATTCTTCCACCAATGGGGTAGTTGAGCGCGCCAACTCAACTCTGGTTTCTATAATGAGGAAGCTTACTTACTCTGACGCTGCCAACTGGGATCTATACTTACCTGCTGCTCTCTTTGCCTATTGTCTTAGCAAGCATTGTGTCACCAGATATTCCCCTTTTTCTATGCTAGCTGGTTGTGAAGCCACTACCCTGTTGCTCCTGGGACCCCCTACTCTCCTCTGATAAGGCCATGAACCCTGATGAGCACATCAAAGATCTAGTCAACCGCATCATTGATATACAGGCTACTGCCTACACGTCTGCCTATAAGACTAAGCTGCTGGGGCTCTCCCCTGACAATGCCAGAGATCCCCCTGCCTGAGTTTGCCACTGGAGACCACGCTTTGTATTATCAACACAGAGTAGGAGGACAAGATCATAAGCCAGATTTGTTGTGGATTGGGCCCTTAGAAGTGACCTTTAAGCAGGAATAGGAGTATATGGTAAAACTCCTCTCCAGTGGTCAACCTTTTGCTTGCATGCATGCTAAGTTCCTCCACAAGTATCACCCCCTAAGGCCAATCTAGAGGGGGTAATGTTGTGAATGCCGCCATTCACCATGCTTCAATTTTTCCTTTGTTGGGTTATTTCAAGGACAAATCTCTTTCTTTTGCTTTTGCCCTTCAAAATGAGGCTGGCTCTGAATTGGGAAATACAATTATTCAGTTTCCTGATCCTGCGCAACTCACTTGCCCCACTCATGGTAATTGCAAGTAATCCTACCATCCTGGTATTGTTTTGTGGTATTGCAAACCACTAAATAATCCATTTCCTATTTTCCAATAAAATTAAGTTCTATTCACATTTTTGTCTTTGTGTCTCCACATACTTTGGCGCCTCTCTAGCCACGTCTAGTAGATATTATTCATTCAGGGCTGCAAGGTAATTACATAGCCTTCCCTGCCATTCTAACTGAGACTTAGTACAAATCCAATCCTAATGTTAGGATTTCCCGTTGTGACTCTGTGCCGTGCCTCAGATCACAACAACATGGATCAATGCCCAATGATCCAAGTGCCCTCAGGGGACCCAGTACTTTACACTATCACCAAAAATCCCAATAAAATGATATCCTATCATTTCTGCTTTTGCAGTTATACAGGCTCCACACTCCTGGACTCAGGCGCAGATCTAACCCTAATCAACAGCAGCTTTGTAGACAAGTTCAAGCTGACCACTAATCCTTTGCAGATTAAGAATGTGGTTTTAGCCAATGAACATCACATCACTGTGACAAGGGAAACTGCCCCATTCTTTGTCATGCTAGAAACCCTGCATTCCACTATCTAGGACCCAATCAATGATTTTCCCAAGTTTGACATTGTACTGGGACTGGGCTGGTTGTGAAGGAACAACCCCCATGTAGACTAGGCAACCTCGGTACTGACCATCAAAAGAGAAGGGTCAATCACCAGATATATCCTGAATCAGTGGACCAGCTCATGTGTGAACATATCTTTGTATGTATTACAGAGACCCTGGACAGACAGGAGAATCTCAAGGCAATTGACTGGGACTCCTGCCAGTACAAAATCATACACTTCAAGGACCACCAAGATAACACTACGCCTCAGGACTGCAAAATTGTAGCCCATCATCCAGAAATCTTCAAAGAGCTCTACCCAGGTTACCACCAGAGAAAAACATCCAACACTCCATCCAACTCAAAGGAGCTGTACCTAAGGCGCAACCCATCTACCGCCTTACACCAAACAAGGATAACACCCTACACATGTACCTCAAGGAGGCATTGGAGAAAGGACTTATCTGCCCCTACAGTTGCATTTTAGCACTGCTATATTTTTTGTGGTAAAGAAAGATGGTACCCTTTGATTGGTCCCAGATTACTGAGACCTCAACAAAGTCACCATCAAGAATTGCTACCTGCTCCCACTCATTGACAACCTCTTCAATGCCCTGGGTAGCGCCACTGTAATCTCCAAAATTGACCTAACCACAGGTTACAACCAAATCCGCATCAAGGAGGAAGATATGCCCAAAACAGCCTTCTGCACTAAGTATGGGTCATATGAGTGTGTGGTGCTCAATTTCAGAATGACAAACATGCCTTCAACCTTTGTGACTTTCACAAACAAGGTGTTTGCTCCCCATATTGGCAAACACGCCCTAGTATACCTGGACAATATCATTGTCTACAGCCCTTTGGTAGAACAGCATCACAAGGATCTGGAAGCAGTGTTTGCTAGCCTGGCACACCACAAACTGCTAGTTAAGCCCTCCAAATTCAAATTCTTTTGCAAACAGCTCCCCTTCCTGGGACACATAATCTCAAAGGGTGCCATTAAACCCAATAACCATAAAATTCAAGCTATCTGTAAAATGCCACCTCCAAAAGACAAGTCAGAACTTCACACATTCCTGGGGATGGTTGCCTACATGTGGCAGTTCATCCCTGACTGTGGCGTCCTGACTGCACCTCTGTCTACCATAACTGGTACCAAATCCAAATTTTTATGGACCTTCTAATGTGACCTTTGTTTCAGACATCTTAAGGAAAAACTCACCACCATGCCTATCCTACAATACCCCAAACACAATGGGGAATATCAAATGGAAACAGACGCCTCTAACGCATCCATTGGAGGAGTACTACAAATCAAAAATAATGATGGTGACTTCCTGCCTGTAGCCTACAAATCACGCAAACTTATGGACAGTGAGTGCCAATAAACTATAAATGACAAAGAATTTCTGGCCATTGTACATTTTTTGGTCAAATGGTGTTGTTACTTAGAACAACAAGAGGAATTTATAGCCCTGACTGACCACAAATTGCTCATATATTTTAAAGCCCAGGCAAACCTCTCCTGCCAACAAGTACAATTAATGGAACTCCTGGAAAGGTTCAACATGATCATATAGTACAAACCTGGTACAGAATTTGCCATGGCAGATGCACTTTCATACCTGTACGTTAGAGCCACAAGAGGCAAGAATGGGCTTGACCCAGACTGGCCTCTCCTGGTACTCTGAAAAAAGAACAAAAGCTCTCCCTGGCACCACTGACCTTACAAAGGAGACAGTCATCAAGAACAATCATCTATTTACTGATGTGTACAGGACCTTACACCGCAAAATGACTGATGAAACCACCATACCTTACATTCCTATACATCAGCGGGTGGACACCATCCTACGTTACCACAGAGACCTAGGACATACCAAAAGCCGCAGCCTCTACAAATTCCTTAAACACAAAGCATGATGGCCAACCCTATACCAGGATATCCAGGAAGTCCTAGAGCAATGCAAAGTATGTGAAAAATTTGCAAAAATTGACACCCCTCCTAAATATGTACTGCCTACTTTTTCACAACTGCCCTTCAAAGTGTGGGCACTAGACATTGTAGGACCCATGTCAGGAAAGCACAACAAAAAGAAATAAATCATTACTGATATTTAATTTGCCAATTTCTGGCCAGTGGCACAAGCAGTAAGAGCTCACACAGGCAATGACGTACAGTGGTTCATAGGAAAAGAAATTATCAGTAAGTTTGGAAAGCCAGAACTCCTGATAACTGACAGAGGCAAAGAATTGACCTCTGAAGATACCAATGTTTACCTCACCAAAAATGGGGCCTAACACACAGTGACAACACCTTACCACCCTCAGGCTAATGGACATTTGGAGCGGCTGAACAGCAGCCTAGTGCAGGCCCTGGACAAGATCACCGCCAGGAGACCCAAGGACTGGTATAAGCAGCTACTGACTGCATTGCTTGTATGACAGACCCACATGAACAGATCCACTGGGAAAAGCCCCTTAAAGTTAGATTATGGCACACAACCTAATACTATCCAAGCGCTATCAGAATCCAAGCTGGAAATGCCCAGTGAAGATCCACCCCACTCAGACCCTCAAGTCATACAGACTAACAGCAAACAACTAGAAAGAGAAGAAAAACGCCTACAGAATACTTTTGTCCTCATACAAAAAAGACATGAGGTTGGCAACAAAGTATGGGTAATGAATATCAACAAGAGTAAATTACAGCCAAAAAAAGTGGACTCTTTCATTATCCTAAAGGTAAACAAAAACAACACTTACCTTGTACAATAGCTTGGAAAGCATAAACAAGATAAAGTACACCATCATGACCGCCTGAGACCCTGTAAAGCAATACAGAAACAACGTGAGACTGTGCTACATGCCACCAAACAACAGTTGGTGCAATATGGTGCCCAGGCTCCTGACGACCTCAATGACAACCTACCCCCAGAGGAGGCCAACCTTCAGTTGGGGGGGGGGGTCAAAACAGCAGGCTCAACCCGCCAGCAAGGTTCCAAGTAAGGGGGTTTGCAACCTGCAATCCAATTATCCAGTCACCCAAAGTCAAACTAGGAAGTTGACTCAAATTTCCAAATCCAACAACATTAACAAATGATGATCCCTTAAAGTGGATACCTTGTGTTGAAACAGCAGGATTAACCTGCCAGCAAGGTTCCAAGTAAGTGGGTTTGTGACCTGCAATCCAATTATTCAGTCACTTGGAGCCAGACTAGGAAGTCAACTTGAATTGCCAAATCCAACAACACAAACAATTGATGATCCCTTACGGTGGATACCTTGTTTTGGTGCTTGACTCATTACCAGGATCAGGCCATCCCCCTTCACCATTCCACTGTGTAATCAACACTATTATGTTCCTGTTATCCATGATTCACAATGACTATATAATATGTATCTCTGAATAAAGAATATTATCTGGTTTCTAAATATTTTCCCCTTGTAACTCTGCTAAAACAGCACTGTTACAACACAATTTACTTCACAGACCAATCCTCACCACCAGCAACATGCAAGACATCTCTCTGGAGAGATTATCCTTGAATCAGAAGGTTTCAGTTAAAGCTTACCCAACCCACATAAAATATCCAACAAAGATACTTGAATATCTGTTTTACCTTTAAACAAAGCAACAAAGTTAAACCAAGTGCCTTAACCCATTAAGTTTACCAAGGTACATCTATCCAAAATCTATAACCGCTGCATCAGTAAGGTTTAGCCACCCATCACCAAACTTTATCCCCCAGGGTTCATAGCTGCCAGGGTTAACCAAATCCCAACATCTGTAAACTAAATCTCTAACCCAACCTTAAACAAAGCTCAACCAGGAAAGTTGAAGGCAGAAAAGGATTGTAATATTTCTGGTGAAGTAATAAAATACTAAACAAAAAACTTGACAGCATATACATGAGATACAAAACAAATTCAATAGGAAACACATCACCCCAAACTGTAAACATAACAGCTTAGTACAACAATAAAAGTGGCTTAGAGTTGATCAAGAATAAAGTATATAGTTCAATCAGGATGCTGATGATCCACTAACAGGAGAGATTAACAGAAAAGAATTAGACCAGTATACAAATGAAACTTTGCAAGCACTAGTTGAAACAAAATCTACACAAGATGTATAATGTTTGCATTTTAGGACAGACCAAGAAAATTTTAACAGGAAATCACAACCATCTAATTTAAGAAAAGATTCATATGATCAATTGCAAAGACACTTTATTTGTTTAGATAGGTTTTAGGAACCATCTAAATTATGATTTATGAATCTGATAGAATCATGATTATAAAGTTTTAAACTTCTTAATAAGCAATTTTTGATTGAATCAGGTTTAAAAAGGGTTTGCTGGCAGCTTTGGTTTTGACATGCTTGATGCAATTAACAACAGCCAAGCCAACTTAAGTGGGCAGGGGTCCCATTGTGATGAAGCTTTAGTTACACCCAGACATTTTTCATGATCAATGAAGAATCAGAGCTGCACTTATCTCCTGGCTCAACTGAGCTCAACCTGATTGAGCATCACCCAGTTTCTAGCCCTACTTGTGCTTTTTTGCTCAACCTGTCAGGGAGCCAGCCTGCAGCAGGTTCAGGGGAACTTGCAGGCAGACAGCCCACAGGCCCAGAGGGAAGGGCTCACCAAGGGATAGGGATAACTTTACAATAAAAAGAAAACAATTTTCTGAGCAAGGCCCAAGGCCCATTGGTGAACACTATAGAATCCACTAATCCAGTGAGTGTTATGTAGAGGGCACCAAATAGCTGGGTGGAAGTTGACTCATTGACAATCACAGTTTCTTGTAGGCAGTTGGGCTGTAGGATCACAGGAGGAGCCATATGCACTAAATAGGCAGGCAGGTAGTTATATTTGTCCTGGAATAGCAATAGTTGCTTGATATGCCAGGTACTTTCATGTCCAATTAGTTCAGGGTCTCTGGTTCCTGCTTCAGGGTTGTAGGCTAGAATTTCTTCTAAGGTGAACTACCAATAGGCAGGATTGGGAGGATATTTTATGAAATGTACCAGGCTGTAAGGTGCTCCTGGGAGACAGTATAGCTTGGGAAGCTCATCTGCAGTTTCTTGGGGTTGGCTGGTGAAAGAGACTGAGCCAGATAAATTGATTTGTAAATAAAGAGTGCTAAAATTAGGTATAAGATGATCTGAGAGAACCAGAGGTTCATAACACTTTATTGAAAAAATGGCAATGTGCAACTTTCTGACAGCCCCAGAGTATAAGTATGCTCATCTGTTAAGGGAAAATTTCTGCAAAACGTTTTAGGCTGGGTGGTAGAATTTAACAGGGTTTGGAAATCCTCAGTGGCATCAGAAGATGTTGGCATATCATTGTCTGGATTCAGATGAAAAATCTCAATTTCCCTCTTTGAGACATCAGATTTGTCATTATCTGGTGGGTCTTGTTTTTGGGAGTAATTCATACAATGTCCCATTGGCAGAGGGCTGGTTGGTCATGGGAATACTATTCAAGTTAGCATTCTCATTGGCTTGACTAGGGGGTTTGTGAGGGAGCAAGGATAAACCATGGATTGCACCTCATAGTTTTATTTTAGAGGTTTCTCCAAAGTCAAATATTCTCTTGACTTGAGACCAAAAAAACGCAGGCTGGCGGCCCGCAGGGGGTTGGGGTTCAAATACTGGAAATAGGATTCCATCTTGTGAATCAATAGTAGATAACTGTCACTTGTGACACAAACCCTCATAGGGCACCATTCAACCAGGTTATCAAGTCAGTTACCTGGTTTGGTCAACTGCCCTCAAATAGCCAACTTGATCCTGCTCCAGCCAATCAGGCTACAGTGCCTGTGGCCCAGCGCCCTAAGCACTGAATCATTACTGCTCAAATTCTCCAAGAGATTTTGGCATTCAAACAGTGTGGCCTGACCTGGGACCAGATTTCCACCCAATTGTTATTTACCTGGGCCATCATCATGCGGGAATTCCACAACCTGATGAACAAGGGGAACATGATTGGGACTACCAAGAAGTATAAAAAGGCACCCAAGTCCAAGATCAACAAAGCATATCATATTATGCTTGATCTCTTTCAGCAGGACCCTAAGCTTTCCCTGACCCAAGTCCAGAAACATATTGCACCTTATGGAATATGGGCTTCTGAGTGTATAGTGAAGCTTGGATGTATGGGAAAATGACCTTGGTATTAGTGTTGGCCTATTTCAGTGAGTACCAATGTGATGATAGCTGTCAGGAATGACAATTCAGATGCTCCTAAATCTCCTAATACGGAATTGGAGTCAAACCCTGGACAACACCCTTTGAGGACTGCCAGACTCATAGGCTGGGAACGCAATAACCCACTACTAATTGATGAAGTTGCTGCCAGCCGCCAGGACCCAAACCCTTAGCTGCCCCGCAGGATTCTGCAAGTGAACTGCCAGTGCAAGATGCCGGCAATTTCCCTGGGGTGCCAATGCCTGACACCGGCAGTTTGCCTGGTAAAATAGACAAATTTCTCCCTGAAAGTTATTCTGAACTCCCCCAAAGTCCCAGGGAAGGCACTGAACCCAAAGAGGCACCCAATACCCAAATCAATAAACAGAAGGATTCAAAGTCTTCTCATCCCAAAGCAGCCAGTGGCAAACCACCAGTGCCAAGCGCCACACTGCCATCTGAGACACCTGATGCCAACCCGCCCAAGCCCAGAAAACCCAACCAGGTAGTGAAGCCTGGCAGTGTGGTATAAATACCTGCCAGGCCAAGATCAACCCCCATTGTCATTTTTTAAAAAAAGTTATAAGATATTGGTTTCTCCAACTATTACCATATTTTATTCTTGCCATCTTCCAGTTAACCCCAAGATTGTCTGCCCCCCTGCCAGCCTGCCAGCTACGTACTGCCCACCAGGTGCCCCCTTTGGTCCTGTCCATTTAACAGAGTACCCCTAAAGCCTGAGTACAAGAACTACACCCCCAACAACATACTAGCCCAGGATTCCTTGGCCAGAACTACCAAGTTAACCAGATACAACAGAGAAGGCCCTTGGTACGTTACCAAACCCCACCTGTTCAGAGATAAATACAACTTCCTTCCCACCTACCAAATGGACATAGAACCACCTGTCACCCCCAAACCAATGCCTGCCTCTGCTGCTGAGCTTCCACTGGACCATACCAACAAGCTTTTTGGAATTGTATATATTAATTTCACAGGAGTAATAGATACTATTGTCCCAGCCGCTGGTCTGTGGTTGTGGGTGGGCAAGTCAATGTCCTACCTCATTAAGTTAGCACCAATCCTTTGGTGGGCTCTGCCTACCCAGTCTGCAACCCGCCAGCTCCCAAACACTAGCAAGCCGGTCAATCAGGGTTGGTTCTCTGATAACAGCAAGGATTCCTCATAGGATTCTCCCATTGTATCTACTATTACCCAATGCTTGAAAAGTTTATATGATGACCATATATTCATATTTTACTACAAATTGTCTATTGTATTTGGCAATTTTGGAGAACACATAAAAGCTAATAAGATCAATGAAAGAAAGAAGTTTAAAAAGAGGAGTTTATTGGTGAATTTATGGCTGTTTTATCCAAGGCCTCTGTCTATTATTGAAAAAAACCTAATTACACCAATGATTATAAGTATAACCAGATCCTTGGTGGATTACTTGACTCCTGGGACAGCTTAAATTCATTTTATTGAGTTTCCTTGAGACAAAAAATGGAAAATAATAAGATCATCAAGACTGTCAAAGAACAAGGACAACAGGCCTCAGTTTATCCAGGAATTCATGCATATATTCATCTAGGTGATGCCATGTTCTATATTATTGGGAACATTTATTGGAAGCAGCACCCACAGTACTTCAATGATCTATTCTTTGTGTTCAATTTCACGCTTCTCTCTTTGGTCAGCATATGGTGGCAAACTTATTTGCCCAGCTCGTTTTTCATGTGAATAAAGGCAGCTAATTACATAAGGACAAAACCTCTCATCCCAGGTCACAGTTTCCTACCAGCCAATTAAACTAATGACAGACAAGAAATATAATGATCCTTATCTGTTAGTCTTCACACAAAATTTACTTAGTTTACCCCACCACCACCAACTCTCACATTTCAGCCCCTCCCATCCAATTCTGGGCCCAGAACCCCCAACCCAGCACCAATTATACTCCTTTTTTACTGCATTATTCTGCCTTATAGGCATCTTACTCCCTGTCCCAAATAAACTCATCACAATCAAATTTATTTATTTATATATTTGATATGCAGAACTACACTTGTTTATTTTTTATTTGTTTTTAATTTCATTGTTTCCTATATGTCTAGCTTATTTATATATAATATCATATGTTTACTATGCTGTGTATATGTATCCAGAACACAGTTATTTTTATCTCTTTAAACAGCTCCTTGTGACAGAAATAACAACATTTGATGTTTAGTTAAGTTTAGTTTACATTATATAACTATACAATTATTGTATTTAGAGAAGCTTCCTGTGATCTGAATTCAAAACCTTAATGATAAACTTTAAGCCAATCAAGAGCTATGTGTAAAAGTGATTGTTGTGACATAAAGGGTTGTTCAATTATATTTTTATTCATGGGTTCTAAATAATCTGATTAGCTGGTTGTTTTGCCTTGTGTACCATTGTTGCTGTGGAAACTTGTTTGTGGACTAGTGCTAGCCCAGTTGCTAATTGAGCACTAGTCCACAAACAAGTTGCCACAGCAACAATGGCAAAACAACCAGCCAATCAGATTATTTAGAACCCATTAATCAAAGTATATTTGAAAAATTCTTTATGTCACAACAATCACTTTTACACATAGCTCTTGATTGGCTTAAAGTTTATCATTAAGGTTTTGAATTCAGATCACAGGCAGCTTCTCTAAACACAATAGTTGTATAGTTATCTAATGTAAACTAAACCTAAATAAACATCAAATGTTGTTATTTCTGCCACAGGGGGCCATTTAAATTTTTTTTAAACAATACAGCAATTATGAAATCATGGCAAACCACAAAAAAAATAATACAAATTGAGAGTATCTAACAAAACATATACACAATGGGCAAAATAAGAAAAGTGATGAGATATTGAAAATATACAGAAAACAAACAAAGAAAAATAAGAGGTAATAAGATTAGAATCATACAGAGTTTATTTGAGTGAAAGCTATAAAAACATATGAAAATATTAGTAAAAAATCAAATGAGAGAAGTTGAAAAGCTACTCAAAGACCTTAACTCTTCAATTGCAGAGATCAAGGATATAGACAAAAAATTCAAAGCAAAGATGAAGTCCACTGTGCTGCCAGGGGACAAAATCAACAAGGTGTTGGTTAAGGCCTTGATGGCCAAGATGCCAGACACATCTGAGAAGACTAACAAGTGTCTTCTTAACATCCAGAAGACCATTGTTAAGGGCTTGCAGTTCAAGGCATACACTCTTTCTGCGCCATATGTATGAGTTGACAACCCAGAGATTTATGCACATCTCAAACCTGCCAAGCACGCCAGAATAGTGGACATCAAGATGCCTGCACAACTGGTTGTGCCAAAGTTGGCCAAACCTGCACAAGCTTTCACCAAAGAAGAAAGTGAAGAAGGTACCTAAAGAAAAAACCCCTAAATTATTACCTGTTTTTTATAGAAATCATCAATGGTGTAATACGCCACGTCCTAGTACCCTTTGTCCCTATCACATTCTATTCCAACTACGCTAATCTTGTGACTAGGCAGCTGGTTCTGCCACCTCCTGTTATGCACAAGCTTGAGGACAGAATCAAAAGTTCCTTCCCAATAAATAGGGAGGTGTTAGCCGCGTTGATGCACGGCAAGGGGTCATCTGAGTGGGATGTTACTGACTACAAGGATGTTCAATTGATCCACCTGGACCCAGTGGCCCTCAGTGGAGTTTACTGTGTAAACTTCATTGAGCTTGTTTGGGACGTCCTGGAGACACTCCCATTTAATAGTATACCAGAGATGGACCAGGCTCATGAGGGAGCTTGTTTTTGCTTTCTGATCAAGCACACAATTTTGTAGCTTTTCACAAAAATTGTGAACAATTGTAAGAGAGGGGTGCCAAACTAACTAAGTTTGGCTCCCATCTTGGGGGAAGGATGCAACAGGATACCATCCAGTGCAACACTGGTATGGCTTCTCAAATGGGAGTCCAGAGAGAGGACATGGAGGACAGTTGAGGGAAGTAGGAGTTGAACCCCATTAAAGTCATCCCTACAAACAACCATGAGGTACACTGGGTGCTTTGACCCTGAGGACCAGGTGCAGGCCAAGAAATGGGTTGGGGGTCTTTCACTGGGAGTGCAGGTGAGGGGAAGTCCTCTTTATGCAAAGATGCGGGCACCAAGTCAAAGAGAGACAGATCCAATTTTTCACAAGTGAGACTCTTCACCAAGTATTCACCGGAGATAAGGAGGTCTTGTGCCCGGCTGGGAAGGTCTTCCACAAGATGCAGAAGCTGAGAGGGGTTATCACTTACTCCAAGCACAGAGGAAGAAATCTGTCCCCAGAGATCAGGGGAAGTAGACCATATGAATAATAGAACATGAGACAATGTGAAGACAACAAACTTACAGATGGGGATCAACATTTTGTAGGGAGCAAAAATGGATATCATTTTTAACAAACTGCAAGAGTCAGGCACAAAAATCACACCAGAGGAAAGAGGGGAATTTCATGTGTCTGGGGGACTAGGAGAGCGGCCAAGAACCTTTTGGAAGATATTAGCCAAGGCATACCTGTCAATGAATGTATAGAAGGACTGGGAGCAAGGCAAAAGCAAAACCAAATTAAAAATGTAAATATACTATTTCCAACGCTAATTTTTAGAGTTTAAATTAGAAACCAAAAGCAAAAACAACAAGGCTTATTGTTAGTATTAACACTAATTGTAGACACTTTGAAGGGGATAACAGGATCCAGACAATGACAACTAAGGTAAGGGATAGTAACCACCTTTACTAACAAACTTTAGGATAATAGAGGACCAGAAGAAGGGCCTCAAAAACCAAAAATTTTAAAGATCAAAGATGGATTGAAAAATTTAAAGCTTTTAATGAATATAATGAGCAAGAAGGGGACTTTCAGTCCCCTGTCTTGCTATAAGGGTAGAGCTTTAGGATTCAAAGGTCATCTGGCACAAGGTGTGGATTTGATTGGCCACAGGAGAAATTTTGCAGAGGAGAATCCAGTGAGTTGGAAGGTTTCCCAATAATTTTGGCTTCAACTCTGATTGGCGGGTGCCTTTGGAATGATTCAGTGCAGCATTTAATCCATTTAGAGTGGAGTCAGTCAATTTAGAAGAAGCGCGCCCTGATTGGTTCTCCTTCATTTGTTTTAAGTGGGGATAAAACCAAGCCAACAAGTAGTCCAAATTAATCAGGGATTCCTCTCATATAGAGATACAAATCAAATCATTAGTGGTTGCCACCTGGTAAGGGTATGCCAATATAAATATCTCATCAATTGTGTGGGCTAGATCCTTAAGGGAACTGAGGGGCTTGTCTGGCTTTTGAGCAGATTTCTTGGTATGGCAAGGAGAAATTATCCTATCCAAGGCTAAAGAGGGGAGTTACTTTACAACAATGTAGTCAAATTGGTTGTTGCAAGTTCAATAGCTGTCAAGAAGACTAAAATACTCCTGTCAGAATTTGGGCTGGCCTGGAGCAGAGACAAGACAGGGGTTATAATTATCATGAAGACAATCTTTGGAAAGACTAAACACAAAAAATTAACGCAGTATACAACAAGCTGTGTGAGTTCATAGTTTCCTTTGCTCTGCAAAGGCTTCACCTTGTAGTTTATATTGCTTATATTTTTTACTTTGATGGGCGCCAGTATAGAAGGTGTTAATGAGGTATCACTTGAAATTGACAAGGCACTCCTTGGACAGCAAGAAGATTGCCCCTGGGTACATTATGGTCTATCACATAATATAAAACACCCTGGTCCTTGTCAGAATTTACAGATTTGTAACCCTGCCTGAGAAGCAGCTCCTGAACTCCCACCTCATTATTATCACTTTTACTAGCCAGAAAAATGTTTAAATCATAATGTATCTAGTGTCTAAAGTGTGACAGTGGAAGTTGTGTGCTATTTCTATTGCCAGGTGGTTGCTTACTGGTGCACCTATCACAGGCAAAAATAAGAAGTATCATCTTTCTTAATATATATTGTAATTCTTTATTTCTGTACTATAATTAAATTTCAAGGAACTTCAAATAAAAGATACATTACAAAACAATATAAATTTAAATCATATAGGTATATATTATATGTTATTATATTACTAAAAAATCATCATTTACTTTGAGAACATTACTTTTTACTTACTTGATTTAATTATATGTTTATTTGGTAGGAGTAATCTGTACAGATATAACTTACTTTATGATCAAGTGTTTGGGATAACCACCACAGGCTATACTATAAATTCAGAACCTGAACGTAAAAATGCAGGATTGTCAAATCCTTGGTCCAAATTTTGAATCACTTTTGCGGGATAGCCTTTTTTTAATTAAATTGAATTCTTTGTATTTTTATTTGGATTTTTAAAAATGTGGGAACTTGTAGACACTTTGCAAATTTTAAGTCAAACTGCACATTTCCAATGGACAAAATGAATTAACTCAAATCAGATTTGAAGCGTTCAAATCTATTAACCATTTTCATTAAGTTTACTATGTTTTTTGAAATTGCAGGATTGTCAAATCCAAGAACCAAATTTCAAATCACTTTTGAATGCCACTAGTAAACTCAAATAATAATTGCAGGAACTGGAATCCAAATTGAATGTACAGTAAAAAACTAGGACAAATTAACCCAAATCAAGAAGCTCCACTCTGGATAAAATCAAATGAAAAATCCAATCTCAACAACCATGTTTAGACATGAAATTAAGTGAAATGTAAAATTGTCTAAACTGGAAATGATGCAATATTCTTCACTCTAAATCACTAATATAGCAATCATAAAACCATATAATGATATATGAGCTACCCTCCTGATGACACAGAAATTTTTTAAAAGTTTTTTGGCCCCCAGCGTAGCCAGAGGCCATAAACTTAATTTCAAGGAAGGAAGGAGGGGGAAAGATAAACTATCAGTTTACTACAAAAGTGTTAATGTATTGCTATTAAGGATACTTGATTAAAGTAGCTTTTAAAAAATCCTAATAATAAAATAGAATTATATATTACAATCTATCTTATCACGTTTTCTTTTCTTTGATGTGTTGATAGTTCGATTGCTGTTGATAATGTGCTTGCATTTAATTGGATAGTTTCACCTCTAGTTGCCTTGGCAATAGGAAATCAAGTTGCCTCCGCAACCACAGCTGGTCTTGGGGAGGCGACTTGATTTCCTATTGCCAAGGCAACTGGAGGTAAGACTATCCAATTAAATGCAAGCACATTATCAACAGCAATCGAACTATCAACACATCAAGGAAAAAAACATGATAAGATAGATTGTAATATATAATTCTTTTTTATTTTTAGCATTTTTTAAAATCTACTGCAATCAAGCATCTAAATTTTAGCTGTCCTAAAATGGAATAGTGCTGTAACTGTGCTGTTTTAGCAGAGTTACAAGAAATTTTTTAGAAACCAGATAACATTCTTTATTAGGAGATAATGATTATGTAGTTAATGTGAGTCATGGATAACAGGAACATGATAAGGCTGATCACACAGTTGGATAGTGAAGGGGGTGGCTTGATCCCAGTAGTGAGTCAAGTGCCAAAACAAGGTATCCACCATAGGGGATCAGCATTTGTTCATGTTGTTGGATTTGGAAATTTGAGTTGACTTCCTAGTCTGGCTTTGAGTGGCCAGGTAATTGGATTGCGGGTCACAAACCTGCTTACTTGGAACCTTGCTGGCAGGTTGAGCCTGCTTTTTTGACAATAGGGCAATTTTTGAGAATGCCTATGATTCCTAAAAGAATTAGCACAAATACACTCTAGATCCTTTGCCATCCTTTTTGAGATGCCCATAAATTATAATTATTTCAAATTCACCTCACTTTTTATTTGAAATTTGGTTCTTGGATTTGAAAATCCCGCAAATTCAGATTTGTTAAGTTTTACATGATGTCTATGATTCATTTGAAATACAGGAAATCTCAAATTGTACATTAGAATCCCGCATTTATGATTCATGTATCCCGCATTTGTTTACTGAGTTTTGTCTTTTGTTAGTTGAGTTATCTGCTCAAGGGATTCAAAATTTGCCAATTTAAATAAATCAAAAAAAGTCAAATTAAATGGTTGATTTTATTAAATATTTTATTTTTCACTCAGCTGAGTTGCCCGCAAAAGTGATTTGAAATTTGGACCAAGGATTTGACAATCCTGCATTTTTAAGTTCAGGTTCTGAATTTACAATAATACAGTAGTTTTAAAACCTATGGAGACAAGCAAACAAACTTCAGATTTAAATGAATCCAACTCAGATGTAAATGAAATCAAATAATCTGAAAACAAAATTGATAGAGCCCAATTTCTACTATAAATTAATATAAATTCATTGAGTTCTAATTTCATTTGTATATTAGCTATTTTTGTTTACATCTGAGTTGAATTTGCTTAAATCTGAAGTTTTTTTGCTTGTTGCCATAGGGTTTAAAACTACTGTAGAGTAATTTAAAATAAAATAAAATAAAATAAATTTTTTTAATCTGTGTGTAAATACAGAGCATTTTTAGACTATGTGATTGGCAACTTTTAAATATAAAAAGAGCATCAATATATATAAAAACAACTAAAATAAAAATAAAGACATAAAATAAAATATACAGTAGTTTTATAGCCTGTTGAGATAACCAAAATCATTTCAGTATGAAAACAAAATTGAAAATGGGTCATTATTTGTTAGATTAAGCCAAGGCGCCAGCTTAAGCATTTCAAAGCCTTTTAACTTCTTTGGTATTATTTAAGTCATAAACTTATGTTTTTGAACATTAGTATAATGCTTAGTTTACTGAAGAAAAGTTTAATAGTGTAAAATATACAAATAATAGAAATAAATCTTATTTCTATTAGCTGTATTTTTTGCTAAAACCCTTTTTTCTATTTTAATAAGCCAAGAATTAAATATATGAGTTGCATGGGAGAGTATTAGCAGCCCCAAAGCTATAATTGCTATTACCCTATCTTTGGCCCATATAATTAATTTCTTAGTTATTTTTAGAAAAAAAAGTTGTTGTATTTAAAAGACTATTTACCCTATGTGAAATATAAGTTTTTGTTATGCGTCCAACTTCATGAAAATGTCCTACTAATCCTTTAGTAGTATCAGCTCTCTTTGTTTCTCTGTCATCTGTGCAGAACTTTGCACAATAATTTATTTTGGAGTACTCCTTAACATCCTCAAATGTCAAAGGTGAAACATACAGCTCACCATCTTTCATTAAATATGAAAGATTAACATAAAATGCTTTGACTTCAAGCCAGCTTTTTTAGGCCTAGATTTTCTATCATAGATGTGAAAAAAGATTTTTTGGGAAACATCTGAATTATTTACAAGTGTCTCATATAGACCCTTTCTTTCTTCCTCTCTCTCAAAAACCATTTTGAGATCATTTATATTTTTTATATACATCTCATTTTCCTTTTGTTTAAATATTTTAGATAATACACCAAAATGACCATCAACAATACTTTTGCCATGACACTCAACAAATCTATTAAACTTAATTGTTCCTTTTATAATTTTAGGTACCTCTTTAAAAAGATAGTATAAGAATTCATAAGATCTGAAATGATTACCATTATCAGTCCAAACTTTAATATTTTTAATATTCTTAAATTTATTATTTTTAAGCAGACTTATCAAACACTGACCTGAAAACAAAGAGTCATGAGATAAAATTTCAGATAAAAAGTCATGATACTCATATTTAATTTTCTCATTTTCTTTAAAAGCAATTGCAAATCCTAATAAAGAAATAGGTATTTTCTCATAAAAACAATTATTTGTCTCTATAGGACCCCCACCTATTTTAAAGTTTTCTTTATAGTCTATTACTATAAAACATGAATTATTATCAAGATTATTTATATCACTAATATATTCTTTATTTTGATGCTTATAAAACTTTTCATGTAGCTCAATAGATTTCAAATTTTCTTTAATAGATTTAGGCAATGGCAACCTCTTTATACTCAAATCCTTTTTCTTCATTTCTAATGACTTTTTTAAGTTGCAAATGTTACACATATCAGTTTGCTTTTTGCTTTTAATTATATTATTAGGAATAAGCTTATAAAAAGTGGAAAGTGAAATAGAAATATTGTTTTTTATTTTCATATCTTCGTAAATTTCTTTTTTTGTTTTCAATAATGAGTATTTTATTTTAGTTGAGTATTCACTCAACTCTTTTTGTAATTCTTCATAAATCAATCCAGGGGATTTTTTTAGTAAATTGGCTAGTTGGAAATGAATTTTTTAATATATGTTTTAAAATATTTTTTATGTTTTCTTTCTTTACTGAATCATTTTTTCCTTTTTTATTTTTTGAATTTAATGATGCTTTTTAGCATTTTTATTTTTTTAGAATATGAATACTCATTTTTTGTCATTTTAAATCCACAATCCCAAAGCTCTTTCAGACTGTAGCTTAATGTAACCAATGCTCTTAGGGAAGGAAGGTGCTTGGCAGGGGACTCTGACATCAATTCCTTTAGGTTGTTAAGGAAATCATCTGTTTTAGAATTTTGTATGACAGGTAAGAAGGTACTTTTTCCAAACTCTGTTTTTAATAAGAAATGCTCAACAAAGCTGTTAAGATCACTGCCAGCAGTAAAAAGGAATGCTTTTTTAAGCATAGAGATTCTTTCTCTCTTAGTAGAAGCCCCCAGAGAGAAGAAGGGTGTCATCTGAGGTGCAAACTTGATAGGTTCCATAATGATAGTGGTTGGGTTCCTTGGCTTGGTTCAGGCAGTTCTTGCTTGGAAATAGATGTGCAGTTATCAGAGAGGAGTAAAGGTGTAGATTGTAAAGTAAATTTCTGTAAAGTTGAGCTGTTTAAATACCATGTTAGCTGAGCTTTTGCACTACAGGCATAAATCCCCAACTGACCCCCAACTGATCTCCTTAATTTATCAATATCACCCCTGAAGTCTGATATCCTTGTTTATTTACCCCTTTTTATATTCTGGTTAACTGTTGATATTTCCGCGAATAGTACTTCAATCTTGCTCAAACTAGTATCATTAGAAAGCCCTTAATCTCAGCTTTCAGAATTGTGCTGCAACTTTATATTTTAATACCAATTTAGTATCTTGAAGTGGCTTTGAATGTAAGCTTATAAAATTATTACTTGAAATAAAATATGCTAATTAACTCTTAAAGTATGATATTTTAATCAGTAAACTAAATTTAAAGTATAAATCATTATTAAGCTTACTTTTAGTAACCAACTCAAAAACCTTTTTTTAAATAAACTTAAGTTTATTATAACCTTTAACAGTTCTTAAAAAATGAACTTTATATATTTTAAATCTATCAAAACAAAAATGTTTTTCTAATCACATATAAATATTTGCTTGTATAATTAAATTTGTATCTTATTTTTATAGATACAATGACTAAGATCATTTTCCATTTAGTTCAAATAAATTTTAACCTTTATAAAATTTAATTAAATAAAGCAAGATTTTGATACATTCTTTTTTATGTTTGAATTTTTTATCATATTATCTCTAGCATACAGTATAAAAATATAGTTTTATTAAATAGTTGTATAAAGCTATTTTATTAGTATTAAATACTTAAAATTTTGAAAAGAAAAACTTTTACTCTCTTATAAGTTCTTATTATATATTTTCTATAAAATCTAACTTAAGAATAAATTACTTATGCTAAATGAGATCACTGAAATTTCAATAAAAGTTCAGTTTTAATTTTAGTTTTAGTTTTTTTTTAACTTTTTACTAGATTTTTTTTTAAAAAAATCCAAAATTATTTAATATTTATTAAATATGCAAAAAAGCTATCTGCCCTCTTTTTAAAAAGAGGGATTTAAAAATGATTATATTTTAAATTAAATATTTTAAAAAAGCTAAGATTTTAGGCAACAATTTGATTTCCAACAAAAAGCATCATATCAGTTTTTATTGTATTTTTAGGTTGCTCTTTTTAGAATGATGTTATTTTGTACTAATCAGCTTTCAAGAAATAATGGTATATGAAATAAGATTGTTACTAGCTTTTAATACAGTTTAATTTAGCTGTAAGTAGAAAATGATTAATTTAATATAGGTTTTTATATTATAAGGATTAAATAAGATTTATTTTGATAAAAATGTTGTAATTATTTAAATTTATTGATAAGAAAATTAAAACAAAATTTTAAAGTTTTAAGTAGCACAGTTAATAGGAAACAGATTAATCTAACAAATAATGACCCAAATATAGAAATTTATATTAAATTACAATATATTTGGATCAACTTTGGTTTTATTTTCAGACTGGAGTGATTTATTTTATCTCAACAGGCTATAAAACTACTTTATAGACTATTATTGTTATGAGAAATAGAAAAAGCCTTTTAATTGGTTGGCTGTTTGTCAAGGCAAAGATGAATATATTATTCAGGATGTGTGTAAAACTTAGCCACAGTTTCAGCTGGAAAGGTATGGACCATAAACTGTAGAGAATCAAACAAGTCCTTGGGCCCAGATAGTTTCCCCTGCTTGAAAAATTGCTTGAGCCACCCAAAGACCTCCTCAATTGGGCTTATGAATGATGAATATATGGGAAGAAATAATAGGTGCATAAGAACTGTGGCCAATCACTGGTGTTCAACTGCCATACCTATCTCAATTGTTGGAAATTCCTCAAGAATATCTGCCACCTTGTGGAACCCAACATTATTAAGTACAATAACATCAGTGAACTCCATGATAATGCACCTAAGATTCTCCTGTACCAATTGGAGAAATGATAAAAATATCCTGCTATTATGAGATCACTTGATCATTTGATACATCTCAATCCTTTTTGGACTGAGAAGAGCCACCATAAAATAGGCTGTGGCGCAGACTGCAGCACACTGAGCTACCCCATCATTGGAGCCTTTGGGTACATAGCCATACCCATTACACATAGAAAACACAAAAATTGATCCTTCAGTATAATATAAGTTGACTGATTCTTTGTCCTTGAGAGTAGTGTACACCTCTGCATATTTTTTGCTGGGTCTCAATATTGGCAGGGCTGTTGTGGTTATAGGTATACTTTGAGCTTTTTCCAGAAAAAATGCAGCCCCCTGACTATATAATAGAAAATGGAAATTGAAGCCTCAATACTGAAAGTAGACTTAGCCATAGACTGTATATTTGCCAGTTCAAGATTCCATTCTCAGTTAATCCACTGATGAATGGCCCATTTTTGCTTCTTGGTAAGCAGGGTTGATAGGTGTTTGAGTTTATTTATTTGGAGAATTTGACTGTTGTTGAGATACTGGTTGTATAGATTGTTTGTAAATTTTGTATCAACTCCAACAATACCTCTGGCCTTCTTGATTTAATCCTTATCATGTATCAACTTGATAAGAATAAAGCACTTTATGTTGGAAACAACCTTTCAAGTTGAATTTTAGGATACAGTTGAATTCAGATACTGCATAGTGACTGGTATGCAAGGCATAGGCACTTTGTTGTAGAAGGCCATGATTTTTTATCACATGCTGCCTTTCCACAGCTCTGTAGTATTCTGGATCTTCATCATTGTCTTGGTCACCATCACTTACACAGGGCTCATAGCTATTGTCAAGCACTAGCTGAAAATTTTGTATCATGCTTATTTGGATCAAATATGAAATTAAACAGGGTCAAATAACAATGAAGTGAGCTCAACTTCCTTGTTGTTCACTCTTTTAGGTGTGAAAATCTTGGTGGCCTTTATGGATAGCTTTTACACCCTTAGATTTATGCTCTATTCCCTCCCAAACTTTGCAACTTTAACTGGCTGTTGTGTCTGTACAACCTCACCAGTATTCTTTGCTCTCTTTTCTCCTTCCTGATTTGGCAATTGTGTTGCATTAACACAGTTTTTTGACCTTTGGGGACACCCCTGACCATAGTGCACACTGGCTGTAGTGTAACTCAGTTGTTATATCTCTTTCATTTTGCTATAAAATAAATTAATAAACCAAGTCTAATTAAGTTACAGCCCTGGGTTTGAATTTTACCTTTTATTGTAATATGGTTATTTAATTAGAATAAACATCACCTAACTACCTGTTACTAGAATTTCATTTCTTAATTAGTTATTTTTGGTTTTACAAAGCCCATTTTAGACTCACTGAAATAATTTTCACCCATTTCCCCCAGATTTTAAGCCATATTTAAACTCCCAGCACAAAGATTTTATAATTTATGTTTCAGATCCCATTCTTTATTTTAGATACCTTGGTATCATTCTTGTTTACAATCAATTTTACACAACAAGTGAGTGGTTTTGCTTACATGTTGAGTTGTTATTTTGTTTTGTTTTTGGATGGAGTTTTGACTCAATGCACTTGAGTGTATTTTTTCACTAATTTACATGATAAACATATGTACACCAAATTCCAACTCAAACCATTTTGTTTGTGAATTCATGTATTTTGTACTGTGTTTTGAATATATTTGCTTTTTATTTGGTTGTTTGTTGCTGTATTGAGACATTTTATCTATTACTGCCCAAAATCCCTGTTAACAGAGTGTATATTTACACTGGTATTTGGAGTTTGATTAAATATGAGTCCATTTTGTTTAAATCTGAGTCTTTCTGCTTAGCACCATAGCTTTAAAAACTGCTGTAAGTTTGTGCAATTTTTTTATCCAAAAAAGACATTGAGAATGTTTTCCTGTAATATTAGTTTCAGATTTAAGGTGTTTATTTGAAAGTGTAGCACTTAGATAGTGTTGACTTTGCTTTGTTTATGTTTTGATTTTGGGTGTTGTGAATTTGATTTGATATTGCTCTGATTTTTGTGTGTTAGATTTACATTATAGTGTGTGATCTTGTGTGCTTGACTCAAAACATAGCAAACATAATGGAAAATTGGATGTATAGGTTAATTTTTTGTGTTTTTAACCTGATATTACCACACAACTATGGTGTGTTGTGTTGTGTTGCAACATCTTTGATTACTCCCTCCTGGGGAATTAACACACCAAGTAGATCACCAAGTGGCTCACCAAATGGTTCACCAACCAGCCAGTAAACTGGTGGCACCATAATTAGTCAACCATCTATTACGGGGATCACCTAATCCAGATCCTAAGCAGAACACAACTTAAATAAGCCTCATGACCTAAGAGGAACATTACTAAGATAAGCCTCATGACCCCCATGACATACATGGACAGTATATGGCTTTACATGATACTATATATTATCCTATATTCATATCCAATAAAGTATCATTCTCTTCTTAAATCTTCCCCTTATCTTGTTTATTATACTTCCCAGAAGTATATACACAACAGTGATATCACAGGTAGATTATCCATACCTACCCAGCTCAAAGGAAAAATTCCTCCTAAGAAAAAGACCCAAGCAATGGTACTCCCTAACAGCTGGAAAACTACAAAGAAGGGCAAGACGTTTCCGCAGGCCTCATTATCTACAACAACATCCTTGTACCCATTAAACAGTACAACACTTTTAAAGACCACAGACTTTTACCCACAGCGCCAACCATAACAGGACCACATCAGCCTGAAATACCTAATATTGTATTCCAGTGCCTGTTTACAGCTAAAATTAGCGCTTTTGCAGGACTACATCATGAAAACGCCTCTCTCTGGATCAACAGTACACAGAGCAAGTTTGAGCAAGTGGACTACACCCAAAGACTCTGGTTCAGTGAGATTGCCCTTTGCATCACCAGATCCACATCACAATTTGTAAGCAAGTGGCTAACCCAACACCCCAACCAGAAGGAAAACAGGGAGGTATTCAAAGCTGCATTCCTCAAAAAGTTCTCCATGAAGGATTCCAATGTGATGATTATGACAGAACTCTGAACCTTCAAGATGACAGGAACAATTGAGGACTATATTGCAGTGTATGAAGGCTTATACAACCAAGCCCCAGTACCATCAACTTTTACAAGCCAGGTCCTTGGTTAGACTTCTACAACAGCCTCCCCACATACATCCAACGTCAGTTTGTCATGATCTGCTGCAAGAACTTCAAATATTTATTCTTGGAAGAAAAATGCACAGCTCAGAAATACAACAATCTACACAAAACAAACAAGCAAAAGGAAAGCCCCACAACAAAGAAGGACCCTCTCCCCAATAAGCAGAACAACCAAGCCAACAACTCCCATCCTCAAAACAGGTACTGTACAGCGCAGGCTAACCAGGCAAGTACTGAAGACACCAAAAAGGAGGAAAAATCTCAGGGGAGTGTTTAGGCAAGCCACCCTCCCCCAGCTCACAAGACTTGTACAGGGATCAGGACGTGGATTCAATCACTATGATCAAAGTACCCTCCAGTGATCCTCTACTGTTTGCCGCCCAAACTAGAAATAAACTCCTCACTTACCCTTTCTGTTTTTGCAGATATCAGGGCACCACACTATTTGACACTGGAGCAGACCAATCCCTTGTCAACAATGAATCTGCCAACCTCATGAAACTACCTACCACCTGAAGCAGTATCAGGAGAGTCGTCATGGCAGATAACAGAAGCACACCAGTCACCCAAGAGGCAAAACCTTTCCGCGCCCAAATTGAAGAGGTGCAAACCACACTCACTGGCCCAATCATACCAATCGCCAAGTATGATGTTATACTTGGCCTGGACTGGATGAGAAAGACCAAACCTCACATTGACTGGGATAGTGCTACCCTCACCATACAATGAGGAGAAGTGCATCACCATGTTTACCCAACTAATCTTGATACGCTTATGAGAGACCATGTGTTTATAAAGATTATGAAAACAGAGGGGGAAAAAATCCTAGCAAAATCAATTGGAGTACCTGTACATATGGGTTTATCCACTTTAAAAATATGGAGACTTGACATGAAGAGAACCACATCTGAGACCAGCTAGTAAACAAATTTCCCTCTGTTTTCCAAGAAGCACTACCAGTATTACCACCTGAATGTGGCATACAGCACAAAATTGACCTCAAAGGAAGTGTACCTAAAGCACAACCTATCTACTGCCTCATACCAAAAGAAGACAGCACCCTAAAAGCTTACCTTGACAAAGCGCTCAAAAAAGGACTCATACAATCATCAAAGTCACCTTTTGGTGCCGCTATCTTCTTTGTGGCAAAGAATGATGGAGGACTCCACCTGGTCACTGACTACAGAGCGCTCAACAAGGTCACAATTAAGAACATGTATCCCCTGCCCCTAATTGACGACCTTTTTGATGCCCTGGGGGGGTCCCAAATCTTCACAAAAATTGATTTGACAGAAGGTTACCACCAAATTTGCATGAAACCTGAAGACATTCCAAATACTGCATTCAGGACCAAGTAGAGATCCTTTGAATGTGTTGTCCTCAATTTTTTTATGACAAACGCTCCCAGTACCTTTGTGACCTTATGAACAAAGTTTTCAAAGAAAACATTGGAAAACAAGCAATTATCTACCTGGACAACATCTTCATTTACAGTCCCAACCTGGAACAACACTGAAAGGACGTCTTCCTGGTCCTCTTCTCCCTTGAAGAGAACCAATTGATTGCCAAACCGTCAAAGTGTTAATTCTTCTTGGTGGAACTTCCATTCTTTGGTAACATTATCAGCAAGGACAGAATCAAACCAGATCCAGACAATATACATGCCATAACCAACATGCCAGCCCCAAGATATAAGAGCAAACTCTGCACCTTCCTTGGAATGGTAGCCTACGTAAGAAGGTTCATCCCTGACTGGGGTGCTCTAACAGCCCCCTGTCTGCTGTTACAGGAAACACAAACAAGTTTATCTGGACACTGCTACAAGACCAACACTTACGCCAACTGAAGGAACACATGGTCACCACCCCTATCCTCCAATACCTGAATTGTGAGGGAATCTATGAACTAGAAACCAATGCTTCTGATTATGCCATAGGAGGAATACTCTGTATCCAAACGGCAGAAAAAGACTTCCTCCCTGTGGTGTATGAATCAAGGAAGCTATCTGACGGCAAACAAAGATACTCCATACACAGTAAGGAGTTGTTAGCCATCATACACTGCCTCATGAAGTGACAATACTATCTGGAAGGGGCCCAAACGTTCAAGGTACTCACCAACCATAAGTTGCTGATATTCTTAAAAACACAACAATACCTGTCAAGAAAACAAGCTGAATGTATGAGTCTCATACATAGATACCCCATGTAAATTGAATACAAGCTAGGCAAGGAAATTCTTACTGCAGATGCCATTTAAAGGCTATAAAGTAAACACATCATATTCCCTGACGGGGACCCCGACTGGCCCATGTTAATCATGGGGAATCTCCAGGAAGGATTCCCACCTGGCACCCCAATGGACATCCAAGAGAAAGTCCTTAAGAACAAACATGTGTTCAAAAATGTATATGGCACTCTGCACCAAATACTTCCAAATGGTGACACTGTACCTTACGTCCTGTCAACATAAAAGATTGACATAATCCTCCAATATCATCAATACCTGGGACACACCTGCAGCAGGAACTTGCATGAATATCTCAAGGCACACTACTGGTGGCCAAACATGCTAGTGATATCAGAGAGGTACTGGAACAATGTGAAGTCTGTGAGAAGTACACCCAAACCAAGACACCACCCAAGTCAGTAGTACTTGTATCCATCATACAACCTTTCAAAGTATAGTTGTTGGATATTGTGGGACCAATGCCTGATGAAAACATGGGAAAGAAGTACATCATAACAGACATTGACTATGCAACCAGGTGGCCTGTGGAACAAGCCACAAAATAACACAAAGGCAATGATGTGAGGCAATTCATTAGAAAAGAGATCATAGCAAAGTTTGGGAAACCTGACCTCCTGGTCACAGATGGAGGCACAAGACTTAAAGCCATTGACACCAATATCTACCTTGCCAAGAATGGAATAAAACACATAACAGCCAGCCCATATCACCTTCAAGCAAATGGACAAGTAGAACAACTAAACAGTGCACTTGCAGAAGCCCTCTATAAGTTATCTGCTAACAATCCAAAGCCCTGGTTCAACATGCTCCCAACAGCGCTCATGGTCTGTAGAACACGTGGCAACTGCAATACGGTAAAAAGCCCTTATGAGCTTGTCTATTGACAAAAGCCCGCTCTTGTTAGTACAACTGCAGGACCACAATTAACTCTGCCCAAAAAGGTACCAGACAACAGTGACCCCAATGTACAATGCGCTAGAAAAGACCAAGAGGAAATGAAACACCAAAGAGTCAAAAGGGAAGCAATTCCACTACAGCAGGAAAGATTCCAGGCCGGGGACAAAATCTGGGTTGCAACCACAATCAGCATAAGTTGGACCCAGGACTGTGTGACCAGGCATAGTCATGGAAGTCAAGCCCAACAATACCTACCTCATCAAGGAAATTGAAGCTTGGACCAAACTGAAACTTATGCACCACAACCAACTCCGCCTGTGCAAAGTAAGAACAGCCCAACAAAATTCCAGACTCCCTGTCTCCAACACCAAACTGATCAATACCAAGCCCGCATCCCCAACGCTCTAAGGAAAATTCCCAAGGCTCTGCCTTCCAGCACCCCAGGGGGAGATGTCGCAACATCTTTGATTACTCCCTCTTGGGGAATTAACACCCCAAGTAGATCACTGAATTGCTCACTGAATGGTTCACCAACCAGCCAGTAAACTGATGGCACCATTATCAGTCAACCATCTATTACAGGGATCACCTAATCCAGATCCTAAATGGAACACAACTTGAATAAGCCTTGTGACCTAAGAGGAACATTACTCAGATAAGCCTCATGACCCCCATGACATACTTGGACGGTATGTGGCTTCACATGATACCATATATTATCCTATATTCATATCCAATAAAGTATCATTCTCTTCTTAAATCTTCCCCTTATCTCGTTTATTATACTTCCCAGAAGTATATAAACAAAAGTTGTGTGTCTAATATGATAGTTGTATATTCTATTTAGTATCTCATTAATTGGTGAATTTTTGTTAGTTTGGCTTAAATGATTTTTCAATGTTACATTTTGTTTTTGTGCAACTTCAGTTTGCCTTAATCTGACTTTGATATCTCCATCTCAACAGCTGTGAAAAGTACAGTACCTGCAGTTGTAGGCTTAGAAGTGATGAGGAGCACCTTTTGGGGAAGCTTCAAATATGGAATTGAGAAAGATGGAAGGATAGTTTATTGGATAATGTAAAGTCTTGCCCATAATGGTACAAGGTTATAAACTAAAGCGTGCAAAGCATTGGGATTCAAATTTAAAAGATATAAGAATGTAGGTACTGTCTGTAAGATGATCTTACAGAAACCCGCTAAAAACCTATATTGCGTCACAAATGGAGTAATAGAGTTTAAAACCCCTAAGAAAAGAAGATAGAATAAGGTTTTCAATAGTGAACAATTTGTAACTAAAGGAATATCAATATTAGGATATTCTCCATCTGCAAATTGATACATATAACTATTGAAAGATTCTTTAAGGGAAAAAAATGGATACAACAAGCCTAAGGCTTGTTGTTTTACAAGTTCCATTTGGATTAAAGAAAAAGCTAAACTAAGAAAAATGAATTTAAAAAAAAATTCTAAAAATTACAAATTTGAAGTTTAAAATTGTAAAAGTTGAAGGGGGAGAAATCACTTAGAATTTCGGCTTAAAGCCTACTCTTCAAAAGCTCTTTATTTATAGAAGAGAAAGCCTTTTCAGTTGGACCATGATCAACAGGAGGAGCAGCCAAGAGGAGGAGCAACTGGAGAAGTTGGAGACAATCAGGTTCAAAAAAAGGAGAAACACAAAGACCAGTTCAAGTTTGATAGGCCAAATAGGCTGGGGAGAGCAGCAACGACTTGAAAAAAGGAGTTTCAAAAGGTAAGCAAAAATTAGAATAAATCTAACTTAAAGTAGAGAAATATAAGCTATTTGAATAGCTGGGAAGACAGTGGGTGACAACCGCGTCAATTCAAACGCAAATTGAAGAGAAAAACAAGGTAATTAACTTAAAATACTTAAATAGTAACTTCTAATTTAAAATTCCAAATATTAAAAAATACCAAAAGATTAAAAAATAAAAATTAAAAATCAAATATGATAATTTAGAGAGCCTGCCCTTCAGGGCAGGGCATGACAGATAATACTTTAGACTTATATAGCTTTAGCTGTGGCGGAGATTTAGTTGGATCAAACCTGGGGGTTGGTCATTTGCAGGATGGGTTTGAGTCGCTGGATACTTGGACAGTCATGCGATATTGCTTAGTTGCCATTTCCGGCATGTCAAACTGTATATTGGAAAGGCACCAAACCGGGCGATGACTGGATGTTAAGTGGGTTGGTGGTAGCCAGAATACTTGTACATCCAGATCCTCGACACTATAATAAATAGTTTAGCAAAAATGTTGAGTAACTTTAGGGTTGTTCAAAGTATCATCAAACAAAATTTATTTTTTTAACCTTCTTGTAAACTATACATTTCTGAAAAGCAGCAAAAATCCAAACTCAAATGACGATCACAGTAGTATAGAGTTATAATCTGGCCATCCTGCTAAGCCATATTATATACCTAGGTTTAGCAGGGGTTTAAAAATATATGATAATCAATAAGCTATAGATAGCAGATATGGGAAGCAAACTCTGATATCCCTGATAGCTATTGGAGCAGAGAAGCAACGAAAGTTTAAAATATGGATATATATTTATTAAATATTTGCTAAAATACATACTACTTTGAAAGTGTGATAATTAAACCAATATGCTGGCCTATTTAATTGCGATAATTATTGATTTAACTAAGTTTCAACTGGAGATTGAACTGATTTTTTGTTAGATATACCTCAATAGTTTTACATCATTTATTCAAGTAATGAGATGGTTTTGATTGGCTGGAATAAAAATTGCCATATATTCAAGAATAAGATTAGACCTTGTTCGGCTCACTAAAAATTTAGCCATTGTCTTTTGCTTTCAATCCTAAACAGCTGTGTAGAGTTCCTGAAATTGTAATCAAAAATATTTCTAAAAATTTATCTATTCTAAAATTTATAAGCAGCCATTTTTAAAGACTTAAAGCTTTAATAAAGAATTAGTAAAAGGGAATATAAATTTATAAACAGCCATCACGAAAAAACTCACACAAGTGAACTGCAAAACATATACCATTATTAGGCAGAACACAACTTGTATTTACTGCTAGGTACATTTCAATACTTCACTTAAAGATATTTAAATCATATTACCACCAATCCCGGAAAAAATACTTGAAATTACTTGACAGCTTTTTGCTTTGAAAAATAGCAATTCTCGCCCTTTATTTTTATGTTTTTTGCTATATTTTTTGTTAGCTTGTCAATATAAGATTATTAAAATCTCATAAATAGGACCTGCTTCATTATAGTAGATTTTTTTGCCACATTCATTGTAGCTGAAACAAGTCAGTAGAGCTTAAATTTATGGCACGCTTGTCGCTTCAAAACCCTCTTGTTACCATGGGCCAGATTCGTAGCCCGCCTAGTTGTAAAGACGGAATCTCTAAAACCCTAGAGGAGGATCTTCGCAATTGCGCGTGTGGGCTTATTCAGGCTAGCGGTATTATATTACAGCTTCCTCAGCGTACAATGGCTACTGCTCAAGTCCTCCTTCAGAGATTTTACTATGTTGCTTCTATCAAACAGCACCCTATTAGGGATGTTTCTCTCGGCGCTATTTTTTTGGCTTCTAAAGTCGAAGAAACCCCACGAGCTATCCAAGATATCATTAATGCTATGGATTATGCTATTCATCATCAACGTAAATTAGAAATTTCAACTCATGACTTACCAGGGACGGGTAACAGCATCTGCTTGAGAAATTTCTAATAATTGTAAGGAGTTTTATGATATGAGGGAAGGACTTATAAGGAGTGAAATGGAACTTCTTAGACATTCTGGATTCAACGTTCATGTCCAACTTCCGTATGCGTTAATGATTAATTATCTCAAGGTGCTTACACTAGATTCCCATCACGAACTTGCCCAAAAAGCTTGGAGCTACCTAAATGATGGGTAACAGAATCACACTTCTTTCACTTAACAGCTTAGCCTTAGAACTCCAATATATGTCAGCTTTGACCCTCCAACCATTGCTTGTGCAGTAATTTTTCTTGCTGCCAGGGAAAACAACATCAAACTCCCCTCTTCTCCTCCGTGGTACCAGTTGTTTGAAGCCCAACTTGATGAAATGGAAGTGATCTGTCACCACATTCTTCGCCTTTATACTCGGCGCTTAGACCCTTACTTACCTTTAACTGGGACGGAGCTGACAGAATACTTAGAGGATGCAGAGACCTTTCGCAATCAGCTTTTGGGTTAGAAGCTTGCATTTTCAATGCTTGTTTCAGCTTCTCTTCGTAAAGATTACCAAATTATATCACTTGTTGAAACTGGCAGTTATAAGCTTGTTTTTCACTACTTCAATTGGTGTGAATTCGGTAAATTTAAAAAATTAATTCCACTATATTACAATTTACGGTCCATCATAACTACATATATTAGTTCTGCTATTGCAACGGTCCCACTAGTTAATGAACTGCAAAGTTAATACCTTTTATTTTAACGTAAATAAACTCTTGGCTTACATTTAAAATAGATTTAATCTAGAATTTAAAAAACATAAAATAAAAAATTCCAACTGTACAAACGATGATATAAAATGATAATTTGAAAATGCCATAAAAACTTCTGCGATTTAAAGAGCAACATATTGATTTAGATAATACATAAGTATCTTGAAATTACAGTTTTGTGTAGTGGCTTCCAATTTTCAAGTAAAAGATCAATTCTGATGAGAAAATCTGTCATGAGCAATTTTAACAGTAACTAGACCAGAAAAGAGTACCAGACCCCAAGGCTGCACCAACAAAATACGTCAGTTAATTGCAATTGTGACACATGTAGCCCTAAAAGCTACATAAGGAAACTTGAAATCCTCACTTTGACTCTAACTATGTGCATCTTACAATATTATGTAGGGTATAATAACTGGGTCCTAATTACAATAAAGAGAAACACTACAAACTGTTGCGGCCCACACCAGATGTCAGCTGCTCTCCAGCAGGAGTAACAGGCCGGGCCCGGAAGGCCATGTACACTATAGGGGCTATCCTCACCAGGTAAATGTCAGCAGTAGCTCAGGGACACTAAGTCCCAGTGTGAGGTACAACCTGATTGGCTAACCCCAGCACTGAGATATAGACAAACCCAAGCTTGCTGAAATCCTGAGTGGAGGGAGCCTCTCAAGTGAGGGGGATGGTTGGAGATTCCCGCATGGTGTTGGAGTAACTAAACCAGGGATGGGGATCCAAGTGGTGAGGGTGATAATACTCCTGGTATGGGATGTATTCAGGCAGAACCATCAGAAGAGATGAAGGATATTTGGGTTGCTGATACTGAGGAGAATATAGTTGACAGGATTTATTAAGATAATGGCAACATTGAGAAAGGGAAACCTTCCTCATCTAAATACTTAACTAAGTGAACAACTAATTATTGAGCCACTATGGCCCTGGTGGCATTTGTTTTTACCAAAAACCCTTCATGTTTAGAAATGTGTGCATTTGCATGTGCAGGGGCCTGCTCCTGACTTGTGCTCATGCTGTGATATGCTTGGCTTTTAATTGCCAGGGTGCCACACCAATTAGGAAGAGCCACAACCAAATGCTTGGCCAATTGTGCAAGCATACATTTGCTTCCTTGTTTTTCATTTCCCAAGGATATTTTAATACCCAGTTATTGCTGGGACTACTTGAAGTATATAAGGCTGAAGGTTGTAGAATTGGAAACCAGTCAAGGTGGTGATGATTGGATAGATGGCCGTCAACCACTGGAAGACTTTGGCATGGAGTTGTATCTCCTGAAGCTCCCCACAAAGTAGGTCAGCACATAGAACAGGGAGGTATACACTGCAATAGACAGGGTATAGTGTGGTGATACCAGGGGAGGCCAGGAGCCTGTGTTCAAAGAGTTGAGTTGTCCAGGGTCATAGTGGTAACCATTACCTAACCCTTCTGGTAAAGGTCTAAAGAATTCTGGCCCCTGTTGATATCCTCCAATTCCAAGGCAAGCTGTAAGCACAGCTGTGAAGATGAGGAGGTTCATCTTCCTTGGATTAGAGGTTGTTGGCTGGGGAAAACTAACTAAGAGTTGACTTGGAAGTTAAGAGTTGAAGTTAGCTTTATTGAGGGTATCAAACTCAATAATAGCACAAGCTATTACTGAGGAGGTATCCTTTATTTATAGTGCTTCCCATTGTGCAAAGATTTGAAAATGGGAGTGGAAAGCAGGAGGTGGGGGATCCCAAAAGCTTGGAAAATAGGAATGGCAGTTGGTTTTTGGGAAAATGGCCAAACTCTTGTTCTTCTGTTATCTGTTGTGGGTTTGGCCATTCTTGACTGGGGCCAATGATCTTTCCTGGGCATGGGGTCATGCGGTGGTGGTAATTCATGAGGTCTTCAGGATCTATTTTTTTCTTGGGAAACATGGTTTGGTTGGAGTCTGGACTCAACCTTGTGACCTGGGAATCAGGACCCCATTGGCTATGGGGAGAATTATTGCTCATATGTAGAACTTGGGTTTGGCTTTCTTCTGGTGGGCAGGAATTATTTTTAAAATCATGCCCTTTTATCAGGGACTTATTTGATTGGTTGCATTGAGTGGGTTTTTCTGATTGGCTGGGGAGTGAGAACTGGGACCTGGGTGGGAGGCTGGCAGTCAGCTGGGATCCAGGGGCAAGCAGGTGGGCAAGCAGCTAGCCTGCTGGGTGCAGGCTGGGGCCCGGGGAGCAAGCAGGTGGGTGGATGGCTGGGCAAGCGGGGGGCTGGAAGGTAGATCAGAGGCTGAAAGGAGGCCCTCTGGTAGCTGGCTGGATGCTGGGGGTTGGCAGAGGGTGCTGACAGGCGCCTGCCTAGATGATAAATTAATCCGGTGTTGGCCAAGTCCTGTTTTGACTTTTATTTTATTTTTATTTTTCCACTTAATAGGGGAAAATCCACATCAAATTGTGAATTCTTGACAGTGGAATTTCCTATTTTCCCCCAGAATGGTGCCTAAGTAGAAATCTGGTTTATATCAGGAATATTCCTGACAGATATTGAAATATAACTTTTCTTGTGGGTTCAATTCCTGGGTTTCACAGCATGTGAGCCTTGCAAATCCCTGGCATTTCTGGGCCTTGACACAAACCAATAACTATTAAAATAATTGAAATCAAGGTTAGCTTGCAGGGTAATATCTAATTAGAAGAGAAGAAAGTAATCAGGCTTTGGTACAGGGAGCCATAGAGACGGTTTTAATATGCTCAAGCTTCTGCCTTTAAAGTTTAAGGCAAAAACTAAAGTTACTAATTAATATTACTCAATAATATCCTCAAGCCCAATTTAAAAAAGCAAACATATATGAGCTGTTGGATCTTAAGAAACTGGGATCTTATTAAATCTGAGCTCTTTATACCAAGTTATTATAGGAATCAATTGTAGCACACATTAATAAAAGATGGATCTTAATCAACCCATTTTTAATCTTCTTCTAGTAGCTTTATCTGATGAAGCCAGAGCATTTTTAATTCATGCTGCGTCTGAACAACATCAATTTCTTGAATTTTAAAGTGCTCAGTTTATAAAAAGAATTCAGGTTAATCATCTAATCATCAGAGATAATAAAGAGCTTATATTAAAAATAATTAGCTACCTACAGTGCTCCTGATGCTCTTCAGAGGAAAACAAGGTGTTTCCTGGGTCAAGGCCAGGTGCCAACTGGGTTGGGGTGATATTTTTCAAGTGACTGAGTTCTAATCCCAGAGTATTTTACTGTGCCTGCAGACAGGTAAACTTTTCCAACACTTTTCTAACAAACCTCCTAGCATCTGTGACATGTATTATTAATCATGACTGTGCTTGTAACTCTTTTGCTACATATAATTCCTGGAAGATTTCTGAAAACTCACTACTAAGAAACTCTTGTCCTCTTTGTGTGACCTTTAAACCCTTTAGCATCCCAATCCATTTACCGCCAGGTGTTTGTATCATTGCTAACTTTCTATAGTGTTGCCTTTACTGCTCCTCTTTCCTTACACTTGGGTAACATATATGGGGAAATAAATATATGACCAAAACTTTAAATATTTAGGAGACATAAAAGTCTTTATTCAACAGAAGGAAGATCCTTAGAGACCCTCTGATTTACAACTATTTGAAGTCCTTTTTGAACAGCTACTCCTTTATAAGTATCTTGCAATGTTTTGTGAAGCCACCAGATGCTCATCAACTTTTCTTTGGATAGAGCTCTTCAAGATTTAAACCAAAAACATGTTCAAACCTGAGATCTTATGTCCAGATAGGTTTGTTATCAAAACTCTTATATCCTCCTTCAAGATGTTTTCTTAGCCTAATATATATACCCTTGTATTAGGCTATCCCCCATTATATTGGTTCTTTTCAAAGCATAGCTTAGTATGTGATCACACTTTAATATACCAAAATATTCTTTCAAACTTACACTATCCAATTACAGAACATTCATTTAATGTTATATCATATATTTATTAAGCTCTGGGCTTTATAAGCAATGAAAAATAATTATTAAAACAAACTACAAACTTAATCAATGATATTATTATTTAAAGATATTTGAGCATTTGAAGTGTTTTGCCTTTTTCACAGTTTCACTGAGATTCAAATAAGAAACAAATGTTTCATTGACCAAAACATTAACAATTTTTGCTACATGCCCTGAACAATTTCTCTGTTTTTCTTCAATTTTTCCCTATGCTTGAAACTGACTAATTTTCATAGTAAATCACTAAGTGACTTGTTTTCATGTGATTTCTTCAACAATTTGCTTTGATTTTGCCCTTTTAGCAAAACTAAGGTGCAAATGTTTCACCAATTCTTTTGGCATTTTTTCCTCATTGAAAAATGCTTTGGAGAGAATTTTCAGCTTTCTCTTAAAAATTTCTCTGATTTTATTTAATACCTATACTAATACCCTGGCATGTTGAATATCTAATGACCATAGTACTTGGTACTAGTATTGTCCCTCACCTAGGCCTTTCAAAGGCAAGTATCCTTTTTGTGCTAATTCCCTTTTTATTTTTCCAAGTAATTAGCCTGGGTTTTTGTGCAAAGTAACCAACTTTATTTCCTAGATACCTTCAATCATTTTTTTCAGCAGCTGATTATCTAAACAGCCATCCCAGTGATATTCTAAGCTCCCTATTTTTTGCACAATAGCAGTGTCAAGAATTTGGAATAATATGGTGGACTAGACCATCTTTTTCTGAATCATTGGCTGGAAACAACTAGACACCACTCCACCATCAAGTTTGATGTAAGTATTAATGGAATCTCACCAATAGATTCAGACAACCAATAATACTGCTGTATTACTCTTAATCTTGATACTAAAATAAGAATAATACTGTTGATTGGCTGATAATTGAGCTAATTAGATCAAAGGATTGGGAATATGACAGAATATTCCATGGGACACACCTCTACCAAACCTTTGAACATCTGGATTTTACCCCAAATACAAAGTATCCATTCTAAGGGTAACAAATAATTGAATTCACATGGATTAGTGGATGAGATGCTGCAGGGACCCTGTTGAACATACATGAGGTCCGGCAATTAATTGTGATCCCATGCTGGTACAGCATGGATGCCTAGCTCTAGGGGCTGAAATTGGCAGTCTGGGAAACAGTGGCCTGACTAATAAGAGATAGAAGCGCCAGAAGGTAATCCTGGCAAGAGGGATATATGCCCTATAAAAAGAGCTCTCCTAGTAATGAGTTGAGAAGAATATTTACCCCTTGTAGATAGAAAACCCATACTGTAAATTCAGAACTTAAGCGTAAAAATGTGGGATTGTCAAATTCTTGGCCCAAATTTCAAATCACATTTGCAGGATAGCCTTTTTTAATTGAATTGAATTCTTTGTATTTTTAATTGAATATTTAAAAATGCAGGAACTCATAGACACTTTGTAAATTTCAAGTTGAGCTGCATATTTCAAATAGATAAAATGAATTAACTGGAATCATATTTGAAGTGTTAAAATCCACCAACCATTTTCATTAAGTTTACTATGTTTTTTGGAATTGTAGGATTGTCAAATTCAAGAACCAAATTTCAAATCATAAATTAATGTTACAACTGAACCAATGATAGTTCATTATTTGAATGGGGAAGAAAACAGTCCAATAGAAAGGGCAAGAATAATAATAAGGTTATGTTTATTGGTTGTTATTGTGACTAATATACTATACAAGGGAAAGCCACAAGGCCACCAGGGGGTGGCACAGTGGCGTGTTCCATATAAGGTTTGGGACTGTAATAACTCCTGCAGGGATCAGCAAAGTTGAATTGACAGCACTCCTAATTAGTAGAAAGTGCTTGCAATTTAACACTATCATCAGATTGATCCATGTTGTTAAACACGCCATGGGGCGGCTCATTGAGTGCCCCCTGTGTATTGTGAGACTAATTAGCAGGCAAGGACGGAATCTTGGTTGCAACCCCCCTTGCCCCCTGTTTGTTGTCAGGCACCAGGATTGAGACCTGTGGAAAGTCTGAGAAGGTATGCAAAAATAGCTTTTGTGTGGTAATAGCACAGCAGGGGCACAAGAAATTGTGATGGAGGGTCTTGGTGTTTCCTTGGGCGTCTTCAAGCTGATAGGTGTGATTTTTGTGGACAGCAGCTATCTTAAAGGACCTGAGGTGATTGGGTTCCAGTTTAGTGGAGTTGGGATTAAGGGGGTAGACAGGATCATCTACAGCATACCTTGCCACAAGGTGCTTAGTCCCCCCTTGATTTGCTCTTGTTCTATGTTGCAAGCCTTGGCACACCATTAGCTCAGGGAGGGAGTAGTTACAAGGGGAGGTTCTCAGGAACTATGGACCATAAAACTTGCCTTGTTCCACCCCTGTCAGACTATCAGGAGTCCCAAAGACCAAGGCACTGGGGCTAAAACCTGTACCCCTGTTGATCCTGTCTTGTAAGATAAGTAAAGCAGTGGGGAGATGTTCAGTCCAGGCAGCATTTGGGTGCTCCTGCAAGATTTTGGCAATTAGTTGTACCAGAGAACCATTCAGGCGTTATAAACGTCCATTGGCTTGGGGTTTGTATGGTGTTGTGATCACTTGTTGGAGGGAGTTCTTGGCGCAGTATGATTTCATAATGTTACCTACAAGTTCAGGTCCCCCATTGGCAATGAGGCGCTTGGGGTGTCCAAAGAATCCCACAATCTCCTTGCCAATGAATTGAGTGATTGTGATGGCAGTGTGATTAGTGGTTGCCCACACCACAGGCCAACAGGTAATGTAGTGAATTGCTGTGATGATTTAATTCTTGCCCAGCTTGTCTTAAGGCGGGGGCCCTACAATGTCAAGAGCCCATTTCTCAAAGAATCTATGGCTTTGATTGGCAGAAATGACTTGGGTGATGCAGGTTTGATGTATTCTTTTCACACAGGACACACATTTCAAGGAGATCCAGGATGTCCTGGCGCATATAGGGACACCAAACCTTAAGCTTTATGATTTTGAAGAGTTTATATCCTCTGATATGACCTAAGGTGCAGTGGTAGTGCAATATGGTGTCTCCTTGTTGTGTAGTGGGAATGTAGGGTGTCTTTTTACCTGTCTCTGCCTGGCGGCAGACATTGTCAGCATCAGTGATGAACTGGCTTTCATTGTCCTTCAGCTTGTAAATAGTCACAGAATTGAGGCCTTTGTAACAAGTGGCTCCAGGACGCAGGTAGAGCATGGGCCAGTCTGGATCCAGATGCCATCTCCCGTGATGGACACTACATATAATCTGGAGAGAGTGTCAGCTGTGACAAGCTCTTTTTTGGGTTTGTATTTGATGTGCAGCTGATACAGGGACAAGCGCTTGACCCATCCTGTCTGGCGCCAAGTCAAGTGTGACTAAGTGATGAAATAATGAAGTGATTTGTGATCTGTCAAGACTTGGGATGGAAAGGTGGCCCCTTCCAGGTAACAACACCATTTATTGACGTAGTGCATAATTGCTGCTAACTCTTTATCATGTATTGGGTAGTGTTGCTCTGAGTTGGTGAGCTTCCTGGATTTGTAGGCCACGGGAAGGAAGACACCTTTGTCAGTTTCCACCTGTAGCACGCCCCCTATGGCCCTGTCAGAGGCATCAGCCTTGAGTTTGTACTGGCAGTTCTGATTGGGGAACTGCAATACAGGTGCAGCTGTAAGTCTTTGCTTCAACGTCTTGAAGGTTTGGTCTCTGGCAGGGGTCTAATGGAAGTGTTGTTTGGTGTTTAGAATCTCAGTGAGAGGTGCAATTAGCTCCCTGCAGTTGGGGACAAACTTCTGCACATAGGCAACCATGTCCAAGAACATACACACCTGGCCCACATTAGTGGAGGGATGGCATGCTTGTGATTGCCTTTATCTTGACAGGGTTAGGATTTATCCCTTGGACAGAGATAGTATGTCCCAGGAATAGAAGCTCCAACCAGAGGAATTCACATTTGAAAGGCTTGGTATTTAACTGATGTGTATGAAGGGTGTTGAGTACAGCACAAAGGTGTTGGGATGTGTGGTTTGGTCTTGACTGAAGACAATAATGTTGTCAAGATACACAACAACACATTTCCAATTAGGTCTTCAAAGGCTTTATTCATCAATATGGTAAAGGTGGAGGGAGTGTTAATTATTCAAAAATTCATGAAACAACACTCAAACAACCCATATTGTGTGCAAAAGGCAGTTTTTTCCTTGTCCCTAAGCGCAATGCAGACCTGGTTGTACCCCGCGGTGAGATCAATCTTACTGAAGACCTTCACCCCCGCAAGCGCATCAAACAGGTTGTTAATTAGCAGCAAGGGGTACTTGTTCTTGACTGTCACCTTGTTTAGTGTGTGGTAGTTAGTTACAATGAAGAGGGCCCCGTCTTTCTTGGCTACAAAGAAGACTGCAGCCACATATGGTGAGAGAGAGGGGCAGATGAAGCCCTTATCAAGCGCGTCCATGAGGTGTTGACAAAGGGTTTTGTCTTCCTTGGGCGTCAAACAATAGAGGGCTGTGCCTTGGGCAGTAACCCTTTTAACTGGACAGCATGTTGTATTTCTCTTGGAGGGGACAGTTGATCTAGTGTTTTTCTGAATACGTTCTTGTACTCCTCAAGAAGTGATACTAGTGCTGGAAGTGATGGCATGTCCAAGGGGGAGATGTTGTGGGTTCAGAGAAAATAACTTCCACTGAACATTGGTTAAAGTCCAGCTTCCCCCTTTGAAGTTGTAGGAGCCAGCCTTTGTGAGGCAAACAAACACAGTGTCATGAAGTAATTTTTTCATCTCAATGGGATAGATCTGAAAGCCTACCCCATTCTGGTTGAGTATGATCACAGAGGTGTCCCAGTCAATATAGTCAATTCTGTTAGAGCCAGTCAAGGCCATCAAGGACATTGTGGCTGAGCCCTGCCATAATTGTCTCAGAGAGCTTAACCTGAATGTTTCCCATTCTCACAGAGAAGGGTACCGTCTCATGAGTGATGGACACCCTATGGGAGTTGGCCACACGTACTGCCTTTAAGCAACTGGGTACTTGGTCTAGCTGTTGGGAGTCTGTGAATTCCTGGTTGATCATGGTGTGATTGGCCCCAGTGTCTACCAAAAGTTTATGGATGTTCTTACAGAAACAAAAGGGGTAGGCCAAGCAGGTGATTTTATTTGACAAATGACTGGCTTGGAGGACGGGGTTTCCACTATGGACCTGGAACATGTCTAAGGTATCAACCTTGTGCACACTGTAGTAGCAGGGATCCTTGGCAAGGAGAAATTGAGAGTGTGGGTCAAGCAGAGTTGAAGAACCTTTTAATCTACAACCCCAGGATTTTCCTAAATCCTCAATTTGGGCCAACTGGAGCTCCCCCTTGTGGGGGCAGTTGGCCCATTTTTTTTGACAAGATTGACGGCATCCTACTTGGTTGTAAGCCCTGCCAGGCGCAGGACAAAGTTGAGAGGGGGCAGTGTTAGATCTTAAAAACCCTATTGATGCCTAATTGTTAGCCTCCACAATGGCCTTGTAGCAGTCATTAATGAAGGTGCAGCACCCTACAGGAACCTATTTACATATGTTGGGCTTCAGCACACTGACAATGACTTTGAGTAGCATTGCATTTCTGTCAGTGATGACTTTGGGGGCGGTGGCAAGTTCTTGCTGCCAGGCTGCAAGGTACTCAGGGACACTGCCTGTCTTTTTGATAGCAAGTAGAGAGGTTCCCATTACAATGGGCAATAAGGACTTGATGTAGCAGGATCTGGAGGCGTTTATGAAGGTGGTCCAAGTAACTTCATGTTCCTGACTGGCCCAGTTGGTGAACTATACTGCAGCAGGCCTTGTGAGGCACCCAGTTGCAGTGAAAACCCACATGGATTCAGGTACTTGGCAAATATAGAGGCAGGATTCTTTGGAGTGGAGCCAAAAATTTCAGTTGGCTTCTTCCATACCACCTGCAAAGGACCCTAGCTAGAGATTCAGCATACATTGAGAGAGGTCCAACTGTGGCAGTGTGACACTGGTGTTGAATTGCCCCAGACATAGACAGTTATAAACGCTTGTGAGTACCAACTTGTCCTGATATATAATGTATCCCTTTGAGATGTCCCCATCAGGGATAGGGAGGAAGGTTTCCTGGTGTAGAGTAGCCATAAAGCCTGTACTCTGTCCTTTATTGTGAAAATTTTCTTTTAGGTAGGGTGTTAACCTACCGCTGCTACCACTATTGCAACTGAACCAATGATAGTTCAGTATTTGATTAGTAAAGATAACAGTTCAATAGAAAGGAAAAGAATAAGAATAATAATATGATGTTTATTGGTTATTATTATGACTAATATATTATACTGGGGAAAGCCACAAGGCTACTGTTGTCAGGGATCCAAGCTTGGGCAGCCGGCCTGTCATTTTCAGGGACTACACAGGCCAGATTTTTGTGAGAAGAGTCCACCACAAGAGAGGAGCTAACTTAAAGAGGTAGGAGAAGGACTCCCCCACCCAGGACCACGGGCTGGTAGCCGGGATTATAGTGTCTATCACCCCTGTGAAGGTGATATACACAATCTTAAACAGCTTGCTAGAGTTATTGGTTGGGAGGTTGGGTTAGGAGGTGGGCATTGGCTTGGGGGTCACAGGTGGCTTCACATTGAGTTTGTAGGCAGATAGGTGGTTGAATTTTTCTCTGAACAACTTAGGTGTTGATAAATCCAGGGCCCTTGGCGGTTGTATCTAATTTCAGATTGAATGCAGGCCAAATGATCAAGTTCAAGGATCCTTTCCAGGGTGTAATACTTATACTCGGGCTTTAGAGGGTACTTGGTGAAATGGACAGGACCAACAAGAGCACCAAGAGGACAGAAATCTGCAGGCAGAGGGGCAGGAGGGCCAGAGGATCTTGTAATAATTTGGTAGATGGCAAATAAAAAATAAGTTAGCAGCTGTGAAAGCCAAAATAAAATAACCTTTATTCAAAAATGGCAATAAGGTTAGAGCGCAGAATCTACAGGTCTATATAGCATTCTACCTCCAAACTTAGTATCTTCCATGAGGGCTTCATCAAGATATCAGGAAATGTGGGGCTGGATGGCCAGAACGCCTCAGTTCAGAAGTGGCAAAATGGCACCTTGATTGGGAGTTCTTTCATTGGTCAAAGATCTCAAATTGGCAACTTGATTATCTTGCTCTGAGGTTGTGGTAATGGGGTTGGGCCACAGACCTGTGCCTTCTTCCGGGGATGGCTCTTGATTGGCCACTAGTGTAGACTTCAAGCTCATGAAGCTAATAGTAGGAATTTATTTGTCTCTATTAGCACCTTGATCAGTCCTCTATTCAGTACAATGATTTCTTTGGTTTGGCTGGCTTACCTTTCAAAAAATCACTCTTGGCCTTGGCTTGCAGGGGCTCAACCCCAAGAAAATGCGGGCAGACAGCCCCTTGGTTCTTAGGGCTGGCAGCCTGCGGGTTTTTGGGGTCAGGGTTTGAATCCTGCTCTTGGGCCTGAGTTTCAAGGGGAAAAAATTGTCAATCCTGACAATCAGGGGGTGACATGCTGGCATGTTCTATATAAAGTTTGGGACTGTGGAATAACTTGCACGGGGATCAGCATGTTGAATTGGCAGCCTCCTAATTATTAAATATTCCCTGTAATTTGACACTGCTATCAGATTAATCCATGTTAAACACATCATGGGGCGGCTCATTGAGCGCCCCCTGTGTGTTGTGAGATATTTAGAAGGCAAGGATAGAATTTTGGTTGCAACATGAATGCCACTAGTAAACTCAAATAATAATTGAGGGAACTGAAATCCAAATTGGATGTACAGTAAAAAATAAGGAAAATCAAATAAAAAATACAATTTTGATAACCATGTTTAGACATGAAAATTTTGAGGTATAAAATTTTCTAAACCTGGAAATGATACAATATTATGCACTCCAAATCAATAATATAGCAACTACAGACCCATTTAATGCTATAAGAACCACCCTCCTAAAGACGCAGAAATCTTTTAAAAGTTTTTGGCCCCTGGCTACACCAGGGGCCATGAAACTTAGAAAATTATAAGGAAGAAAGGAGGGGGGAAAGATAAACCATCAAATTACTATACTATGTATTCATGTATTGCTATTAAGGATACTTGATTACAGTAGATTTTAAAAAATACTAATAATAAAATAGAATTATATATTACAATCTATTTTATCACGTTATCTTTTCCTTGATGTGTTGATAGTTCATTTGCTGTTGATAATGTGCTTGCGTTTAATTGGATAGTTTCACCTCCAGTTGCCTTGGCAATAGGGAATCAAGTTGCCTCCACAATCACAGCTGGTTTTGGGGAGGCAACTTGATTTTCTATTGCCAAGGCAACTGGTTTTAAAACTATCCAATTAAACACAAGACATTATCAACAAAAAATGAACAATCACCATAACAAGGAACAATCAACTTAATAAAAATAGATTTAAATATTAAATTATATTTATTATTAAGGGAAAATGTGGTAAGTTTGACTCCCTGGTGCTTGACACTATAGTAAAGTGAGAATTCAGCTTTTTCCCTGATTGACAACTGGAAATTGACACTTTTTTAATTAACGGATCTTGATGTACTGAAAACTTTTAATGTAAAAAATTAAGCTTACAGCTATGGTATACTAAAGTGACCCTAGAGAGCTTATAAATGCAATAAAAAGTGTATCTTGATTAATGAGAATAAGGAGAATTAAGCAACTATTTCTCATTTTACTATGTAATTTACACTCTTTATTATAAAAATAGTTTGATTACCATAACAAAATAAAATTCCAATGAACCAAGAATGAACATAAGCACAACAATAGAAGTTATGCAAAATATGAAAAAATATTAATTTTATTTATTTGATATAGTTTATTTAAGCACAGCTGTGAATATCTTATGTTTTAGTAAATTAACAAAAATTAAGATATTTCATTCAATTTCAACTATAAATATTCATCTCAAACTTACAATATATACATAAAATAATCATTACTATCTAATTAAATTAAAAAATTAAAGCTAAAAAATTAAAAATTAAAGCTAAAAAGTTAAAACCATAAAAGGAAGCACGCAATTTTACTCTTAATCCTTCTTTCCCCTGTTCATTTTAGCCCCTTCCAGGAGGGCAGTGGCAATAAGCTCAAGCTGCTGCTTAAGCTCAGAGGCCTTATACTTGTGCTTGGCTGCACCCTGGATGGCCTTGGTGAAGAGGTGGAGCAGGTTGTTGGCTTGGTGGGGGGACACAGTTGTGAAGACCTCTGAGCTTGGAGATGGTTTTCTCTTGCTCATGCTGCAGGAGGGAAAAGAACTTGTTGATCTTTGGGTGAAGCCCAAAGTTAGCCTTCAGATGCTTATGATAAGCCTCTAGAGCCAAAGTAGTCTTCAGCTCCCTGTTGACAGCCGCCCGGTAAAAGGCCCAACTGGCCTTGGCGCAGGCCTTGCCTCTGTGTGACAACCTTCCCAATCCACTTGGGCTTAAAGTACTCAAGAAAAGTCTTGAACTCAAGATGCTTGGATATGTATGGATTATTTGATAGAACCTTTAACCCCTGTGCAGTGTGATCTGGCTTTAAAAAGCCAAGGCACTAAATTGTGTAAGCACAAATTTGCAGGTGTCTAAAGTGTCTCTCCAGCTCAACCTACTAAGCTTGGCATGGGCCTGTACATTGCAAGCAACTGCTTGATAGAAGTGGAAGTGGAAGTGGCACCCCTGCACCTCCCTTCTAAACAGCTGCTCAAAAGCATTGAACTGAGCAGGCTCAAAGTCCATAATACACATGTGAGACCCTAGAGCTCTGAGCCTTACCTTTTCCTCTAAGTCAAGGGTGATCTGGTCCTTGTCAGCAGCAGGAGAGTTAGCTCAGGTGTGGGGGGGGGTCTTATTGGCATTGTCATTGTTGTTGGGGGGAAGGAGGGAAAGTTCTCTTCAAAGGATGGAGAAAGCATGGGGTTTATGACCTAAGTGCCCCAGGGAGAAGGAAGAAGGCAAGTGGAATCACCTGGATGTCAATCTGGGCATGAATCATCCAGAGCTGTTTGAACATCTGGAGGCAAGTGGAAAAGGTACCATCAACTAGCCAGGTTGAAGCCCTTTTCAACTCCATCAGGCTCTGCTGAGTTGAGTAGCAGATTATGTGGTCTTTGGCGGTAGGCCCATTGTCATGGAGGAGGAAGCTCTCCCCACTCGGAAGCTGCTTGAGCTTGTGAGTGAGCGTAAGCTCTGAGAGGACGTCCAAAGCCTTGGAGGGAGGGAGATTGGCGGCAATACACTTATTGCTTATGAATTTAACCAACTGTTCCTGGGTTGGTACCAACTTAAGATTGTTGGGTTTTAAATGCTTCAGGGCATTTATAGCCAGATCAGATGCCCGGAGGTGAGAGGATGTTGGGATCACCTGGACAAGGTACCATTTTAACATCTGGGTTATAAGATGATTGGGGGCTCACAAGAGTGCTCCCCCTTCTTGGCAGTTACTTACTCCCAGCCCTCAGTGTTCAACCAGGCCCCGCAATTCTTATCCTCACAGACAAAGTTCTTGCTCTTGGTGGCGCGCTTTTGATTATTAGAGTTAAAAATGTAATTGTCAGTGACATAGCCAGGGCTGCCCTTTTAATGACATGATGGGGGAAAAAGGGGAAGCTCTTGGGGACTTTAAACTCTCTGTGCACATTACAGATATTTTGGATGGCCAGTGGATCCCAAGCCACATGACCAGAAGCTTTGAACTTCTTGGAGTACTCCTCAGGCTCATCCTGGGGGTCAGATGAGGGAGGGGGAAGAGCCATCAGGAGGAGGAGGGGAAGGTTTCTTTGAGTCCTGCTTAGATGCCTCCTTTTTCTTACCAGAAGAAGAGGTGGGCTCCTTGGCAGCCTTTGACTTCTTGGTACAGCGCTCCTTGGTGGGTTTGAAGTCAGTCTCTGACTGTAAAAAGAGTGGTCAGTGAGGGAGTCATCACTTTTATTTGAGGAATTGGGGGAGGAAGTTGAAGATGAGAGTGGAGGAGGGAGGAGATGGGGTAGGGGAGATGGAGCTGGAGACTTTGACTTTGCAGGCTTCTTTACATGTTTGGAGGTGGTGGCTGGTTCCTTGGAGCCCTTGGAGGCTTGGCGCTTGGTAGGCTTGTTGGATTTGGATGATCTTGGCTAAAGAAAGTTTAGTTTTATAAATAAAACAGTATGAAAGATATAAACACAGAGGTAAAGCAAAGTAAAAGTTAAATAAAATTATGCAAATAAAGCTTTATTTACCAAAAAAAACATAGAAAAGTAAATAAAAGCAAAATAGAAACTCAAAGTATAGATATAAAGGGTAAAACATAGAAAATAAGTGAATTTATTATGAAGCTTCAAAGATGTTAGGTTCAGCATAACATCTTAGTGCTAAATCAATGTAAAATTATAATTAAAAATCAAAAAAATATATAAAAATTAGATGGAGAGTAGCAGGAAAAGTAGTAGATTATAATTTCAAAAAAACAAAGAATCATTATGTGGAATTTTTTATTGGGAGATGAAAATTTAAAACATAGTAAAGTGTTAAGTTTGACACTGTCAATCAGCTGGGAAAAGCTGGATTCTCACTGTCAAGCATGCCAGAGTCAAGCAGAAAAGTCAAATTTACTTTTTTTACATATAAAACTTGCTTGAATTTAAAACAGGTTCAAAATTTAACCCAAAAGCAAGGCAGTTTCATATGCTCAAAAATAAAAAACACAACATAAGTTAAAGTAAATGAGTAGAAGGTGTTTATTATTGTTTAATTTATGCTGTGAGGAGCTGGGAGTGACTTATTTACCATAGTGTTGGTTAAAACTTTAAGAAGCTCTCTGTACTAATCCCCAAGTTAAAGTGTTGAGTGGACAAGTGTTGAGTGGTGCTCATAGTGTGTCACATATTAATTTAGCCTTAATTCTAAGCCTTTGATTAGTTAAATCTGAAACCAATTGGGTGGCAAGTGGATAGAGTCAAACAAAGAAGATGTCAAGTTTCTGTTTTTTATTAATTACATATGAAATCTCTTAATAAATTGGGCTTAATTTATGTGGCACCACTTAATCCACAACCCGGAAATGACATAATGTAAAACAAGTGGTATATTTGATTAATGTCTATACCACTAAATCCAGTATAGTGGCGCTTGGGAGCCTAATTGACAACTATGGACACTAATAATAAAAATTTAATAATAAATAACAAATTTTATATAGGCACATATGTGTTTTATTAATAAACTATGGATTTGGCTTAAAAAATGTTGAACTGACCACTTTTTGTTTTAGAGTGTCAAACACAAGTTTTTTCATTTCTATTAGTAAATTTACTTATAAATTGCCCCTTAAATTGGTGTTTAGCTAACCAATTTATTAAGCAGAGTTGAGTTCAAGTAAATTTAAACTTGGTTTTTTGTTTTGGACCCCTAAATTACTAGTTAAAATTAGCTTAAAATCAGTTAAGCCAAACATACTAATAGATTCACATTTGTGGCACTTGACTCCCTGGTACTCAACACTTTGTTGAGTACCAGGGAGTCAAACTTACTACAGTTGCCTTATTAAGTATGTTAAGTTGATGAATAGTAGGATCTAAATTTTAGCCATCCTAAAATGGAATCAAATGATTTTTGAGAATGCCTATGATTCCTAAAAAAATTAGAACAAATCACTTGAGATCCTTTGACTTCCTGTTTGAGAAGCTCATAAAATAAATTTATTTCAAATTTATCTCAATTATGATTTAAAATTTGGTTCTTGGATTTGACAATCCCGCAATTTCATATTTGCTAATTTGTACATGTTGTCTATGATTCATCAGACTTAAGAAAATACCAGATTGTACATTATAATCCCACATTTCTGATTTATATATCCCACATTTATTGATGTGTTTTGTCTTTAGTTATTTGAGTTATCTGCTCAAAGGATTTAAGACTTGCTAATTTAAATAAATCAAAAACGTCAAATTAAATGGTTGATTTTATTAAACATTTTATTTTTCACTCAGCTGAGTTGCCTGCAAAAGTGATTCAAAATTTGGACCAAGGATTTGAAAATCCCACATTTTACGTCAAGGTTCTGAATTTACAGTAGGAATGGTTTCAAAAAAATAATGTGGGCTGCAGGATCAATGGATCAACAGCCAAATAATATCCTGGCATCAACAAATTCTTTCATTGCAATTAATTAATGGGACAAGGAATTACTTCTCATTGATTAGTTCCTGTCTGCAAGCACCTCATTATGCACCACATAGTAATTACTATTCTAAACTTTAATTATATCCTATAACAAGGGCCATCATATGGGCCATCATCTGAAACGCTTCTTGAAGAGTTCACCATGGGCTGTCAAGCCAAACACTCTAAGATAAAAGGCCCTGAGCCTATTGTATTAGAGCAGCTCTGATTAAGTGAAGCAATCATCTCCGTGAACTAGTAGCCAACCACTGGCTAGCTATCCCTGGAAGTGGCACAGGTAGACAGAAAGGATACCAATCTGTGGAAGATATCAAGCAAGCTTCTGTCAAAACCACCCCAAAAAGGCTGGGCCTCCTGACGTGTTGCCCTAATGCTACTTCAGTCTCTTCTAGTGTTGTGAGCTAAATCAGATAGCATGTGTGCAGGCGGGCTGCCTTAAAGCTAGTCCATTAGAATAAAAGACTGATGATTCCTTATTGACTTGATGATTGATCCAAGTCTTATTTCCTTAATAAAATCCTCTCTTAGGCTTTAATTGGAGAGTAAAATATGATACTGTTATCATACAGTATTAATTCCTATAGTAAAATATAGAGACAACAAAACATGAACCTATATCCAGAAGTAAGAAGAACTTTCCCAAATCCTTTGGTCCTTGGGCCCTGCCAGACTTGCTACTTCTGATGATAACCAAAAATTCTGGGCCAAAGGTTACGCCAAAGTCACATGTTCTCTATGCTTTCCTAATGTTAGAAGACTTAGGATATCATCTGGCAGATGATAAAATACCATGGTCTGCAATTTTCTGACATTTATCAAAACATATAATTAACAGTACACATTTACAACCAAAAATAATGAATATATAAAATTTAAACCCTAATTTGAAATAAACAGTACTGACTACAAGCCTTTAGGCTACTATATATGGACAGATAAAAACCAAAATAAATAAACTATATAGACAAACTGATTTTAAGTTCATTTTATTTTTATACCAGAATGGAAGCTTTAAAACAGTAGAGTAACAATGGACCTGTTTTTCACTGTGGTTGCAGTTGCCCCCACGGGTCAAAGAACAGAGTTAGTGCAACACAAGTACCTACTCAGGAAGGAGACAGGAGAGGAGGAAACATTGGTGAGGTTGCACTTACACAACCAGCTCAAGGGGCACAGAGTGCAAGGACACAGAGCATAAATCCCAGGGTCCAGAAGCTGACCAGAAAATACACCAAGGTTGTCCTACCAAAATAGTAAATGTTGTCACCACAGGAGGGTGCCCTTGGTGTACAACCCTGTATACCACTGTGATAATGTTCCGGCTACTATAATTAAGAAGGTGAAGCATGTCCTTTACACCACGTTTGAGCCTTATGTGAGTGATAACAAAGGGAAAGATGACAATGAGGAGCCATAATACTACCAAACCACTAATGGACAGCAGGTGCTAAAGAAGTTTGCAACCTTTTACTGTCAAGATTACCTTTTTCTTATGCTGCTAGCTATCATCTTCTTGAAACTTGGTTATTTTATTTCCAAACTTTTCAATCATGAACCACTCTATCTCTCGCTAAATATTTCATTCATTAGAATCTTTCTTTTGGTCTTTTTCAACTTATGAAGAACCTAAACAACAGTTAACAACCTTTCCAGAACTTACTTTTTTTTTCTGGGTTTTAAACTTGGAACCTATACACTAAAGTTAATCACTTAAGATCCAAAGCTCTTACCTTTTCCCTTTCCTCTTTTTTGCACTCAAGCTTAGACCCATTTTTTCCACCACCTTCTAACTATGACATATAGTTAACTACTACTGTATAAGTCAAATTCTCTTCTTGTTTCCCTTTAACTTTGTACTTACCTTTTTTAAGTTAACTATATCACACAGGAATTTCAAACTTTGCCTCCATTTATTTATGCACCTTAACCAACCTAGATTAAACTCAAGTTCTCTAACTTGCACCTCATTTTCTTTAGGCTAAATAAAAGGCTTGAGTTTTCCAGTCTCAACACTAAGTTGAGATTGTTTGACTTGCACCCCAAAAATGTACTTGTTAGGTTTTGTGGCTTGTGTTTCTTTCTTCCCTTGAATCTTTTATTTTATTTCTGTTTTTGAATCTTATCTACCTTTATGAGTCTCTTTTACTACCTTTATAATCAGTTAGGCAACCTTTTTAGCAACACCCAAAATTTGATATTGTATAGTTTTAAACCACCAGTTAGTGGAAATCAATACCCTGACCTTGATATAGAACTTTTAACTCAGTAATCTGTCATTAAGACCGGACTTTATTTTATTTTCTTAGGTTTGATTAATTTTCTTAGTCCTTATTTTACCTCTTATGAGCTATTAGGAGCTTTAATTCAGTTATTGTTACAAACTTTACCTACTTTCCTCTATTTAATCAATATAAAGATCCTTGGATTAAAGGCTTTAGTTTATAATAAAACCCTGTTGTAAATTCACTGCCACCCTGGCATTGGATTGCAAAATATTCCCCTGCCGCACCAAGAAAGGTCCAAAAATCCCAGCCAAACCCCTTAATTCTTTAGAGGATTTAGCACATACAGTTGACGAGAGGTTTTTGTTGGCCTACCCTGCAAATTCTTTGCCTTTGGCAGTCCCCTCCTGGGAAGAAACACTGGTTAATTTGGACTTCCTGTTGGCTTGGTGTCACCCACATCTGAAAACTATTATAATTGACCAATCAAATGTGGCCACATTGGCGGCCAACAACTCAAATGAATTGCAAATACATGGGACTCCTTCTAGCCAATCAGATGGCCCCGCAGAAATTGGGTTGAAACATTCCAATCCCCCTGGTTCTTCCCACAAAAATTCGCCCCCGGCCAATCAGATTTAGTTACAAAAATTATGTGATCAACCCCCCTCCTTTTAACACAGCAAGGGGACCTCCTGTCCCTGCTTGTCTACTCTCAATTAGATTAACGGCTTGATTTCAGTTTAAAATATTTAAAGTTTGTAGTAGTGGGGTACCCAGTTTGGAGCCTCTCTATTTCTAAATTTAAAAGTGTTAGTTGTGGTTAATAAGCTTACCTTGTGGCAGCCCGGTTCAAACCTGTCTCCTCCTCTGGCTCTCTTTACAGAAGCTCAAGTGTATAGTTCCTTTGTTTTTGCTTTTGTTAACAAAAAACACGACTTGAACTTGAGTTTTCATTTAAAATTCAATATAATATTTATTTTAAATTTGAGTTTTCAGTTAAATTTGCCACTTCAAACCTGCTTTTCTGTTTCTGCCCTTTCCCCAGGCACCTGCAAACACGCCCAAGGCCCCCCAGACTTGTTCTGCTGCTACTTTTCCCTCTAGTTTGTGGTATCCCCTACTGGGGTTTATTTTAATAACTTTTAAGCCAAAAATCATACCATCCTACTCCAAAATTCAAGGAGAACACAACCATGATACTTCCAGCCATTAAATTTGTTGTTTTTTCTTTGGGTCCCTTTTTACTCCTCCTGTGGTCAACTTCCCCAGACCTGTGGTTGAGAATCTCTTCTTCTGCACGCCTCATGAACAAAGACCCTCCCAGCCTCTTAAGTCTTCCCAGTAGCCTCTTTTATTCTGGAGAGGCTGTGATGAAGAGCTTGACGTGTGATGACTTAGATTTAGGTGACATGGACTATGCCCCTCTTGCTCCTGTGGGTGAAGGTGTGTCAATGCCCTCCTTTCCCGGCCTGGAGGAGAGTAGCTTGGCATCTTTATGCACTCCTGTGGTGTCTCTTCCCCACCCTACCTGTACGCCCTGGTTACTCACAGGCTTGGCGCTGATGGCACTGAATGCATATCTGCCTCAGATGTCCTCTGTGTCCTCCCTGTGGTACCCCCTTCAAGCAGCCATCCCAGATCTCCACTGGGCGGCATCCTGATGGTTTGTTTTTCCTGGATGGGAGCCAAACTTAGTTAGTTTAGCCCCCCTCTCTCACACCTGTAGTCTCAGACCTTACATCTACAACAAGGGGCCTATGCCCTGAGTTATGGATGAGCTTATGGAGTTGCTTCCCAACACCAAAAAGCCAAAGTACCACGTCATCCCCAACACCACCTGCAGGACTTTTATCAGGATTATCAAGGAGACCCAGGACTATAAGAAGGCCGCAGCCATCATTGGGATTTTGGATAAAACTGTCCATGGGCTCCACACTACCTATCTGAAAGCAGGTACTGTTCTCCTTTTGGAGAAATCCAAGAGTAAACCAATCCTATTAGACAAGGAACATAAGTGGACCATATGGCAGTGGATCAATGAAAACTGTCATCATGACCTTTAAAATATACAGTCAATGGTTATAATGTTTTTGGAATTTAAGACTTGGTTTCAACTTGTTATTTTGCTGTCAAGAGTTTGAGAATCTCTTGGGAAAAACTTGGGGTCTCTCTTCACAACTGCAATAGCCCAATGAACATTGAGTAACATCAAAAATACACCAAGACATTAACTGCTATCAAGGAGAAAGGGATAGCCAAGTTCTACTACATTGACAAATTGTCCTTTGTGTTGTCCATGCGCAATGGATATGGCTATGTGTCAGGATTGACAATTTGCTTCCCCTCAAAACCCAGGGCCAAGAGCAATATTCAAACCCTGAACCTAACCACCCACAGGCTACCAGCCCTGAGGACCAAAGGACCATCCACCCACATTTTTTTGGGATTGAGCCCCCTCAAGCTGAGGCCAAGCCTAATCTCCAAAATGAGAATACCAGAAAAACTTAACATCTACAGCACCTGAGGAAGGGCCCAACAACTTGCCTAATGGAGGCAGATAAATCCCTACTGTTAACGTCATGAGCATGAAGTCTATACAAGTAACCAATAAAAACCCACTACCAGAGGTAAACACAGGCTTAAGACCTGTCCCCATGACCATAGCTTGAGAACAGAAGGGCTGAAAGAACCTTCCCAAGATTTCAACCAATGAGCAAGCCCCCAGCAGCAGTGCCATTTTGCTGCTCCAGAACCCTGTTGCCCTGGCCACCTGGCCTCAGATTTCCCAATCTTATGATAAACCCCAAATGGAAAAATGTAGGTTTGGCGGTAGGGTACTACATAGACCCAGAGACCCTGTGCTAAGACTGTATTGCAATTTTTAAGCAAAAGGTTACAAGACATTAGTTTCCCCAATTATTGCCATATTTTATTCTTGTCATTTATCAGTTCATCTAAAGATCTTCCAGCCCTTTTGCCTGCAGTTTAGTTTCCACCTGGTGCTCCCTTTGGTCCTGTTCAATTTACAGAATACCCTTTGAAGCCCAAATACAAGGAATTTACCCTTGAGAATATACTTGGAAAAGATCCCCTTGCCCAGTCCAAATTACAAGTAAGATACAACAGACAAGGCCCTTGGCATTACACCAAGCTCTGCCTATTCAGAGACAAGAACAATTTTCTGTCTGTATATCAACTGGAGATGGAGCTGCCAATTACCCTGAAGCCAATGCCCATGTCCATACCCAAACTTCCCTTGGACCACACAAATAAGTTGCTTGGAATTGTGTATATCACCCTCACTGGGGTGATTGGCACTATAATTCCAGATTCCAGCCTGTGGTCCTGGGTTGGGAAATTAGTCTCATACTTTATTAAGTTAGCTCCAATATTGTGGTGGGCCCTACCTGCAAAATCCACTGCCTGTGTAATCCCAGAAAACAATGGGCTGGCTGCCCAAGCTTGGATCCCTGACACTATGTGTCTAAAGGTGAAAAGGATGATGTGTCCCAGTGTGCGGCTGTGTGTTCTGTTGCATACTCTATGGTAGCCCTTCTTAGTCTCCTTAGTATTTAGTTATGTCAAATGATCAAAGGTTTGCACAATAGTGATACATTTCTTGAATTTATAAAATTGGTTTGGGAGCACCGCTGAGCCACTAGTTTGGGTTTTATCAATGTTATTGTATTGGATAATGTTGGGCTCCATAAAGTGGCTTAAATCCTTTTAGAATTTCCAATGATTGAGCCAGGCTAAGAAATTGGCTCTCAGCAATTGGCTACATCACCTTTAAGCCTGTTATTCCTCCCTGCCTATTCCCTGTTCATTAATCTAATTGAGAAGGTCTTTGGTTGGCTCAAGCAAGTTGTCAAGAGGGGGACACCATCTGGGCCAGATGATTTGTTCAATTTGCTGAAGGTTGGTGTCCATACCCTCCCAGATGAGACTGTGGCCAAATTATATGGCTATGCTGGTTTGTTTCTCCCTATGTGCCTCTCCAAGCAGCAAATCAATTAAAGGCTTAACAATTCCAAAATTTTTTGTATTTTAACTTTTAATATTGATTTTTATTTAGTTTAATTTGTATCACATACTTTCTGTAATTCCGCTTGATATACTGTCAAGTATAATAAAAAATTAAAAAAGCAAAGAAGAACAAATAAATGTAGGAAAAATCTATTTTTAATATTTGTTTTTATTTAGTTTAATTTGTATTGACATTTTTTCTGTGATTCTGATTGATATATTGCCAAGTATAATAAAAATTAACAAAACAAAGCCAAATGAATGAATTTATGAAAAAAAATCATTTTATATATATATTTATTTGTTGTAGATGAATGGTTTAAATAGGTTGGATTTTAAAAGTAGACATATATAGGGGATTAAAACTTTTATTTGAGTTGAGAAGCTTTATTGGGGATGTGATCGGTGAAATTCCAGGACTTGTTTTTGAAATAAACTATAAATTTCTATTTCCAAAGTGTACGTTAACATGGGTCTGTACTTGTTAGGGACCCACTTGGCAGGGAACAAGTTTCCTAGCTGGTGGGCCAAAGCCCCTAAATTCAATCCTGTTATTACTGAGTCAATAGGAACCGTGACCATTGCAAGGTGTCCTAGGTAAGCAAATCTTCCAAACATAGAACTGAAACAACCAAGTAGATAGTAACCCACCAAGTACGTCAAGAGGTAAAAGGAGGCGTAAGGTCTCACCAGAGCAGGTTCAGTAGGAGGTGGAGTAAAAGAACGACCATACTGGAATTTACGTCCCCAGTGGCCGGAAGGGTATTTGAACCATCCTTGGGTGAGGGATTCCTTTTGATGGGCGTCATCTGGAGAAGAGTTGTACCAGTCAGTTGTAGGTGTTGGGTTTTCCAAGGTTGATACCACTGACAAGAAGTGAGCTAGAAACCAGGATAGGAATAGAATTCCTCTCATGGCTTCAAAAATATGTTTATCAGAAAATGAAGGAGTAGCAGGTTTAGGAATAAATCTTTATTGTTGAAACAACTAAGTTTGATAAAGTTTGTACACTTAAATAGCCTCACAAAATAGAGGCTGTGCAATTTAAGTGGATACTGGAGGAGATGAGAGGGATTTACCAATGATTTTCAAGAACATCATGGTTAAAATTAATACCTGTGTTAAATGGGCATTAATTTTGGACTGGAGATGTAATATAAACATAAATTTAAAAGGAGCAGAGACAAGACAAGCCACAAGATCCTGGTAATTTAAGCAGTGCTCATAGTGAATATCAAGCAATCTTATGAGCAGAGCCTCAGTTTCATCTTCTAATATTGGATCTGAGAGCGTCAAGATAGTCTCAGGCAGCCAATCAGCGGCCAAGCGGTAAGTGACGTTAGCACTTATCTTACTAACCTTTTTGAAATTGTTTCAATGATCAAAAACAAAAGTCAATTTAATAGGTTTCTTATAAATAAGTAAAGTAAGCTGACTAGTTGTATTTAGACTGACAATAAGTGTTTCTTTAAGGTTCCAGGTTCAATTCTTGTTCCTGTCATTAGTAAAAACAACCCTGGTGTCAAAAACTTGGTATCTTTGTTGTGATGTGTTTGTCATACCATAAATGTTTTCAATACAATTAAGGGAGTCAGGGGAGAAATCCCTGACAGTACTATATAGATTGCGGCAGCTTGAATATGGTAACACTGTGATACAATTGGATAATAGTATCTTTTCTGGTGGGGCTGACATTCCATAGGTGGTGGAAATAATAACTGCATCCTGAATAAAATGCTTGATTGAGCTGTACCCAGACACAATCCTTTTTCTATCTAGTAAATGTCAAAAATTTTCCAGCTTATATTATGTCTAGTGTGTTGCAAACCACTTCTTTAAGTCCCATCATTATAACAAGACCTAGGTAAACAATTAAGTGAAGTCTCTTCCCCATAAACAGGGCTGAGAACTCACAAAATTTATTGTAACCTAGTTTTCAAACCTATTGAGATAAACAAAAAATCACAATCTAAAAACAAAATCAAATTGGATCCAAATCTATTTTAATTTAATGTAAATTCCATGACTTTTTATTTTTGTTTTTAGACTGAGTTGTATATGTTTTTAGATCAAGATATTATGTTTATCTCAACAGATTTGAAAACTACTGTATAGTATATTTATTTTATATTTTAGGGAAATTTTGCAAAGGAGTTTTCCATGGTCAGTGGGATTCCTGTCTTGTTGGAGCATCAGGAGGCCCCAAAATCTTCAAGGACACCTGTAAGGTCTTGCCTAATAAGGCACAAGATTAAAAACTATACCGTGTAAAGTGTTTGGATTTAAGTTTAAAAGATAAAGGAAAGTAGGTACAGTTTGTAGAAGTACTTTTAAAAGACCTGCCAAATTTTATGATTAGACACAAAAGTTGTCATAGTGTTAACTAATCCTAAGCAAACTATATAGAATAAAGTGTGAAATAAATATTTGTTTATAACCAAAGGTATATCTACGTCAGGATATTCCCCATGGGAATATCTCAACATAAAACTAGTCAAGTGATTCCTAATGTTAAAAAATGGTGACAACAAGCTAATTGCTTGTTGTCTAGCTATCTCAATTCTAATTATGCTAACTGTTTTATCTCTGGAAGCAAATTTAGACCTAACAAAGTATTTAATTTACTATAAACCTAAGTAAATTTTTAAGTTAGAAATTGAAGATTTGAAAAGAAAAATATAAGATTGAAGTAAAACCTGTGGACAGTGATTTGGGAAAACCACTTAGAATTTCAGTACAGATGCCTACTTTTCTAAAGTCTTTATTTATAGATAACAAAATTGAAGCCTGGAAGGATCTGCAATAGGTAAACAGGAGTTTCTTGGCAAAGGTAAACTGATTAATTGTGGAGAAAACACATGGCAATTGGGGGAAGATGATCTTTCAGGAGACAACCCAAAGATCTGCAACTGCAGTGTTTGGGGGAGTGGCAGTTGCGTAAGCAATGAAAGGAAAAAAGAAAACCTATTTGAAATATGAATTTATAAAGATAGACCAGAAAAAACTGTGTGTGAGCACGCAAAAGCAAATACTGAAACCAAAAGCAAGTAAAACAAGGCAAGCTTTAACTAAAACTAACTAAATAAAATCTACTTCAACCTTTAGATTTGAATTAGAATTTAAAGTTTGTTTCAAAGCTTGCCCTTTGGGGCAGGGCATGACATTACCCCCTCCAGATCCAAGTTCAGGATGAGCTTGGATATAGGAGTCCAGAAGGTCAGCACAGTTTGTAAGGCTGGATAATGGTTCCCACAAACTCTCTTCTACAGGGTATCCTTTCCAAAGGACTAGATACTGTAACTTTCCATAGCGGTAGCAATGGTTGATTATAGAGTCCACCTTGTACTCAGGAGTTCCTTCAACCAGGTGCACAGAAGGTATCACACTCTTCTGATGAAGAGGTGGAGGAACACCTTGAAGCTTGAGGAGAGAAGCTTGGGAGACGTCATGGATGCAATACCCTGGGGGAAATTGAATGCAGTATGCTACCTTCCCAACCCTTTCAGTTACAATAAAAGGTCCTATGAAACAAGGGCCAAGTTTGCGGGAAGGCCATTTGATAGGAAGGTTTTTGGTGTTTAGGTATACCAAGTCATTGACCTGGATAGTTCTCCCCTCCTGAAGGTGTTTGTTGGTTTGAACCTTGTAGACCTCAATGGCCTTTGAAAGATTCTTCTTGAGGGAATCCTGGATAAGTTACAGCTGAATCAGGAACTCTTCTGCAGACAGAGAACATACAGAAAAACTGACAGAAGGGATAAAGGCAGGATTATATACCAAATTTTCTTTTAAAGATGACATCTTAATAGATGAGTGAGGAGTGGCATTATAGAATATTAAGACAAGGGGGAGACAAGGAGCCCAGTCATTCTGTTGTTCATTGGAGAAGTAGCAGAGAAAACATTACAATGTCTGATTGGTACGCTTGGTTTGCCCATCTGATCAAGGATGGTAGGAAGTTCTGAGTGAAAGATAGACACCTAGTTATGTCATGAATTCCTTCCAGAAAAGAGAAAGGAACTGGGGTCTGCGGTCTGACACAATGTCTCTGGTTGTACCATGGTGTACAAAGACATGTTTAACAAACAGTGAAGCAGTCTTCTTTGCTGTAATGTTCAAATTGCAAGGAGAAAAAATGGCCTTCTTAGAGAATCTATCTACAATCACAAGTATAGTGCCAAAACTCTTGGACTGGGGAAGCTGCACAATGTAATCCAACAAGATGGACTACCAAGGACCCTCAAGAATAGGAAGGGGACATAGAAGACCCACAGGTTTCTGGGTGGAGTGTTTGCTTCTTTGGCACACAAGACAGCTGCTGACATAAAACTTAAAAAAGAAGACATTTTCAGCCACCAGAAGTGGTTGCAGAGTTTGGCCAAAGTCTTCTTATAGCCAGAATGACCTGCATCTATGGAATTATGGAAGTCAATGGTTAGTTGCTGTTGAAGGTCCAGGGAAGAGACTACCAGAAGATTGTTGAAGTATAACACATCATCTAGCAGGGAGAAGGAAGAATTTGAAACTGTATCATTGTTTGTAAGAGCGTCAATAATCTGAGACAAGACCTTGTCAGACAGCTGGGATTTGTGGATTTGCTTCAGTATGTTGGGAGTTGTTGTACTGATAACATTAAAATCAAGAAAGCTCTCAGGAAGAAGGACAATCTTGGTGTTGAGGGATTTATAGTCTTTGTCAACTTTGGACAATAAAGGGTAATAACTAAGTGTATCAGGTAGGATATTAAGTATACCCTTCTTGTACACAAGCTTGAAGCAGAAATTTGACAGCTCAAATACCCATCTAGAGTGTCTCTGGGAGATGTGGTATAGCTCAGTAAAGTAAAGCAAGTTCTTATTGTCTGTGTAAATGAGGAAAGGCTCATCAAGTCCCTCAAGATAGCAACACCAATACTTGAGTGTTTTGATTATGGCAAGAAGTTTCTTGTCATGTACAGGATAATTACGTTCAGCAGGAAGATGCTTTTGGGAGAAGTATGCAACAGGGTGTTGCATCCCATCCCCCCAGGATGAAGGAGAACACCCCCCACAGCATAATCACTGGTGTTGGTTTTGAAAGAGAAAGGCTTGGAAGGGTCTGGCATCAGGAGGACAGGCGTTGAAGGAAGGCAGACTTGGTTGCCTCAAAGGCAAGTTGAGCTTCAGGTGACCAAGCAAAGGGGACATAAGGAGACGTCAGGGCTGTGAGCGGCAAGACCAATGAGGAAAAATTTTCCACAAAATTGCGGCAATAGTTTGCCAACCCAAGAAAACCACAAAGTTGGGAACAAGTTTTGGGAATGGGCCAGTCTTAAATGGCCTTGACTTTTGAGGGAGAGGCTGCAAAGCCGTTCTTAGTGACCACATTGCCAAAGAAGTTCACCTCAGCGCAGAAAAATGAACACTTTGACAATTTGGCAAATAGTTTGTAGTCCCAAAGTCTCTGAAGGACCTGAGTAGCATAAGTGGCAAGGGAAGAGGAGTATATGAGGATATCATCTAGGTAGACTACAACAAACTCATTAAGAAATGGGAGGAGCACCTCATTCATGAGAGCCTGGAAGGTGGAGGGAGAGTTACATAAGCCAAAAGGCATTACATTATACTTGTATAATCCAAAGGATGTGCAGAAAGCTGTTTACCATTTGTGTCCTGAGGCAACACAAATCTGGTTGAAAGTACTGCAGAGATCTATTTTAGTTTAGATGTTGCTTCCAGATAGGCAGTCAGTGAGGGCTTTGGCAGAGGGAATATGTCATCTGTCCTTGATAGTAATCTTGTTTAGGGCACAATAATCAATACAGGGACACTTTGATCCATCAGATTTACCCACAAATAAGATGGGAGATAAACAGGGCAAGGTAAAACAAGAAATAAATCCTTTTGTGAGTTCTTTGTTGATGTACAACTTTAACTATGAGTTGTCAAAGTCAGATAGAGGGATCAATCTTCCCCAAGGAGGAATAGTACCAGGCTTGAGGTTGATCTGAATGTTGTAAGAGCAATGAGGAGGAAGTGAATGGCATTCACTCTTGCTGAAACAATCCTTGAAGTTGGAATAGCATAGGGGGATTCTGTCAGAATTGGTACACATTATTGACTTGTTATGGGAAACAGCAAGCAAAGTCAGTTGGAAGCAAGCAGGTGAGGAGAGGGACAAATTGGTGTTGAGGGGTGCAGAAAAAAGCGCATTATTGCAAGTGAAAGTGACTCTGTTGTTAATGTGATCAGAATTAAGAAAGCACTCCTTGAGCCAAGGGAAACCAAGTATAAAGGGGTAAGAAAATTTGGGGTGGAATTACACTTTACGCGGAATGGAGAGCCCTCAAGGTTAAAAGGAACTGGCTGAGTGATAGAGGAAGTGTCAGTGTAAGTAATGTTTCCAGCCTTGACATCCAATGATCCAAAAAGAGGGAGTCTGAGGGTGTCTTCCAGGTCCTTTTTAACAAATTTTGCATCAGCACTGTATCAAGCAAGGCCAAAACCTTGACCTTGCCAAGAGGGCCGTGTATGGTTACAAGAACAGTTGGGGAGATGGAAGAATTTTTAGACATGAGGGAGTTCAGGCTTGTGGAGGAAGTAACAGTGTTTGATTGCTTGGAAAGAGGATAGAGAGCCAGCAGGTGGTCCTTAGATCCACAGTAAGAACAAAGATTATTTGTTCTTCTTCTAAAGATCTCCTCTGAGGTAAGACAAAAACCTCCTCCAGGTCTAGGTTCCGTGCCAGGTGGAGGTGCAGGAAGAGTTGTTGTTTTAGAGGAGAAGGTCTTGGCATTTGGGGAGAGCATAGATGTAGAACATGACTTAGTGAGAAGGTACTTGTGGGGTTCCTGTCCACCAGTCCCCAAGTGTGTCCTGGATTGTAGCCAGGGACCAACTGGAAGGGATTTTCATTCTCTAGTAAGGGGAAATGTATCTCAGAAATATGTATAGGGGTTGAAATGGGCTTTTATTAGCTTCAGAACAAAGATCCTCTTAGAAACCTTCTAGTATATGGTCTGGGGGTATTAGAAAAAATAGGGTTTGGCCAATACTTGGAGCCTTCCAACAATATCTTGGACTCCTTGTACTTGGTCTTGGACTTCTGCACCTTAGTCTTGGACGTCTGCTCCTTAGACCTGGACTCCTGCTCCTTAAAATTGGACTCTGGCACTGCGCTTAGGATCCAGCTTCTTATTCTTGGGCTCCTGCTCCGTTATCTTGGGTTGTATCAGTCCAACCAAGCTCCTTCTGGTGATCAAAAGGCTTCCAAAACCTCTTGGCAGAAACTCAGAAGACCTGGGAAAGACCTCCAAAAGCCTTCCAAAAGACCTTGAAAAGACCTGGTAACTTTCCAGCCAGCCACTTTTTTATAGTGTCCTTTTCCCAATGGTTCCGCCTTCAAAATGGCTTTCTTCAGAAGCTTAAACCATTGCTGCTCACTTTTCCCTATAATAACTTAAGCCTACATACTTACTTTCTCAAAAGCTTAAAGTATTAATTCACTATTTCCTTGCTTATACTTTAAGCTTTTGGCTTCCAACCAATCATTTTCATCAGGAAACCTGCCAGAACTCAACCAATGAATGCAGAGTGTGAAAATAGACCATTTCTGAAGTTCCACTGGGATCCAACTATGAAAATAATTTCCACAGCTCAAACCGCTCAAATCAAATACTCTTTGTGCACCAAAACGTTAACCAGTCCACTATTCTGGCACCAGTCTTCCCTGCATTCAACCTGAACTAATTTAAATAGTAGAATACTATTTAATTGTTCTTTGTGGACCTCTTCAACGTTTTCCCCATATATTTACAAATATAGTAAAATCTAAGGAAAATGTCCCACCAAAACAACTTTGTATCCTGCTCTCATAGAAACATACCTTTGTCTATCCTAGGAACTTAATAAATAAATATCTTAAAAACTATTATATCCACATTCCTTATTGATTTTAATACTAAACCAAGGAGAAATATTCCACATTTTCCCACTTTGGCAAATCAATTTGGCAAAATCTTGGCTGATTTCTCTGGACCACCAGTTCTTCATTATCATCTTCTGATCCTTCAGCCAGCTCCTGTATCATGATCAGCTATTCCTGCATCATAATCTTCTGGTCCTTCAGCTTATCCTCAACCAGTTCCTCAATAAATCCTCAGTAGGAACCTCCTTAGGTCCCTCTGCACACTGAACCATATTGGTTCCCACAATTCAATATGAATTAACAGTCTGTCAACTAGCCTTCACTGTGATCAAACAGTCCCTCTTGCTAGTCTTCTCTGTTAATTCTGTGAACCACCTTGGTTCTTTATCTCAGTCCCCATTACCAGAACTTGTAGACCCAGGCATGATTCTATATTGAACTGGCATTTGACTGGGCCCTTGCAAGTGGCAGTCCACTTAGGCCATTCAACCATAGATTAATGTATATGTATTGTCTTTACTCACCCAGGTGATTAAGTCTGGGCTTTTAGTTGCAGAGTAATCAGCTCTACTTCCCAGAGGCCTGATCACACCAAGTTTTGTAGCTTGCTTCCCTGAGCAAGCTGCCTTGGTGACACATCTGAGCAAGTCTATACCCTCCAATGCTCACCTTGGGTTTCCCCAAAGCTCCCATAGGGGCATAAACAAGGACACCCTACCAGTCTGTTAGGTAGGGTGCTTGCTCACAGACCTCCTGTAAGCGTATTAGAGTACATAGAGCCCTCAGAGCTCTTCCCCTCCCTGGTAGCCCGCGTTAGCCGCCAGGGGTCCAAAACATACCCCCCAGAAAGACAAAGTTCCCTGCTTGCTATTTCAGTCTTCACCCTTCCACAGCCACAGTTCCCTGCTAGGTGAAGAACTATAGTCCAAAGCAGCCAATATCTTCTGCTGGGTGAGGGCAACATCTGCCCCTGGTAGTCCTATGTTACCTACCAGGCAGGCCTTACTTACCCTAGTATACCATGTTACCTACTAGGCTCACCTTAATTACCCCTAGTAGTCCTATGTTACCTACTAGTCTCACCTTCAACAAACAACCAAACTTTTTCTTGGCCAACATTTGCCCCGCCTGCACACCACCAAACATGTGGATCACCACACTACTTCTTGTTCCACTTTTTACTTGTTTAATTAAGGAGTCTAGTTTGTCTGATAGCTTGTGGTGGACTAAGAAATCTTGAAGAGAGGGGTTGAGTCCTATCTTATAGAAACTGCTAACCTCTGCATTAGAAGCCTGTAGCCTAGACTGAAGTGAGAAAAACTTCCAATTGTATTCTCTGAGGGGAAGTGAACCTTGGACCAGGCCTGAGAAGCAGGAGGATGATGGGTAACAGAATCCTTATCTTTTCTGGAGAAAGAAGAGAAGAAACAAATTGATCATAATCTTGGGGAACCTCTGGATTTCTGACAGAATGAGAACCAAACCAGTCATAATAGTGGCCAGTGAGCTTCTCAGCAATGAACAGGACCTTATGCGTGTCAGTGGGAAATCCTTACTGAAAGCAGTGAAGTGCACTTGAGAGTAGGCAAGGATGTTGAATATGTTGGAAGGAGGAAAGCTATGGGCAAGAGAGGACAGAGTGTTGAGTACGGCTGTTTGCATGGTGTGTGAGCCTGAAGGGGTAGGTTTGTTCTTACAGAAAACCTTGTTGTAAATCCATCCAAAAAGGAATACATAAAGAGAGATTAAAGCAGCAAAAATTATATAAAAGACTAAAACTAAAATTATAATAGAATTGATAGAAAAAGAACCACCCAGGTTAATCCTGTTTGAAGTTGAAATAATGTAAGGTCTTGCCCAATAAGGCACAAGATTATAAACTATACCGTGTAAAGTGTTTAGATTTAAGTTTAAAAGATAAAGGAAAATAGGTACAGTTTGTAGAAGTACTTTTAAAAGACCTGCCAAATTTTATGATTAGACACAAAAGTTGTCATAGTGTTAACTAATCCTAAGCAAACTATATAGAATAAAGTGTTAAATAAATATTTGTTTATAACCAAAGGTATATATACGTCAGGATATTCCCCATGGGAATATCTCAACATAAAACTAGTCAAGTTATTCCTAATGTTAAAAAATGGTGCCAACAAGCTAATTGCTTGTTGTCTAGCTATCTCAATTCTAATTATGCTAACTGTTTTATCTCTGGAAGAAAATTTAGACCTAACAAAGTATTTAATTTACTATAAACCTGAGTAAATTTTGAAGTTAGAAATTGAAGATTTGAAAAGAAAAATATAAGATTGAAGTAAAACCTGTGGACAGTGATTTGGGAAAACCACTTAGAATTTCAGTACAGATGCCTACTTTTCTAAAGCCTTTATTTATAGATAACAAAATTAAAGCCTGGAAGGATCTGCAATAGATAAACAGGAGTTTCTTGGCAAAGGTAAACTGATAAATTGTGGAGAAAACACATGGTAGTTGGAGGAAGATAATCTTTCAGGAGACAACCCAAAGATCTGCAACTCAGTGTTTGGGGGAGTGGCAGTTGCGTAAGCAATGAAAGGAAAAAAGAAAACCTATTTGAAATAGGAATTTAGAAATATAGACCAGAAAGAAACTGTGCGTGAGCATGCAAAAGCAAAAACCAAAACCAAAAGCAAGCAAAAACAAGGTAAGCTTCAACTAAAACTAATTAAATAAAATCTAATTCAACCTTTAGATTCAAATTAGAATTTAAAGTTTTTTAAGCCTGCCCTTCAGGGAAGGGCACAACAACACCCACAACAAGGGGCAGGATGGCAGACAAACTATAGATAAGGTTGGTTAATTTTCCTTTAAATTTTTTTAGGATGTGCAATATTGTGTACTCTGGCAGGAAACAGAAACAGACTTCTTATTTTCCTCTCTCTTTTTTTGGGTAAGTTGTAATTTGGCATGGTGTTGACAAAGTCCCAGTTTTGCAACATCTTTGATTACTCCCTCTTGGGGAATTCACGCCCCAAGTAAATCACCAAACGGCTCACCAAATGGTTACTGTCCAGTCAATAAATGGGTGGCACCATTATCAGTTAACCATCTATGACAGGGATCACTCAATCCAGGTCCTAAATGGAACACAACTTGATTAAGCCTCATGACTCAAGATGAACATTACTCAGATAAGCCCCATGACCTCCATGACGTACATGGACAACATGTGGCTTGTCATGATACTATATATTAGCCTATATTTATATTCATAAAGTATCATTCTCTTCTTAAATCTTCCCCTTATTATGTTTATTATACTTTCCAGAAGTATAAAATCAACAGTGGTAGCACAGGTAGGTTATCCATACCTACCCAACTCAAAGGAAAAATTCCTCCCAAGAAAAGAACCCAAATAATGTCACTCCCTAACAGCTGGAGAGATTATGAAGTAGGACAAGACGTTCCTGCAGGCCTTGTCATCTACAATAACGTCCTTGTACCCATCAACCAGTACAATGCTCTCAAAGCCTGCAGACTGTTACCCACCACGCCAACCACAACAGTGCCTCCGTAGCCTGAGATATCCAATATTGTATTTCAACGCCTACACATTGCTGAATTTGGCGCCTTTGCAGAACTATGTTGTGAAAACGCCTCTCTTTGGATTAACAGTACTGAAAGTAAATTCAAACAAGTGGAATACCCCAAAGACTCTGGGTCAGCAAGATTGCCCATTGCGTCACAGGGACTGCCTCACGTTTTGTAACTGAATGGCTAGCCCAACACCCTGACCAGAAGGAAAATTGGGAAGTGTTCAAAGCTGCATTCCTCAAAAAGTTCTCCATGAAGGACTTGGAAGTAGTGAAATGACCAAGCTTTGGACCTTCAAAATAACAGGGACCATCAAAGAATACATTGCACCATATGAAGGACTACACAATCAAGCACCCAACACCATCAACTTTGATAAACCTGGGCCGCGCCTAGACTTCTACAATGGCCTCCCCAAACACATTAGACAATATTTTGACATGACTTGCTGCAAGAACCTCAAGGATGTATTCCTAGAGGGAAAACGCGCAGCTCAGAAGTCTGACAATCTACATGCCACCAACAAGCGTAAGAAAACCCCTAAAGCTAAAAGAGAGCCTTGCCTTAATAAGCAAAACAACCAAGCCAACAGTACCCATCCTTTAACTGGGGATCACACTACACAAGCCAACCAGGCCAGCACCAAAGATACCAATGAGGAGGGAAAAGCTCAGGGGAGTGCTTAGGCAAGCTGCCCTCCCCCACTTCACAAGACTTGTACAGAGAACAAGATGTGGATTCAATCACCATTATCCAAGTTCCCTCCAGCAATCCTCTACTGTTTGCCGCCCAAACTGGAAATAAACTCCTCACTTATCCTTTCCTCTTTTGCAGATACCAGGGCACAGCACTATTTGACACTGGAGCAGGTCAATCTCTCACCAACAAGAGCTTTGCAGACCTCGTGAAGTTACCTACCGCTTGAAGTAACATCAAGAGGGTCATCATGGCAGACAACCATAGCACACCAGTTACCCATGAGGCAAAACCTTTCTGTGCCCAAATTGGAGATGTACAAACAACAATTAGCAGCCCTATCATACCAATCCCCAAATATGATGTCATACTTGGCCTGGACTGGATGAGAAAGAAAAAACCTCATATTGACTGGAACAGTGCCACCCTCACCATACAGCAAGGAGAAGTCCACCACCATATATACCCAACACATCCTGACACTCTCATAAGGGACCACATATTTTTAAAAATCATGAAAACAGGAGAAGAAACTGACCCCAGCAAAATCAATTGGAGCACCTGTATGTATGAGGTTATCCACTTCAAAAACACAGAAACTTGACACAAACAGACCCCAATTAGAGACCAGCTAGTCATTGAATTCCCCTCCATATTCCAAGAAACACTATCTGGGTTACCCCCTGATTGGGGTATAAAGCACAAAATCAACTTAAAAGGGAGTGTACCCAAAGCACAACCCATCTACTGCCTCACACCACAAGAAGACAACGCCCTAAAAGATTACCTTGATAAAGCACTCAAAAAAGGCCTCATCAGACCCTAAAAGTCACCATTTGGTGCTGCTGTTTTCTTTGTGGAAAAGAAAGATGGAGGACTCCACCTGGGCACAGACTACAGGGCCCTAAAACAAGGTCACAATTAATAACAGGTATCTCCTGCCCCTCATTGATGACCTTTTTGATGCCCTGGGGGGTCCCAAATCTCAGCAAAAATTGATTTGATAGCAGGTTACCATCAAATTTGCGTGAAACCTGAAGACATTCCAAAGACCGCATTTTGAACTAAATACAGATCCTTTGAATGTGTTGTTCTCAATTTTGGCATGGCAAACTCTCCCAGTACCTTTTTAACCTTCATGAATGAAGTATTCAAGGAAAAAATTGAAAAAAGAGCAATCATCTACCTGGACAATATCATCATTTATAGTCCCAAACTGCAACAACACTGAGAAGACGTCTGCACAGTTCTCTGTACCCTGAAAGACAACCAACTGATTGCCAAGCCGTCCAAATGCAAGTTATTCTCAACTGAACTTCCATTCCTTGGCCATATCATCAGCAAGGATGGCATTAAACTGGATCCAGACAAGATATGCACTATAACAGAGATGCCAGCCCCAAGGAACAAGTGCAAACTCTGCACTTTCCTTGGAATGGTAGCCTACGTACACAGGTTCATCACTGACTGGGGCGCCCATACAGCTCCCTTATCAGCCATCACTGGATAAACAACCAAATTTGTCTGGACATCCTTACAAGATCAACATTTATGCCAACTGAAAGAACACATGGTTACTGCCCCCATCCTACAATACCCAAACCATGAGGTTATCTATGAGCTAGAAACCGACGCCTCTGACTATGCCATAGTGGGAGTCCTCTGTATCCAAACGTCCCAAAAAGACTTCCTTCCCTGGCATATGAATCAAGGGAGCTATCAGACAGGAAACAAAGATGCCCTATACACGATAAGGAATTGGTTGTCATCATACACTGCCTCATGAAATGGAAATGCTATCTGGAAGGAGCCCAGATGTTCAAAGTACTCACCAACCACAAGTTATTGATATTCTTCAAAACACAAAAACACCTTTCAAGAAGACAAGATGAATGGATGAGTCTCATACAGAGATACCCCATGCTAATTGAATACAAGCCAGGCAAGGAGATGCTTACTGCAGATGCCCTATCAAGGCTATACAGTAAACACATCCTTTGTACTGATGGCAACCCTGACTGACCCATGTTAATCATAGGGAATCTCCAGGAAGGATTCCCACCTGGCACACCAATGGACATCCAAGAGAAAGTCCTCAAGAACAAATATCTGTTCAAAAATGTATATGGTACCCTTCATTGAATACTTCCAAATGGTGACACTGTACCTTACGTCCTGTCAACATAAAATATTGACACAATCCTCCAATATCACTAATACCTAGGACACACCTGCAGCAGGAACTTGCATGAATATCTCAAGGCACACTACTGGTGGCCCAACATGCTAGATGATATCAGAGAAATACTGGATCAATGCAAAGTCTGTGAGAAGTACGCCCAAACCAAAGCACTGCACAAGTCAGTAGTACCTGTATTCATCACCTAACTCTTCAAGGTATGGTTGTTGGATATTGTGGGACCTATGCCCAGTGAAAGCAAAGGCAAAAAGTACATCATCACAGCCATCAACTATGCAACCAGATGGCCAGTAGTACAAGCCACAAAAGAGCACAAAGGCAATGACATGAGACAATTTCATTGGCAAAGAAATCATAGCTAAGTTTGGAAAACCTGATCTCTTAATCACAGATAGAGGCATTGAACTTAAAGATATTGACACCAATATCTATCTTGCCAAAAATGGGATAAAGCACGTCACAGCCAGCCCATATCACCCACAAGCAAATGGACGTGTAGAGCAACTAAATGGCTCTCTAGTGGAAGCCTTCAGTAAGTTATCTGCCAACAATACAAAAGTCTGGGTTGATATGCTACCAACAGCCCTTATGGTCTGCAGAACACAAGTCAACCGCAATACGGGCAAAAGCCCTTTATGAACTTGTCTTTGGCCAAAAACCTTCACTTGTCAGTACAACCATGGGACCACGGCTGCCACTTCAAAAAAGAAGATACCAGACAGCAATGACCCAAAAGTACTACAAGCCAGAAAGGACCAAGCAACAATGGAACAACAAAGGGTTCAGTGAGAAGCAATCCCATTATAACAAGAAAGGTTCCAAGTTGGAGACAAGATCTGGGTTGTCAATCACAACAAACACAAACTAGACCCAGGACTACGCAGAGCAGGCATTGTCATGGAAGTTAAGCCCAATAACACCTACCTCATCAAAGGAATTGGAGCTCAAACTGAACTGAAGTGTATGCACCACAACTGACTCCACTTATTTAAAGCAAGAACAGCCCAACAAAATTCAAGGCTCCCTGTGCCTAACACCAAAATGGATCAATACCAAGCCCACATACCAGATACTCTTAAGAAAACCCCAAGGCTCCACCTTCCAGCACCCCAGGGGGATATATGCAACATCTTTGATTACTCCCTCTTGGGGAATTCATGCCCCAAGTAAATCACCAAATGGCTCACCAAACAATTCACTGTCCAGTCAATAAACAGATGGCACCATTATTAGTTAACCATCTATGACGGAAATCACTCAATCCAGGTCCTAAATAGAACACAACTTGATTAAGCCTTGTGACTCAAGAGGAACATTACTCAGATAAGCCCCATGACCTCCATGACGTACATGGACGGCATGTGGCTTGTCATGATACTATATATTAGCCTATATTCATATTCAATAAATTATCATTATCTTCTTAAATCTTCCCCTTATTCCGTTTATTACACTTCCTAGAAGTATAAACTTGACACCAGACAAGGAGGAAAAATATCTTGGAGAATTTTGGGGGGTGGAACATACTGGTTGAGGTGGATCTTTGGGGCTGCAGCCAAAGCCACAACCCACCATTCAGTGACATCTGGTTTTTGTTGGAGCTCTTCAAGTTGTGGTGGGTTAATAGGGTAATTATGCTCTGATTTTTCTAGTATTTTGGATTGGAGGGCTGACGTCAGAACCAGATGACGCCCAATATGGGGAACATAGTTGCTGTAAAGGGTCTTGGTCACATGTGGTTTCAGGAATTGTCATAGTACACCTTTGTGCTCATCTGTAAATAAAAAGGTTAGAATAATCCTTTTATTTATTTAATATTTTATTTTTTCCTTCATTTATATCTGTCAGAAAATTGTGGACCATGGTATTTTATCATCTGCCAGCTGATATCCTAAGTCTTTTAACATTAGGAAAATACAGAGAACCTGTGACTTTGGCGTAACCTTTGGCCCGGAATTTTTGGTTATCATCAGAACTAGCAAGTCTGGCAGGGCCCAAGGACCAAAGGATTTGGGACGGTTCTTCCTACTTCTGGATATAGGTTCATAGTTTGCTGTCTCTATATTTTACTATAGATACTTATACTATATGACAACAGTATCATCTTTTGCTCTCCACTAATAAAGCCTAAGAGAGGATTTCATTAAGGGAATTCACTTGGATCAATCATCAAGTCAATAAGGAATCATCAGTCTTTTATTCTAATGGGCTAGCTTTAAGGCGTCCTGCCTGCACATGTGCTATCTGAGTTAGCTCACAACACTAGAAGAGACTGAAGTAGCATTAGGGCAACACGGCAGGAGGCCCAGCCTTTTTGGGGTGGTTTTGACAGAAGCTTGCTTGATATCTTCCACAGATTGGTATCCTTTCTGTCTACCTGTGCCACTTTCAGGGCTTGCTAGCAAATATTTGGCTACTAGTCTATGGAGATGATTGTTTCACTTAACCAGAGCTACTCTAATACAATAGACTTAAAGCTTTTTATCTTAGAGTGTTTGGACTGATGGCCCAGTCCATACTGGATTCTTCTAGATGTAATTCAGATGATAGTTCTTATGACAGCCCTCTTGTTATAGGATTCAATTAGAGTTTAGAATAGTAATTATTATGAGAAGCATGTTTGAGGTGGTTGTTGAGGTGGACTAATTAATGGGCAGTAATTGCATGTTCCATTAATTAATTGCCATGCATGAAATTTTTAATTCATGGACATGATTTGATTGTTGATTCATTGGTCCTGCAGCCCTCAGTCTGCGTCATTCTGTTGAAACCATTCCTAAGAGTGATTGACAGCTGTCCTGCTTAATTGGTTGGATCTGTTAATTAGTCAATATCCCAAAATCCTGACAATATCTTTACCTGTTGCCCCTTGAAAGGGGCTGCTTCACAGGTCTTCTCATTTGCAGGTTGCTGGTCATCTTGTATTGGTTTCTGTTTTTTATTTATTTTAGCTGTTTGAAAATCTCTGGATCCTTTGCTCACGCCTCTGTGGTTGCAAACCTCTGTGGCTTGAACTGCAGGTTGGCAAGAACATGTTTTTATATATAGGAGGCAACCAATATAATTAACTCATTCCGCAAGTTGACTCACTGAATGTCAACAAATTGTTGACATTCAGTAAGTCAACATTATTTTAGTATTTATCCGCTAGAATTGGGAATTTCCAAAACTAAGCAAATTTTCATAGTGAATTATCAAGTCAGAATTGCAAAATTAAAAGGGAACAGGCATAATGTCAACACCATTTAAACAAAGGCTTAATTTTAAGCCAAAAACTAATATAATTTACTATAAAAATGCAAGTTTCTTTGTACTTTTACATTAAGGTTGACTCCAGTAAGTAATATCTGGATGTTGACCCCAAATAAGAATCCATGAGTTTCTTAATAAATTATACAATATTCTAAAAATAACATTTTTTATATTTTATATTAATGTTTTTATTAAATATGTAATAAGATAAGCATTTAAAAAAGACTATTCCAACTTTCATAGTGTTCTTTGTATTATTTAGATATTTACTGTATTTTCAAACTCACTGGATAAACTATAGCTTATTTCCAGAAGTCCACTTAAGCCAAAATGCATATGTTAAAACTCAAATTTATATATGTATTTATAATATCAACTTTGTTTCAAATTGACGTGTCACCCAAATTACAACAAAGGGGTTTGGCTAAGAAAACAAAGTGACATAATTTAAGCAATATTTAATAGGAGAGTTACTATAAAAGAACGCTGACTGCCTGAATGTTGATACCTTCACTGTTTTATTAGTAAAACACTACCACTTAACAAAAAGCACATATATAATGGTATGGTAATTCAGGCTAAAGTACCCAGGGCTGTACTTTAGAGTCTGCTCTACAATCCCTATCATTTAGTTTTCATAAGCTACATATGCAAATCTTTAATTTTTAAAATTTTTAAAGTAATCAATTTTGGCCTTAAAAAACCAACTCTGGAAAATATTAACTAAGCTTTATAATTGGTTTACATAGTGTTTTTCTAGTTTAATGCTGACTGTCAGTATGTTGATAGTCAAAATTAAAGCGTTTTTTTATGTTGACAAACTAAATTAAATATTTTTGACTATTGTGACTACCAGAATGTCAAATTTTTATTTAAACATGGTTTTTTCTATTCTTTGCTAATAAACTAGCTCTAAAATCACTTTCCATACTTCTATAAACTATTTACTTAAAAATAAAAAATAGAACAAGTTATGTGATTTAACTTTATTTGTGTTTCAACTGATTATTCTTACACTATGAACTCTACTCCAATTATTGTAGGACAAATCTTCCAAGAAGCCATAAAAAAAACCCAAGTCAACCAAGAAAGTGCCCAAAGCCTCTGGAAAGGCCCAAAGTCCCTACCCCAACAAAAAACCAACCAAAGAGCCCTCAAAGAAATAGAAGACAAAGGAGAAGACCCCAGACCCTGAAAGCAAATAGCCCTCCCCTGCCCCCTCCTCTTCTCCAAGCTGGTACCAATCAGAAGGAGATGAGGTTCCACTAAACAAGCAAGAAAGAAAGAAGATACCCAAGAGTCCAGAACCCCAGTCAAGCCCAGATGAATCAAGCTCATCCCAGTCCAAGAAGCGCAATAATCCAACTCCAGATAATTCCCCTCCACCGCCCAAGGAATCTGCACCTCCATCCTCCTCATCAAATATCAATAAAGAAGATCCTGATAATTACCTTTCTGACTAGCATCAAGCACCAATTGGCTCATGGGATCCCCTAAAATTATACAATATATGTAATGTCAAAGGAGAGTTTAAGCTCCCAAAGAATTTCCCTCGGGTTTTCCCTCTAATGTCTGTCAAAGGAGGTGCAAGTTTAGTCTGTGATGGCTATGTTTTTAATTGCAACAATCAAAAGAGAGCAGGAAGAACCAATCATTATGTGTGTGAAGATAGAAGCTACGCTGCCAGGATCAACACAGAAGGATGGGATAAAGTCACTAGTGAAAAAGAAGAGCACACATGCAATGCTCCAATCAATCTTATTGAAAAGATTCTAAAGTGGTACCTCTACCAAATAGTCCCAGTCTCCAAATATGTCAAGGCTTCTGATCTGGCAGTTAAGGCCACCACACACCTAAGTAATGAGAACCTGAAGCTCATCCCTGACTGCAACCAGTTAGTGAAGTACACATGTGACAAACGCCGTGATTTATTTCCCCATAAGAAATCTGCCATGGTCCAAGGAGAGTTAGTATTGACAGAGGAGTTAAATATGTTCAATAGTGATGAGGTGTTCCTTTTACATTATGATGGGCCTACAGCAGAGGCAAGAATTATATGCTATGCTACACAACAGAACCTGGAGCAGTTAAGAAATTCAAAGACCTGGTTATGTGACAGTACCTTTGCAGTATGCCCCACCTTTTTTACCAACTATGGGTTGTACATTCCCTTATTGAAGGCAAGGTGCTCCCATTTGCCTACTTTCTGCTTCCTGGGAAAACAGAAGAGATCTACACAAAGGCCTTTAAAATCCTTCAGGAGGCATCAAAGCCCTACCCAGTAATAAAAAGAGTCCCCCTGGCCATAACACTAGAGCCAATCCAGATGATGATGAAAAGGATTAAGCCATCCTTGCTACAGAACAAAAAGCTCATGATAAAGCACATGGCCCCTCAACTATAATCATGGACTATGAAACTGCCCAGTATAACGCTTTTATAAATACCTTTGATGGAGAGGTCCAGGGGTGTTTTTTCCATTATTGACAGGCTGTCAACAGGCAACTAAAGGATCCACCTGAGCTCAGCAAGTTCCACTGTCTAGATACATCAGGAAAGTGCAAGTTCTTAATTGAGCAGTTTATAGCACTAGCCTTTGTAAAGCCAGAGCAACTGAACAAGCCTTTGACCTCCTATGCCAGGATCCATATGCCAAGAAGCATGAGGATGCCTTCTACCCTTCCATTGAATATTACAGACCACAGTGGATTGGATGTAAGGTCACTAAGCGCCAGAGCAAGCCCAGAGCCAAAGCCAACTGGAACTGCTATCAGGCAGTTCTTGAGGATGAGATAAAAACTACTTCATCTTTGGAGGGCTGGCATAAGCATATCAAGTCCTCCTTTGGAATCAAGCCCAGATATAACACCTTCTATGAGCACCTCAAAGTCAACAAGGGAAGACTGCTGCATCCATCAGAGATATTGAGAAGCACCCATCCAAGAAGAAGAGAGCCACCAAAGAGAAACAATATCAAGATAAGATTAAGGACGTTGTCAGGGCCAAATATAGGCTTTCAGAGATTGGGGAATACATCAAGAAGATTGCCACAGTTCTTAATGGCAACCAGGTGATCACAGTCTAGCTTTTAATTAAATTTATTGATTATTCCCTAATTTTTTATATAGTTCTTATATGTTAAGTATAATATTTTAAATAAATAGTTATTCTAAATAACTCATTAATAATTTATGATACTGATTTTATAAAATCATTGATTTTCTATTGATAGTTTGATGCTTTAAACTGTATTATATGGCCTATATTGGTATTTTACTAGTAAATTATATGTTTTTTATAGTTTTTAATATAGAAAAAACTTTATATTACTGTTTCTGATTATTATATTTTCCTAAAATACGTAAATCTTTATGTGGTATCTTTTTGTGTATTGGATTTTTTGTTTTTATCAGTGGGAAAAATATTTTATAGTAAAGATAGCTAATTTCATAGTGATTTTTTTAATTGCCATGTATTATTTTTTATTTTATTTTAGGATTCTATATGATTATATTACCCTAAAAAGTATTTTGAAGCTTAATTTTCATTAAGTAAAATGTTCAAGAGACAGGTTTCTGCTTATTAAAAAAGTGGTGACATTTAGTAGTCTGCATGAGTTAAAACTTAATTCTGACTTTTCAATGCTGTTGACATTAAAGTATTTTTAATTCTGATTGTCAACATATAGTAAGTCAACTTGCGGAATGAGTTAATTCTGGCAGTTGCCATTTAGGAGCCTGGTTGCAAGTTTGTCTGTTGTATTTGGTATCTTGCTCATCAACGCCTTCACTGTAAGTTTGTTCAGTTTGTCACCTACTAAAACCACCTCCTTGATCATGTCCTTCACTTTTTGATTAACCTCCTTATCTTGGCCACCACTGCGTCCAGCTCATTGATAAGCACCTCCAATTCTACCATGTTTTTCTTGTGATTATCCCAACCCCTTTTATACCAATAAAAACATCACAATAAAAATATATATTCTTTTGCATCTAATTAATACTGTAAATTCAGAACCTAAACATAAAAATGCAGGATTTTCAAATCCTTGGTCCAAATTTTAAATCACTTTTGCAGGATATCTTTTTTTTAATTAAATTGAATTCTTTGTACTTTTATTTGAATTTTTAAAAATGCGGGAACTCATAGACACTTTGCAAAGTTCAAGTCAAACTGCATATTTCCAATTGACAAAATGAATTAACTGGAATCCAATTTAAAGCGTTCAAATCCATCAACCATTTTCATTAAGTTTACTATTTTTTTGGAATTGCAGGATTGTCAAATCCAAGAACTAAATCTCAAATCACTTTTGAATACCAATAGTAAACTCAAATAATAATTGCAGGAACTGGAATCCAAATTGAATGTACAGTAAGAAACTAGGACAATTCAACCCAAATCAAGAAGCTCCACTCTGAATAAAATCAAATGAAAAATCCAATCTCAACACCACGTTTATACATGAAATTACGTAAAACATAAAATTGTCTAAACTGGAAATTATGCAATATTCTGCACTCTAAATCACTAATATAGCAACCACAAACCATATAATGATATATGAACTACCCTCCTGATGATGCAGAAATTTTTTAAAAGGTTTTTGGCCCCTGGCGTAGACAGAGGCCATAAAACTTAATTCCAAGGAAGAAGGAGAAGTGGTAAAGGTAAACCATCAGTTTACTACACTATGTATTCATGTATTGCTATTAAGAATACTTGATTACATTAGATTTTAAAAAACTCTAATAATAAATTAGAATTATATATTACAATATATTTTTATCAAATTGCCTTTTCCTTGGTGTATTGATAGTTTATTTTCTGTTAATAATGTCTTGTGTTTAATTGGATAGTTTCACCTCTAGTTACCTTGGCAATAGGAAATCAAGTTGCCTTCCCAAGACCAGCTGTGGTTGCAGAGGCAACTTGATTTACTATTGCCAAGGTAACTAGAGGTGAAACTATCCAATTAAATACAAGACATTATCAACAGCAAATAAACTATCAACACACCAAGGAAAAGGCAATTCGATAAAAATATATTGTAATATATAATTCTAATTTATTATTAGCGTTTTAATATCTACTGTAATTAAGCATCTAAATTTTAGCCATCCTAAATGGAATAGGGTGATCTTTGAGAATGCCTATGATTCCTAAAAGAATTATCACAAATCTACTCTAGATCCTTTGGCTTCTTGTTTGAGACACCCATAAATTATATTTATTTCAAATTCACCTCATTTTTGATTTGAAATTTGGTTCTTGGATTTGACAATCCTGCAATTCCAGATTCATTAATTTTTACATGATGTCTATGATTTGTTTGACATACAGGAAATCTCAAATTGTACATATGAATCCTGCTTTCAGATTCATGTATCCTGCATTTTTTTGCTGTGTTTTGTCTTTTTTAGTTGAGTTATCTGTTCAAGGGATTTAAAATTTTCCAATTTAAATAAACCAAAAAAGGCAACTTAAATAGTTGATTTTCTTAGATATTTTAATTTTCACTCAGCTGAGTTGCCTGCAAAAGTGATTCAAAATTTGGACCAAGGATTTGACAATCCCACATTTTTACATTTAGGTTCTGAATTTACAGTATGTAATAAATATATTATTAAATATAATTATGAAATTTTTTATTGGCTTTAAGTCACAATATTTGATTTGTATTAATATTCTTTATATTGTTTGTATATGCCAACACATTCTGCATATAATGAATTACATGTTTGTTCAGGTACATGTTTTTTTCCAAGTATAAAATAATTTGTTTGTAAATCAGTATACCAATTATGATCTGGAGTACAAATTTATTAAAAAAGATAATCACTTTTAGGGTTTATATGTAAATCATATATTTCAGAGCGCATTTCAACCCATTCCAGGTATCATGAACAACATGTTTTGATATGTACATGTTTTGTCCAATTACAATATGCTTGTTCTTAACTTGGTATGCTAATTATGTGCAAAGTAAAGATTCAATAAGATAATAATCATACTCAGGGGTTATAGGTAGATCATAAAGTTCAGAGAGTATATGCAATGAGATGGATTATTTTTATTAGTTCTATTGTTTTCTATTATAACTTTGATATTTTCAAAGCACTACAATAAAATGACTTTAAAAACTACAAGTGCTATGGATCAGCCAATCAGAATGGGTGTGTATTTGTGCTGTCTTTGTGCTTGGCTCAGATAAGACACACCTCTGTTATTACACCCAGCTTAACTTAGTAAAATAACCCTGTTTAAAATAAAGCATGTCTTTGTTTGCAAATTGGCACACTAACTTTTGATCAAGCTAGCACCAGAGAAGCCAGTGTTTGGGTGCTAGATTGACCACAAGTTGACATGTCAATTTTCAAACAAAGATATGTTTAATTTTCAACAGTCTTATAACTGTGCTGTTTTAGCAGAGTTATAAAGGGGGAAATAATTGGAGACTAGATAATATTCTTTATTGAGAGACATAAATTATATAGTTCTTGTGAATCAGAATAATAGGGACATGATTATGGAGATCACTCAATTGGATGGTTAGGGAGGTGGCTTGATTCTTGTAAAAGTCAAGCGCTAAATTGAGATATCTACTATGAGGGATCATTGTCTGGTCATGTTGCTAGATTTGGAAACTCAAGTCAACTTCCACATTTGGCTTTGGGTCACTGGGAAGTCAGGTTGCATACCCATTTACTTGGAAACTTGACAGGGGTCAACCCTGTTGTTTTGATAACAGGCTTATTTTACTAAGTTAAACTGGGTCAATAACAGAGGTGTGTCTTGTCTGAGTCAAGCACAAAGACAACAAAGATCAACACCAATTCTGATTGACTGGCCTGTAGCACATGTAGTTTTTTAATTTCATATTATTGTAGTGCTACAAAAATATTAAATTTATGACTTAAAACAATAGAATTAATAAATATTAAAGTAGCCAAATTTAACTTGTGGCATGATAAAAATCAATCATCACTGTAGTTATTTATAAAGCATATTTTATTACAATAAAAATACATACTATTTAAACCAATATATATTATATAATTAAATATTTTTGGGAGGACAAGGTTCAATTGGCAAAATGTGGAAGTGGACAGGGAAAACTAGTTGGTGGACTGGGTTATGGGGGGAGAACTTGATTGGCTGGGGGTGGGCTCCAGTCAACTAGGATGGTTGGCTAGGAGCTGTGGCAGCTGGAGGTCCTTGGATTGCATGATTACCTTGAGCAGCTTTGAGGAATTGATGATACATGGCATCATAATTAGATGCCACTTCAGTGCACTCCATTTGGTGGCTCAGGAAACCCCTAAATTTGGAATTGGCCAAGCTCCAGGTGGTAATCAGATTGGAGAGGGATTTTTTATCAGTACCCATTGGTGTGACTGGACGTGGTATGGTAAAATATTGTCCCTTTGGGGAAGCTGTAAGGAATGCACCAATGACAGTGCCCTCTGTTTTCTTTTTTATCCTTGAGGGTGTTCTTTTTACCCAAAATGAAATAGTCCTCTGATTTTAATGACAATCTATAATAGGCTATAAAGATCAAATTGTCCAAAATACTGGAAAGGCAGTAGGTGATTGTGGCACCAATCACAGGGTTCTAGGGTGAATCAGAGCTACCATCTAACTCATCCGCTGTCCAATTAGTTAGAACCAGAACACTGAAAACAAGCCTATGCATCCAGAGCTGTGAAGTGAAGCAAGCAATAAAGATTCTTTGGAGCCCAATTAGGTGACAGACCTCAATCATTTGAAGGTAGGGGTCCCGTTGGTGAAGGGCAAGCATGATAGGGTAATGTTGTGTTTGGCTTCTGGGGATGACATCCAGGAGGACACGACATGAAACCTTTATAATAAAAGGTTTGAGGTTCAAAGCTAGCCTTGGGTTAGCCTTCAGGGAAAAATTAAGGGCACATACCTTAATTTCCTGGAATGCAAGAAGATGATTTCCTTTTGGCAAAAAGGAAAGAAAAGGCTTGAAGAATACAAAAACCAACACAAATGTGGATAAACTTGTCTTTATTAGGAGAATTAATTCTACTTAAATAGTAGACAATGATTGCTGACCACTCAATAGGCAGACAGGGTGGCAGATGAGGTCACACTGAGTTGAACTCATACCAGTATTAGTAAAAGACAGGTAGGATATTCTGGAATGGGTGGACATTGATATTGATCCATTTAAGGAAAGTAAGAAATTCCTGAATTCCAAGGCAAAACCAACCAAATCTTCACACATATCACTATTTGAAGGCCATATTAAAATATCATTAATGATGTGATTTCCAACAGGTAAGCATCCTTGATCTGGGATTTGATCTGGGATTTGGCTTCTTGACCAATTTTTCACTACCTCTCTTCAGGAGGGCTTATAATTCACATCTTACCACTGCCTTGGTTAATTGTAGGCGGGTGGCAATTTTGGTAAATATCACACCACTCTATTTGATGCTCATAGTCTCCTCTGTGCCCTCATTAGTTACTAGGTGTTGTATTTGGGGCCCACTGAGAATAATAGGACCCAGATTGGGCAGGGCTTGATTTGATTGGCCTTAATTGGTGTGCAATGGTTGAATTGAGTTGGAGGGGTCACAGTTGCACAGTCTCTAAAATGTGGTACAGGGTCAGGTTAGGCCTAGTCTTGGGGTTCAGAATATTGGCTGTTGGAAAAGCCACTCATGGATGGGCAGGGTGACACATACAACTTTGCCTCCTCACAACTTGAGTTGAACTGGGTATAGATGGCGGCGTGACAGTTGCGCTCTCTTGATCATCAGTCTGAACTTGGAGGTGCTCTTGGTACTTCTTCTTGACAATATCAAAGTTATCTTCTTTCAGTAATGACAATTATTTCCCCCTCAAAACCCTGGCCTTAGAACGGGATTCAAACCCCAACCCTGTGACAATGCAGGCTACCAGCCCTAAGGACTGAGGGACCGCCTGCCTGCATTTTCTTGGTACTGAACCCCTGCAAGCTGAGGCTCCTGCTAAGTCCCAAAGTCAGAATGCCAGAGTAAGATTGAAGATGGTGGCGCCCAAGGAGGAGCTTCTTTACTTGCCTAATAGAGGCAGAGAAAATCCCTCTGTAAACTTCATGAACTTGAAGTCCTCACAGGTAACCAATCAAGTTCAATTACAGAAGAAAATGTGGGCTTCAGGCCCAACCCCATGACCTCAACCCAGGAACAAGAGAATCAGGTAAACAATTTGAGATTCCAAACAATGAGAGAGCGCCCAGCCAAGGTGCCATTTTGCCGCTTCTGTACCTGGGTGTCCTGGCCACCTTCCCCCACATTTCCTAGTATTTTGATGAAGCCCTTTTAGAAAATACTAAGTTTGGAGGTGGGATGCTATATAGACATGTAGATTCTGCGCTCTAACCTCATTGCCATTTTTAAATAAAGATTATGTTGATTTGGCTTACACAGCTACTGCCTTATTTTATATTTGCCATCTACCAAATTAGTACAAGATCCTCTGGCCCTCTGTCTGTAGATTTCTGTCCTCCTGGTGCTCCTGTTAGTCCCATTTATTTCACCAAGTACCCTCTAAAGCCCAAGTATAAGTATTACACCCTGGAAAGAATCCTTGAACTTGATCATTTGGCTTGCATTCAATCTGAAATTAGATAAACTGCCAGGGGCCCAGGATTCTATCAACACCTAAGTTGTTCAGAGGAAAATTTAACTACCTACCTGCCTACAAACTTGATATGGAACCACCCGTGACTCCTAAGACAATGCCTGCTTCCTTGCCTGATCTCCCAGCCAACCACACTGGCAAGCTGTTTGGGATTGTGCACATCACTTCACAGGGTGAATTACACTACAATCCTGTCTGTTGGCCTGTGGTCCTGGGTAGGGAAGTCCTTCTCCTATCTCTTCAAGTTAGCTCCTCTCTTGTGATGGGCTTTGTCCACAAAACACCTGGCCTAAATTATTCCAGAAAACAACGGCCAGCTGCCTGAGATTGGATCCCAGACATTATGATAATCTACTTTAAACCTGGTGTGACTGTAATACAGTCACATTGGGCTGTGGTTATACAAAGAGATTGAATTGTGATGAATTTCATAGGTTGAAATTCCAAACAATAGGATTGGCCTTGGAGATATTTTACAGTATAGTAATAGACTACCCAGAAATCAATTAGGCTGTACTAATTGAGGTCCAAAATAAATAATCTAAGCAATTCATATTATGAGACTAGGTATCTCAAACGCAATTTATTAACTGGGAAGATTAATCAATTGATACCCTTGAATATGATTAATGAGGATTTAATCATAGGGCCAAATTGGACTTGACTGTGTCAAGTAAAGACTTATTATCTTCAAACAAATTAATTAATTAACTGAGAGGGTTAATTAATATATGCTGGGAATATCATTAATGAAAGTTTAATTATATTGTTTATTTGCCTTGACTGTGTCAAAAAGTTTGGTTAAGGTTAACCAAAAGTAAACCCCTGAATTGTGGTTTAGGAGCACTGTTTTGGTAAATTTATTAGGTTAGAAGCGCCGCTGCACCGCCTAATTGCTTTGTAAAACACTGAGGCGCCGCCCAGTGAATGTTCCAGGCGCTGGGGTGCCGCAGTGGCACCTGGTTTGAGTTTTGAAGCGTTTTAATGGGGTTTTGACGTGAAAACCCATTAAATGCAAAAAAACAGCTAAATGTAGACAATGGTGTCTAGGCATTTAGGATTGATCAGCTAGTTCCCAGTTGTTTCAGGGCCCAGAATGTTCCAGACAAAACCCTATGTTGTATAGGGTCAACGCTTGCAATGGAGCAATTGTGTAACCAAACAATTGTGTTGTTGATCAAGAAGATTAACCCAAAGGAAACTTTAATTCTAAGTGGAGAATTGAACCCTAGTCAATGCCAAGCCTGGGGACAATTGAAAACCGTCCCAAAGCTGAGTGGAAAAGATTTTAATTAGCCCACACCCTCTGAAACCTAGAATTGGGGGCTTGGGTTGCCAAATGGCCCAAAATTTCCCTGTCAGCTTCCCCAGGGCAAAAATAATGAAAGGATCTATCTAACTGAAAAATCAGGAGTCATCAATGGAACCCAGCTTGAGAATAATCCATTGATAACCAATAAGAAGTTACCAGTAAGCCCAATTGCAGTTTCCCAGCAGGATATAGCTGGGAACACTGGTAATCCCCTTTCTTTATTGACTTCTTAAAATTTAACATCTTTATGCTCATGATTCCTTATTTTCTTGAAAGAACTATCAACTTTTGCACCAATATAACTATCCTGTTTGCATTTATTTGCAACTCTACTACGCTTTACAACCTCACATATTTTCTCCACCTGTCCACCAAGAGTGATCATTTTGCCCTCCATGCTGGAGATCCCTCCTACTCCTCCCTTAACAGCTGTGCCTCCTGCCCAGGACTTTAGCAAGTTGGGTTTTGTCTATATCACAGTATTGGGGCTGGCCAACCAGGTCGTGCCCCATACTGGGAATTGGCAATCTCTAGCTACTGCAGTCAACTACCTGGCCAGGATTGTGCCTATTGTGTACTTGGTCTTCCAGGCCCGGCCTCCCCTGCGGGAGACCAGCCAGATTCTGGTATGGGCATGACAAGTTTTAACAATGATAGCTTGGATCAGGAATACATATATTCCACAGGGTTTTGGCGCTGGAAGTCTGGAATGCTTCAAGCTAAAACAATACATTTACATGGAACAAATCAGGTGATTCTGGAATGTATTAGGGCACATTCCTATAGGTTAAGAGTGTGAAGGTCTTTTTGGTAAATATTTGTATTAGATGACGCTGTTATGCCATAAACTACATGATAGGAATCCAGGTGTGATTCCAGAACTGGAGGGGTTTTCAGCCAAATATACCCCAATTGGTATATAATGGAAGCATGATAATAATTAATAAAGATGCTTATTTGTGACAATGGTTGCTTTACCCTCAATCATTTTATGTTTTATGTTTTTGGCTTTTAACTGAAAGAGGACTACCATGGAATTAAAGAGATGGTCTGCAGCTAAGACTATGGGAAGTGAAAAACGTAAGAAGTGATCACCAGATGACAACAAGTTTAACACCAAGATTGCTTGCCCAGAATCCAAGCACATTGAAGCTTACATAAAAGATTCTTTGCCAACCAAAGAAGATTCAGACCAGGTGTGATGGTCCACATATTTGGTGCTTTGCAGGCAGAGATAATGTTGGCCAAGAAAAAGTTTGGTTGTCTGTTGCAGGTAGAGGCCTAGTAGGGAATGATGACTACTAGGGACAGTAAGGCCTAGCTAGTAGGTGTAAAGACTACTAGAGGCAGATGTTGCCTCCACCCAGCATAAGATATTGGCTTCTATGGGCTAGAGTTCTTCACCTTGCAGGCAACTGTGGCTGAGAAAGGGTGAAGAATGAGATAGCTAGCAGGGAACTTTGTCTGTTTGAGGCGGAGAAGGTTTTGGGCCCCTGGCGGGTAACGTGGGCTGCCAGGGAGGGGAAGAGCTCTGAGGGCTCTACGTGCCCTGATACACTTACAGGAGGTCTGTGAGCAAGCATTCTACCTAACAGACTAGTAGGGTTTCCTTGATTATGCCCCTATGGGAGCTTTTGGGAGGAACCCAGAGTGAGCATTGGAGGGTATAGATTTGCTTGGAGGTATCACCAAGGCGGTTTGCTTGGGGAAGCAAGCTGCAGAACTTGGTGTGATCAGGCCTCTGGGAAGTAAAGCTGATTACTCTGCAATTAAAAGCCCAGACTTAATCACCTGGGTGAGTAAAAACAACAACATAGGCTTTGAGGATCTAAATTTGGATGGCCTAAGTGGAATGCCACTTGCAAGGGCCCAGTCAAACGCCAGTTCAATGTAGACCCATACCTGGGTCTACAGGTTCTGGTAACGGGGACTGAGATAAAGAACCAAGGTGGTTCACAGAATCAGCAGAGAAGACTAGTGAGAGGAACTGTTTGATCACAGAGAAGGCTAGTTGAAGGACTGTTGGTTCATATTGAAGTTTGGAACCAAAATGATTCATTGTGCAGGTGGAACCAAGATGGTTCCTAGTGAGGATAAGTGGAAGGGCTCAAAAGATCATGATGTAGAAGTAGCTGGTCATGATAAAAGAGTAGCCAGAGGACTGATAGGCTGTTTAAAGACCAGAAAGGACCTGTTCTGTGAACTAAGATGGACTGTTTGCTGGTTAAGCCGAAGAGCTGCAAGATGTGGTTGAAGAGCTGACTGAAGAACCCAAAGATGATGGTGAAGAACTAGTGGTCTGGAGAAATGAGCCAAGATTTTGCTGAATTGATTTGCCAAAGTGGAAAAATGTAGAATGTTTTGCCTAGGTTTAGTAGTAAATTCAAGAAGGAATGTGGATAGAAGTGTGGTTAAGATATTTATTTATTAAGTTCCTAGGATATATGAAGGTATGTTGCTATGAGAACTGGATACAAAGTTGTTTTGGTGGGATGTTTTCCTTGGATTTTACTATATTTGTAAATATATGGGGAAAACTTTGAAGAGATCCACAAAGAACAATTTAAATAGTATTCTACTATTTAAATTGGTTCAGGTTGAATTAAGGGAAGACTGTTATCAGAATAATGGACCAGTTAATGCTTTGGTGCTCAAAGAGTTGTTGCTTTGAGCAGTTTGAGCTGTGGAAATTGATTTCTTAGTTGGATCCCGGTGGAACTTCAGAAATGGTCTATTTCTGCGCTCTGCATTCATTGGTTGAGTTCCAGCAGGTTTCCTGATGAAAATGATTGGTTGGAAGCCAAAAGCTTAATGTAAAAGCAAGGAAATAGTGAATTAATACTTTAAGCTTTTGAGAAAGTAAGTATGTAAGCTTAAGTTATTATAGGAAAAAGTGAGCAACAATGATTTAAGCTTCTGAAGAAAGCCATTTTGAAGGCAGAACAGTTGGGAAAAGGGCACTATAAAAAGGTGTCTGGCTGGAAAGTTATGGGGTCTCTTCCAGGTCTTTCCGGGTCTTTGACAGGTCTTTCTGAGGCCTTTTGAGTTTCTGACAAGAGGTTTTTGAAAGCCTTTTGATCACCAGCAGGAGCTTGATTGGACTGATACAAGTGGAATACCAAGGCCACTCAAGATATACAGAGAGCTGAAGCCCAACATAACGGAGCAGGAGCCCAAGAACAAGGGGCTGGATCCTAAGCGTGACACATAAGTCTGATTCTAAGGCGCTGGAGTCTAAGTTTAAGAAGCAGGAGTCCAAGTCTAAGGGGCAGAAGTCCAAGAATAAGGTGCAGGAGTCCAAGACCAAGTACAAGGAGTCCAAGATATTGTTGAAGGACTCCAAGTATTGGCAAATACATATTATTTCCCTGACCCACTGGGCCATATACCAGAAGGTTTCTAAGGGGATATTCCTTCTGAGAGTGAATAAAAGCCCATTTTGACCCCTATACATATTTCTGAGATACATTTTCCCTTACTAGAGAATGACAACCCATTTCAGCTGGTCCCTGGCTATTATCCAGGACACACTTTGGGGACTGGTGGACAGGAACCCCACACCAGGATAATGAAGAAGCAAGTATGAATTTCCTAATTCTCTACACCTGGTACCCTGAGTCCAAAGATGTTGTTATTTCTTGGGGAATCTTTTATGATTTTGTTTATGATAATCACTTATTACACCTATAATATGACCACAAACCTGATCTCTTCCGTGTAAAAGAATGCAAACACAAATGACTACAATAAAACCAACACCGCCACTGCTGACACAGCCAAGACTCCCTCTTCTCAGGTGCAGAACATTATTGTCAATCAATCCCTCACAAAGGTGAAAATGCCCCATATTGGAAAACTTAAACTCAAAGAAGCTTGACATGCTATGCCAGTCCTCTGCCTGCACTTCCAAGCAATGCTATATCCTACTCCAGTGACACCAAGAAGGTACTTGGGGTGCCTCCATGCTCTCTGGAGACGCCCTAGACTAGTTTGGCAAGGCCACAGCAGAAGATGTAGAATTCTGCTTGTACTATGCCAAGTTCAAAGCATAATTAATGGCCACTGGGTAAGATTGTGACACTAGATATTACGCCCTGAACTCCTTGCTAGAAATCTGACAAGGTTATCAAATCATCCAAGTGTATATTGACAAAATCCTCAAGTTGAAAATTTTCACCCAACTTGAGGACAAACTAGGAGCCATCATCTTCCAAAAGGAAGTGAACCCAGCCATGAAGGACCTGCTAAAGCATCACCCCCACTCTCTGCCTAGAAGAACTAGTCCCTCTGTGCAAGGGCCTCAGCATAAACCAAGAGAACACCAGTCCAGCCTAGCACCTCCAAACACAAACCCCCACGCCTCACAGATCAGGAATGATCATTGAAGAACTCCAGAGACACTATAGATAAGGACTCTTCCTCCATTGCGTTGAATTAGGACACTTGACCAGAGCCTGGCCTAAGAAAAACGCTGCACCCATTTATTTGGCCCAAATAAATGCTTCCTCTCAGTCTTAAAAGTTTATCCCCGTATCAGTCAATGTCATGGAACACTCCAAATACTGAAGGCATTCATTGACACAGGAGCAGATGAAAGCTTCATTGATGCAGACTTATCTCAAGAATTAGGCCTTTCAGCGTCAGAGAACTGCCTACAGATCATCATGGGGAACAGCACTAAAGACAAGGGATACAAATGCAAACAAGAACTGCCTCTAGTTATAGAGAGCAATATATATTCTTTGTCTATCATCCTGATGAAAAGTCTACCACTCCCCCTCATTCTTGGAGACTCCTGGTCTGACAGGCATGGCCTCATCCTCAACTACCAAGAACAAACTGTCACCTTGGAAGACAAAGGAAACCTTGACACTGTACCCTTTTGCACCAATCCCAAATAATTCACCCAAGGACTCAGGACCATACAATTAGAACCCAGTATAGGAGCTCTTCCCACCCCTCTGGCCAAGTGAAATCATGTTTTTGGTGAGAGCGCGGCTAGCCAGCTCCCTGAACACTCCATCTACAATCACGCAATTGACCTGCTGCCTGAAACTCAACCCAGCCATGGCCCCATATACAGCTGCAATCACAAGGAACAGTTTACCTCAAGGCATATCTTGAGGAAATTGCTGCCAAGGGGTTTATCAGGGTATCAGAAGCACCCTACTTATCTCCAATGCTATTTGTGGGAAAAAAGATAGAGGAATACAACTATGTGTGAATTATCAGAATTTAAATGACATCACTGTAAAAAACCAATACTCCATCCCAAATGCCAATGACCTATGCAATGTGCTTACTGGTATCCAAGTCTACTCAAAGATTAAACTCTGCAATGCATTCAACCAAATACACATTAAGGAAGTGGATGAGTATAAGACGGCTTTCAAGACAAGATATGACCTCTACAAATACTTAGTGATGTTGTTTGGATTATGCATAACCCCAAACACATTCCAAAGGATGATTAACACTGTCCTGGGTGAATACCTGGGCCAATTCTGTGTTTCCTATCTTGACAACATCTTAATCTACTGAAAATCTCATGAAGAACACTTACAACCCCTCAACCTGATTCTCAAGAAGCTCTCACAAGCCCAACTCCACGCCAAACTGAAGAAATGTGAATTCTTCTAGTTGGAAGTAGAGTTCTTTGGAGTACACGGTCAAAACCAGTGGTTTTGCAATGGCCCAAGACAAGGTGGATGAAGTAACCAGCTTGTCAATGCCCATCTGCCAGAAGGACATCAGGAGTTTCCTGGGGCTAGCCAATTATTGCAGAGATTTCATCCAAAAAAATTCTCTCGGCATGTTGCCCTTGACACAACTATGCTCTGATAAAGTCACCTTCACCTGGACTAATGAGTGTACAATCTTTTTTGAGACCCTGAAGAAAACATTCACTACCACCCCTGTCTTTGCAATGCCTGACCCTCCCAGATTATTTTTTTCTGGAGACTAACACTTCTGACTTTGTGGTGGGAGGGGTCCTTTTTCAGGAAGGAGGGGATAGTATTCTACACCCTGTAGTATTCTAATCTAAGAAGATGCTACCAGCTGAAGAAAATTACCCAATCTACTACAAGGAGATGCTTGCAATCATTAAAACGCTGAAACACTGGCAAAGATACCTGTGTGGTGCTGAGTTCCTGGTAAACGTCCACACTGATCACAAAAACCTGGTATATTTCTTCAAACTTAGACAACTGAACCAGAGACAGGCCAGGTGGGCCTTGGAACTGGATGGCTACATCCTCACCATTAACTACAAACCTGGGAAGGTCAATGTGGTCCCCAACACCCTAAGCAGAAGATCCAACCTGGTGTCTACCCATACAGAAACTTGCAACCATAACACCCATGTCCTCTTGGATCCAGTGAGCCTGGGAATCCACCTGGGGTTAATATAAAATATATCCAGAAAACCAGAAGTGCTAAAGGCTTAAACGCTTGGAAAATTCACCAAAATCATGATCTCTGACCTTACCAAGTCCCTGAATAGCGCCCATTACCAAAAGGGCTACTCACTGAAAGGAACAACACTGATGTTTCACAACAGGATCTTTGTACCCAAGGAAGACATTAGGACCAACAGCTTGAGGGACTATCACAATTCTGAAATGGCTGGACACCCAGGGAGACTCAAGACCCTCCAGTGTATCAGAAGGAACTTCACATGGCCAAGGATGGATCAAGAAGTAAGCAAATACCTTAAGGGATGTGAAACTTATGGGCGCACAAAAACTTACAGTAACAAACCTGAAGGACTTTTAAGACCCCCAGATACACCTCATGGACCCTGAAGATATGTTTACATGGACTAAATTTTGAAACTTCCCCATCCCTCTCCTTTAATGCAATTCTGGTCATTGTAGACTGCTTCACTAAAATGGCTTACTTTGTATCAATCACCACCCATTACATGGCAGCAGAGACAGCTCAACACTTCCATAACAGCATCCTCACTCAACACAGAATACCTGAAGAAATCATCACAGATAGAGGCCCCCAATTTACCTCTAACTATTGGACTCAGGTGATGAAAAACTTGGGAATCAAGTGCTGTGTATCAACCTCCTACCACCCACAGACCAACAGACAGACAGAGAGAGTGAACCAAATTCTTGAGCAATACCTTTGATATTATACCAACACTGACAAGGATAATTGGGCTAAAATGCCTCCCATGGCCCAGTTTGCCTACAACAGCAAAGACCACGCCTCCACTGGTATGTCCCTGTTCAAAGCCAACTATGGGTTTGATTCTACCTGGGACCCCAAGATTGGCAAAAAAGAAACCAACACTACTGGACGCTCCTGGATTGAACAGATCCACAACACACAAAAAACCTGCCTAGCCAACCTTAACTGTGCTATACAAACATACAAAGCCTTCACTGACTGAAAAAAAACCCTGAAAACCCCTTGCAAGTGGGGGATGAGAATTACCTAGACTCCAAAAGTGTACCCTTACATGTGCCTTGTAGGAAATTAGCTCACAAAAGAAGTAGCCCCCACAAAATCACCAAGCTAGTGGGAGAAGTTGACTATAAACTAGACCTACCCCCTCTTGGAAAATTCACAAGGTGTTCCACTGCTCCCTACTGTTCAAAAAGGATGAGAAGTTGCTTCCCCACCAACAACTCAAGACAGCTCCCCACCCATCCAAACAGGGTGCACTGAAGAATATGAAGTCAAATACATACATGGCAAAAGAGCCTATTACCAAAAACCCCAGTACTATATCAAATGGAAAGGATACCCACTAGAGGAAAGCACCTGGGAACCCCTAAGTAACCTAGATAATGCCCAAGAAGCGTCCAGCTCTACCTGGACAAGAAGAACCTGAAGGAGGGGGTTCAGGGGAAAGAAGAGTATGGTTTCAGGAATGACAATTATTTCCCCCTTGAAACCCAGGCCTTAGAACAGGATTTGAACCCTGACTCTGTGACACTGGGGGCCGCCTGCCCTAAGGACTGAGGGGCCGCCTGCCTGCATTTTCCTGGTACTGAACCCCTGCAAGCTGAGGCACCTGCTAAGTCCCAAAGTCAGAATGCCAGAGTAAGCTTGAAGGTGGTGGCAACCAAGGAGGAGCTTCTTTACTTGCCTAATAGAGGCAGAGAAAATCCCTTTGTAAACTTCATGAACTTGAAGTCCTCACAGGTAACCAATCAATTTCAATTACAGAAGAAAATGTGGGCTTCAGGCCTGACCCCATGACCTCAACCCAGGAACAAGAGAATCAGGTAAACAATTTGAGATTCCAAACAATGAGAGAGCGCCCAGCCAAGGTGCCATTTTGCCGCTTCTGTACCTGGGTGTCCTGGCCACCTTCCTCCACATTTCCTAATATTTTGATGAAGCCCTTTTGGAAAATACTAAGTTTAGAGGTGAGATTCTATATAGACCTGTAGATTCTGCGCCCCAACCTTATTGTCATTTTTAAATAAAGGTTATGTTGATTTGGCTTACAAAGCTACTGCCTTATTTTGTATTTATCATCTGCCAAATTAGTACAAGATCCTCTGGCCCTCCTGCCCCTCTGCCTGCAGGTTTTTGTCCTCCTGGTGCTCCTGTTAGTCCTGTTCATTTCACTGAGTACCCTCTAAAGCCCAAGTATAAGTATTACACCCTGGAAAGGATCCTTGAACTTGATCCTTTGGCCTGCATTCAATCTGAATTTAGATACAATTACCAGGGGCCCTGGATTCTATCAACACCTAAGTTGTTCAGAGGAAAATTCAACTACCTACCTGCCTACAAACTTGATATGAAACCACCTGTGACTCCTAAGCCAATGGCTGCTTCCTTGCCTGATCTCCCAGCCAACTACAGTGGCAAGCTGTTTGAAATTGTGTACATCACCTCACAGGGGTGATTGACACTATAATCCTGGCTGCCAGCCTGTGGTCCTGGGTGGTGAAGTCCCTCTCTTATCTTTTCAAGTTAGCTCCTCTCTTGCGGTGGGCTTTGCCTGAAAAACACCCAGCCTGGATGAACTCATAAAACAACGGGCCAGCAGCCCAAGATTGGATCCCTGACATCTTCACTGGTGAAACTCATTGCAAACAAAAATAAAATTAATACTCTGAAAATACTTTGCTTTTCTGTTTTTAAAAGAATTTTTATTGCTTTAAGTGTGTACTCCTTTTTAAACATTCTCTCAGAAATAAATGGCCAAATTTAGAAGCACATACATTGAAAAAAATGCTGTAGTTCCCATAATAGATTTTGGTGGAAACATTCTAGAAATCCACTATTTCTATTTTTAGTCCCAAAAATAATCAATATTTTTAAAATATGAGTCATTTTGTGTTTAAACTCATCACTTTTGTGACTGAAACTCATATTTCTCTGTTTATATCATTTTTACTACACAGTCATTATTAAATTTGATATAGAATTCTTAGGAAGTAATAGTTTTTGTTTGTTTTGAATATGGGTTCCATGTGTTTGCTGTCTCATTTTTGGGATTTATTATTTAACTTTAAATTAGTTGTTTGATTGACTATTTATGTTTTACAGGCCTAGTTAAATGGATCATTTACTGAATAAATTAACCTTTAATTGGTTCCAGTTGAAATTTGTTGTGTGACTGAACCTATACATTCTAAACTGATTAATATTTTTTTATCCCAACAGGTTTGAAAACTACTGTAGAACCAAGGTCCCATAAACTCATTTATTTCAAAATAGCAACAACTCTTCAAGGATAACTTTCAGTTCTTAAATAGCAAAGTCTGCTTGCTGAGATAGCTTGATACAGTCACAAGGTACTGAGACTTGCTTGGTTCATATAGGCCAAGAGTTCCAGAGTCATTTTGATCTCATAATGAGCTTCCTCTAGCTTTGAAATGACCATATCTGTAAAGTTATGCCACCCTGTCAGGAATATTCCTGACAACATCATTACAAAAGATAAATTTTGGTCATAATTGGGGCTAAAACTCAAGATAAATATTTGCAGCAAGACCCCCTGATTGGGGAAACTGCTGCAGAACAAAAGTTGGAGAAAAGAATTAAATAATTTTAATTCTTCAATTTTCAGCTTTTATAGCCCAACTGCGGACTGCGCAGCTGGCTTCAGCCAATAACTGGCAGCACGTCCCCCACAGCAGGGACATCCACCCTTGCCAAATATGGAAATTTCTATAATTGAAAACCAAGAAAGGCAATTTCTCCCAACACCCAATTTGGGGGGACTGCTGCCAAAATTGGGAATTTACTAAATCTGAATGGGGCTGACAGGCTGCCCTGTAAACCAATTATGCAGTAGCTGCAAAAACTGAATTTGAATGCATAAAAGCATCCAAATATTCACCAAACCAATGTCAGCCAGGCATTGGCAATTCATTCCCTGAAAAGCCCTCTAATGCCACTCCTAAAAGGGAATCTCAGACAGCACCAAGTGTTTGGGGTTCCCTGTACAATGTTTTTCACTATTCATGCATCACCAAAGGCTGATAGTATATAATAAAGCTCATTCACTTGATGATAGTTTGTGCTATTGTGATGGTCCACATGTTTAGTGGTTTGCAGGAGGGACTAATGTTGGCCAAGAAAAAGTTTAGTGGTTTGTTGCAGGTAGAGGCCTAGTAGGGAATAATGGCTACTAGGGAAGGTAAGGCCTAGCTAGTAGGTAACAAAGGACTACTAGAGGCAAATGATGTCCCCACCCAGCAGGAGATATTGGCTGCTGTGGGTTAGAGGTCCCACCCAGCAGGGAACTGTGGCTACTAGGGGTGAGGAATGAGATAGCTCAGCAGGGAACTTTAGCTGCTTGGGGTGGGGAGTGATCCAGCTTGATGGGTAGTGTGTGCTGCTCAGGCCAGAAGATGTTTAGACCCTGGCGGGTAACACAGGCTACCAGGGTAGGAAAGTGTACCAGCATGGTAGGTAACTTGGCTACCATGGCAGTAAGTTTTTGGATCTCTGGCAGTTAACACAGGCTTCCAGGGAGGGGAGGAGCTTTGTGTGACGGAAATCACTGGATAGTATGAAGCTGTTTCTAAGTGATGTGGAATTACCACCCAAATCCACATAGAATTGATGATTAACCACCAACGCGGCTTCAGATATTTTTTTGTGAAATTTCCAATTGTAACTCCAGGATTAAGTAGAACTATTAGTCCTAACCAAAGTAATCCAAGATAAATGACCTGGGAAAGCATCAATGCATCTTCAGCGTAAAATTCTGGGCATTGGGAAGTAACACAATTTTCAGTTTTAAGAATGGGGGAAGGAGCTACAAAATTGGCTGGCATGAAATTGACATTTGGCAGCACCAACAACAAAGTTCCAGCTGAAGGTCCCCATCTTCCAGAAATTATTTGGTTCAGAATCAGATTGTACAGAATATACCGCAACAACCCAATCACAGGATACATTTTTTAAAATTTAAAATTAGAACTTGGGATAAATGATTTTTATTGAGTAAATTTAGGAGGACTCAACTCTTAGAGTTGAAACAGGGAAAATTATTCAATATATATCAGAAAAATTGACTAAGCAATACCACCTGAGTCTTGACCTCCTATTCCTTCCACGTTGTCAAGTAAGTATCTGATCCAGGTTGCAAAGAACCCTTACGTGACTAGTTTCTGACAACCATGTTGATTAACAAGCTCATATCAGGTGACCCTCATATTACGCCAATTTATCAACATCAGTCTGAAAGGGAGAGCTGGTTTCAGCTGGCAGACTGGATCAGCCGTGACCCATTTTCAATTGATTGTTTGATTTAAATCTGTTAACTTGGTCAATTTTGATACAGGTTTTCTGGCTTTTTGATCCTTCTTACTTGGACGGACAATATCTGGCATTATGGAACCTACCGTGACACTTTGAGAGCTCTATGTACCCTGATATGCTTACAGAAGGTCTGTGAGCAAGCACTCTACTTAACGTACTGGTGGAGTGTCCTTGTTTATTCCCCTATGGGAGCTTTGGGGAGAACCCAAAGTGAGTATTGAAGGGCATAGATTTGCTCAGAGGTGTCACTAAGGCAGTTGCTTGGGGAAGCAGCTGCAGAACTTGGTGTGATCAGGCCTCTGGGAAGTAGAGCTGATTACTCTGCAACTGAAAGTCCAGACTTAATCACCTGGGTGAGTAAAAACAACAACATAGGCTTTGAGGATCTAAAGTTGGATTACCTAAGTGGAATGCCACTTTTGAGGGCCCAGTCAAACGCCAGTTCAATGTAGACTCATGCCTAGGTCTACAGGTTATGGTAACAGGGACTGGGATAAAGTACTGAGGTGGTTCATTGTATGAGATCAGCCGAGAAGATTAGTCGGAAGGACTGTATGATCACAGTGAAAACTAGTTGAGGGACTGTTGGTTCATGTTGAAGTTTGGAACTAAGATGGTTAATTGTGCAGTTGGAACCAAGGTGGTTCATAGTGAGGATAAGCTTAAGTAGTAGCTGATTATGATGCAGGATTGGTGAAGAACTAGGAGATCATGATGCAGGATTAGTTGATAGACTAGCTGATAAATAGAGAAGAACTAGCTGAAGGACCAGAAAATCATGGTGCAGGACTAGCTGAGGAACTGAAATTTGGCTAAGAAGGACTGCCAGAAGTGGATGCAGGAGCTAGAACTCTTGTTTTGGACTCTTGGAAGTGTAGATGTTTATAAGAAAGAAGCAGTAAAAGAATTAATTAATGCTGCCAAAAGATATGATATAAAGATGGAATTAATTATAATATAAATAAAAGAAGGGAAAAGAAGAAATAAGTTGCAGTGTTTGCACTGTAGATTTATTAGAATCTTAATGAGTGAATGATGCTGGAATATTTGACTGGTTAACGCTTTGGTGCACAAAGAGTTATCAATTTGAGCCGTTTGAGCAGTGGAAATTGATTTCCTAGTTAGATCCTGGTGGATTTTGAGAAATGGCCTTTTTGCTCTCTGCATTCATTGGTTGAGTTCTGGAAGGTTTCCTGATGATTATTATTGGTTGGAAGCTAAAAGCTTAAAGTATAAGCAAGAAAACAGGGAATTAATACTTTAAGCTTTTGAGGAAGTAAGTATATAAGCTTAAGTTATTATAGGAAAAAGTGAGCAACAATGGTTTAAGCTTTTGAAGAAAGCCATTTTTGAAGGCAGAACTGTTGGGAAAAGGAAACTATAAGAAGAAAGCTAGCTGGAAAGTTACTGGGTCTTTCTGGGTCTTTTACAAGTTCTTTCCTGGGTCTTTTGATTTTCTGCTGAGAGGTTTTTAGAAGCCTTTTGATTGCCAGCAGGAGCTTGGTTGGACTGATACAAGTGGAATACCAAGTCTACTAGAGCTATACAGAGAGCTTTAGACCAAGATAAAGGAGCAGAAGCCCAAGATTAAGGAGCCAGAGCTTGAGATAAGGAGCTAGATCCTAAGCATAGTGCAGGTGTCCAAGTTTGAGGAGCTGTAGTCCAAAATTTAAGGAGAAGAAGTCCAAGACTAAGGAGAAGGAGTCCAATACCAAGTACAAGGAGTCCAAAATATTGTTGGAGGACTCCAAGTCTTGGCAAACCCATATTGTTTCCCTGACCCCTGGGCCATATACCAGAAGGATTCTAAAAGGGATCTTCCTTCTGAGAGTGAATAAAAGCCCATTTTGACACCTATACATATTTCTGAGATACATTTTCCCTTACTAGAGAATGAAAACCCCTTTCAGTCAGTCCCTGGCTATGACCCAGGACACACTTTGGGGACTGGTAGACAGAAACCCCACAGCTATCATTGAGTGAATTACCCCACAATAATATTACATAAATCAACCAGACTTTAAAACAACAGAAAGTCCAAGACACTAAGTTTTGTCTGCCCTTCCCCAGAACTAAGGAGATGAACACCTTATCTTCTCATCTGTACTCACAGCTTGCCTCATGATTGGGGGCCACCAACAACAATTTCAACCACACAGGCCATTCCATAACCCATCCAACAAGTATTATTATGAGGATCCTGCACAGTTAAACTCCTCTAACCAGTACTCTTGACCTGCTCTGGTTTTGCCCCAATCAACTCAGTCCATAGAAATCTATATATTGTGCTTTAACATCATTGATTACTCCCTCTTGGGGAATTAATGCCCTGAGTAGATCACCAAATGAGTCACCAAATGGCTCACCAACCAACCAGTAAATTTGTGGCACTACTATCAGTTGACCATCTATTACAGGATCAAATAATCCAGATTCTAAATGGAACACAACTTGAATAAGCCTTGTGACCTAAGAGAAACATTACTCAGATAAGCTATATGACCTCCATGACGTACATAGACAGTATGTGGCTTTCCATGATACTATATATTATCCTATATTCATATCTAATAAAGTATCATTCTCTTCTTAATTTTCTCCTTTATCTTGTTTATTATACTTCCCAGAAGTATATACACAACAGTGGTAGCACAGGTATATTATCCATACCTACCCAACTCAAAGGAAACATTCCTCCTAAGAAATAGACCCAAACAATGGCGCTCCTTACTGGCTGGAGAGACTGCAAAGTAGGACAAGACATCCCTGTAGGCCTTGTCATCTACAACAATGTCCTTGTGCTCATCAAACAATACAACACTCTCAAAGCCCGCAGATTACTACCTGCAGCCCCAACCACAACAGAGCCACAACAGCCTGAAATACCTACCATTGTATTCCAACGCCTATGTTTAGCAGAAATTGGGACCTTTATAGGGTAACACTGGGAAACACCAACCTCTTGATCTTTAGCACACAAAGCAAGTTCACACAAGTAGGCTACCCCTGCAGACTCTGGGCCAGCAAAATCTACCTCCATGACACAGGAGCTGCCTTTTGTTTACTAAGTTAATGGCTTGACCAACACCCTGACTAAAATGAAAATTGGGACATGTTCAAAGCCGCCTTCCTCAAAAAGTTTGCCATGAAGGATTCTGATGTAGTGATCATGATAGAACTTCAAACCTTCAAAATGATAGTAACAATTGAAGACTATATTGTAGTGTATGAAGTTTTACACAACCAAGCCCCCAGTACCATCAACTTTGACAAGCCAGGGCCTTGGTTAGACTTCTACAACGGCCTCCCCACACATATCCAACATCAGTCTGACATGATCTGCTGCAAGAACCTCAAATATTTATTCTTGGAAGAAAAATGCACAGCTCATAAATCTGACAATCTACACAAAACAAATAAGCAAAAGTAAAGCCCCACAGCAAAGAAGGACCCTCTCCCCAATAAGCAGAACAACCAAGCCAACAACTCCCATCCTCAAAATGGGAACTGTACAGCGCAGGCTAACCAAGAAAGTACTGAAGACACCAAAAAGGAGGGAAAAGCTCAGGGGAGTGTTTAGTCAAGCTGCCCTCCCCCAACTCACAAGACTTGTACAGGGACCAGGAAGTGGATTCAATCACCATTATCAAAGTACCCTCCAGTGATCCTCTACTGTTTGCCGCCCAAATTGGAAGTAAACTCCTCACTTATCCTTTCTGCTTTTGCAGATATCAAGGCACAGCACTATTTGACACTGGATAAAATCAATCCCTTGTTGATGAGAAATTTGCCAACCTTATGAAACTACCAACAGTCCAAAGCAACATCAAGAGAGTTATCATGGCAGACAACAGGAGCACACCAGTCAACAGAGAAGCAAAACCTTTCTGTGCCCAAATCAGACACGCGCAAATAACACTTAGTAGTCCTACCATACCAATCCCCAAATAAAATGTTATACTTGGCCTGGATTGGATGAGAAAGACCAAAACTCACATTGACTGGGACAGCGCAACCCTCACAATACAACAAGGCAAAGTACACCACCATGTTTACCCAACCCACCTTGATACGCTTATGAGAGACCATGTGTTTGTGAAAATCATGGAATTAGAAGAAGAAACTGACCCCAGCAAGATCAATTGGAACACCTGCATGTATGATATTATCCATTTTAAGAATACAGAGACTCAACGTGAAGAGGACCACATCTGAGATCAGCTAGTGAGCAAATTCCCCTCTGTTTTCCAAGAAGCACTATCAGGATTACCACCTGACTGTAGTATACAGCACAAAATTGACCTCAAATGAAGTGTACCTAAAGCACAACCTATCTACTGCCTCACACCACAAGAAGACAACACCCTAAAAGCTTACCTTGACAAAGCGCTCAAAAAGAACTCATACAATCATCAAAGTCACCTTTTGGTGCTGCTGTCTTCTTTGTGGCAAAGAAGAATGGAGGACTCCACCTGGTCACTGACTACAGAGCGCTCAATGAGGTCACAATTAAGAACATGTATCCCCTGCCCCTGATTGATGACCTTTTTAATGTACTGGGGGTCCCAAATCTTCACAAAAATTGATCTGACAGCAGGTTACCATCAAATTTGCGTAAAGCCTGAAGACATTCCAAAGACCATATTTAGAACCAAGTACAGATCCTTTGAGTGTATTTTTCTCAATTTTGGCATGAAAAACTACCCTAGCACCTTTGTGACCTTCATGAACAAGGTTTTCAAAGAACACATTGGGAAGTGAGCAGTCATCTACCTGGACAACATAATTATCTACAGCCAAACCCTAAAACAACACTAGGAAGATGTCCTCCTAGTCCTCTGCACCCTCAAAGAAAAACAACTCATTGCCAAGTCATTGAACAGGGACTTCTTCTTGGCTGAACTTCCATTCCTTGGTCATGTTATCAGCAAGGATGGAATCAAACCAGACCCATAAAAGATATGTGTCATAATCAAAATGCCAGATTCTAGAAACAAAAGTGAACTCTGTACCTTATTAGGTATGGTAGTCTACATTAGAAGATTCATCACTGACTGGGGTGGTCTGACAGATCCTCTATCAGCTATTACAGGAAAAACAACCAAATTTGTATGGACACCTCTACGTGACCAACATTTCTGCCAGCTAAAAGAACAAATGGTTACCACCTCTATCCTTCAATATCCAAGCTGTGAAGGGATACAGTAGTTTAAAAGCTATGGCAACAACCAAAAATACCTCAGATTTAAACAAAATGATTTCAGATTTAAACAAAATCCAAGTTGCGCAAGATTCAGGATTCAATTAATTTATAAAATATTAGTATATAAATGGACTTTCAAACAAAAAACAAAATTTCACTAGCCCATTATACAAAATTATATCAAGCATCAAGTGATGTAGTTCAAACCACAAACAAAATGAACTGACGCAACAAGTGAAATGGATGGATGATGTTCCAGAGTATATTATAATCCAATCAGGATTTATATGAGGCACCAACAGAAGAACTAAAACAAAACAAAACTTGAGCAATCTAGAAGCAAGATTACACAAGCACAAAACAAAATGAACTCACACAAGATGTGTAGTATGAACAGCCTAAAATAGAAAAATAACAGTTTAACAGCCAATCAACAGCTATCCAATTTAGGAACATAGGCATTTTATCCATTTTCATGGCTCCAGATTTGTATGAAAAGGTTTTGAGAACCTTCCAAATATGGACTTGAGATTACAATAAAAATAAATCATTAAATTTTAAAATTTCTACTTTTAGTGATTTTATCCTAGTTTTTTACAATGGTTTTTACAAGCAATATATTTGACAGCGCCAGCAGCCAAGCCAGCTTCAATGGAGGCAAGGCTCAGAACGTGGAGGCACCTGTTTATACCCAAGCCTTTGAGGCGGGTAACAAGGAAGCTGACCTGTATCTGACCACCAACTCCTATGGCTTTGACCTGTTTGAGAGTCACTTAGTGTCTAGCTCTGCCCCTGCTCCTGTACCCACCCCCGCACAACCTGCCCACCAACCAATCAATCAGGATGGCAACCTTGATTTGGAACAACTTCCTGCCACCAGCCAACCTGCCCCCCTACAGCCAATCAGGCTTCAGCTCCCCTTGCCCAGCGCCCCAAGCAACAAATCATCACCGCCCAAATTCTTCAGGAAATTGTGGCACTGAATCTACAGGGTCTGTCCTGGGAACAGATTGCCGCCCAGTTGCAATTTACCTGAGCTACTGTCATGTGGGAATTCAACAACCTGATGAACAGGGGGAATCTGATTGGGATGGCCAAGAAGCCCAAGAAGGCTCCCAAGTCACAAATATCTGAGGCATACCCAATCATGCTTGACCTCCTCCAGTGGGATCCCAAGCTTCCTTTGATCCAGGTCCAGAAGTAGCTTGCGCACTATAACATATGGGTCTCCAAGCGCATGGTGCAGCTCTGGATGTATGGGAAGGTGGCTTCCATATAGGTTCTTACCAATTTTGCCGGCAACCAATAAGATGGTGCTGAGGATTCCCCATATGACACTGCCATCAAATCAACCCTGGTCCAATGCCTGACTAGTCTAACTGATGGTGTCATGTTTATCTCCCATTACAAGCTATCAATAGCTTTTGATGATTTTGGTGAGCAAGGAAAAGCCGCTGCCAAGAATAGAAGGAAGAAGGTCAAGAAGGGGACGTTCATTGGTGCATTTCTGGCTGTTTCAGCCAAGCGTTTTGTCTACTATTGGACAAACCCAGATTTCATCAATGGCTACTCATACAGCCACATCCTTGGTGGATCACTCAACTCCTGGGATGACTCAAATTCCAAGTACCAGGTTTTCTTGAGCCACCAGATGGAGGGTAGCTCCACCGCCCTTGAGGCCATCCAGGGACGCAAGCACCAGGCCTCAGTCTACCCCGCCGGCCATGCAGACATCCATCTGGATGATGTCATCTTTTTCAACATTGGAGATAAACTATGGGAGCGCCTCCCTCAGGCTTTGAACAACCTCTATCTTGGGGTCCTTGACCACAATTTTCTCTTTGGCTGCCAGATGGTGGCTGACTTGTTTGCGCAAATGGTTTTTCATGTGAACATGGGCAACCAATCATGTAAGGATAAGCGCCTTCCACCTTGGGCCACTGCCACTTACCAGCCCATCCAGCCAATGACCAATGAGGAATACAAAAAGTGTTATATGGCAGTCATCACACAAAATCCTCCTGCCTCCACCCCCGCCACCAACACCCCTTACCTGCAAGCCCAACTCACCCAATCCCAGACCCCTTGGGCCAGCACCGCCTCTATGTCTTCCTTCCCGCGTTATTCTGCCTTCTAGGTATCACTCTCCCCCGCCCCAATTAACCCCTGTCACCAAATATTTTCTATTTATATTATCTTTTTTTGAATTTCAATTGTTCATGTTCTCTTTGTTTATAGTTGGTTTTATTCTTTATGTTCAGCTTATTTCTATAAAATCATATATTTACTATGTTGTGTATCTAGATCCAGAACATGGTTATTTTTAGCACTTAAACACACCCCTTGTGAAAATATTAACAACAATTTGGTGATCAGCTAAATTTGAATTAGAAAATTATAGTGTTAGCTGTTTTTAGATAAAGTTGTTACTGATCCAAATTCAAAACCTTAATGATAAATGTTAAGCCAATTGGGAGCCAAGTGATAAAGTGATTGTTGTGATATAAAGGGTCATTCAATAATTCTTTGATGCATGTGCGTTAATTAATATGATTAGCTGGATGTTTTGCCATTGTACGCCATTGCCGCTGTGGCAAGTTGCTGGTGGACTAGTGCTAACCCAGCAGCTGATTGGGCATTAGTCCATCAACAACTTGCCACAGTGGCAATGGCGTACAATGTCAAAACATCCAGCCAACCATATTAATTAGTGCACATGCATCAAAGAATTATTGAATGACCCTTTATGTCACAACAATCACTTTATCACTCAGCTCCTGATTGGCTTAAAGTTTATCATTAAGGTTTTGAATTTGGATCAGTAACAACTTTATCTAAAAACAGTTAACACTATAATTTTCTAATTCAAATTTAGCTGATCACTAAATTGTTATTAATGTTTTCACAAGGGGTTATATCAAGCGCCAAAAATAATATGGTAATCAAAGAAACAATGCCAACACAAAGCAAACAACACATATTGAGATGAGCGTAAAACATATACAAAATGGGTAAAAAGATGGGATAATGTAGTGTATGGGAAAACAAAAAGGAATAAATAAAGAGGCAACAGTATCAAAATAATATAGAATTTATTGGGGCAAAAGCTTTAAAAACATATGAAAAGGTTAGTAAAAATCAATGAGAGAATTGGAGAAGCTTCTGAAGGATCTTGACTTGACAATTGCCAAAATCAAAGACATTGACCGCAAGGTAAAAGCCAAAGTGAATTCTGCCGTCCTCACTGGGGACAAAATTGACAAGGTGTCCTCAAAGGCACTAATGTCAAAAATGCCAGATACCCCAAGAAGACAATTGAGCACTTACTAAATATTCAAAAAACTGTGGTTGAGGGCCTCCAGTTCAAGGCATACAATCTTTCTGCGCCGTCTGTCTGGGTTGATGACCTGGAGATGTATGCCCACCTAAAACCTGCCAAGCATGCCAGGGCAGAGGATACCAAATTGCCTGCGCAATTGATTGCGTCAAGAATGGCCAAGCTGGTGGAGGCTGCAGGCAAGGAAGAAATACAGGAAGGTATCCTAAAAACAAAACTAATAAATTATCAAAAAACTTACCTTTTTTCTTAGAAAACGTAGACGGCAAACTCTGCCAAGTCCTGGTCCCTTTTGTCCTGGCCACCTTTTATGCAAATTATGCCACTCATGTGGCAAAGCAATTGTATCTGTCCCCCCCTGTTGTCCAGGAGCTGGGGGACTGTATCTATGGGTCCTTTTCAATGTTGCGGAAGGCGTTGGCAGAACTTACGCATGCCAAGGGGGCATCCAAGTGGGCAGTTACTGCCTACAAGGATGCCCAACTGGTCTGCCTGGACCTGGTATTTATCAGTGAAGTTTAAGTGTAAACTCCATTGAGCTTGTTGTGACGTCCTGGCAATGCTCCCATTCAAGAATGTACCGGAGATGGGCCAGGCTCATGCGGCTGCTTGCTTCTGCTTCCCAGTGGAGCCCACCATATCTTACCTGTTGGAGAACTTTGGGCATGTGGTGGGCAAATTGGCTGTTGCAGACGCAATAGCCGTAAAGAAGACCAAGATCCTCCTGGCAGACTTTGGGTTGGCCTGGAGTGCCAAGAGACGGGGCTCCCTGCAGCCATGGAGCTGACCTTTGCAAAGACCAGGCACAACAAGAAGATAAGCGTGGTCTATAATAAACTGTGTGAGTTCACAGAAGCCTTTGCAGGGCAAAGGCTTCATCTGGTTGTTTACCTGGGGTTCCTATTCTACTTCAGGATGGGCGCGTCTGTAGAGGACCTGGACGGGGTCCTTCTGGGAATTGACAAGGCCCGGCTTGCACTTGACAGGAAGAAGGTCCCCCCTGGATACGGCTTGGTTGATCATGTGATCCAGGACGCCCTGGTCCTGGCTGGGATATACGGGTTTGTAGCCCCACCTGAAAAGCTGCTGCTTCACTCTCACCTGACCCTACTGCCTTTCACCAGCAGGAAGGAGTATTTTAATAAGGGTGTATCCACCGTTCAAAGTGTGGCAGTGGATGTTGTGCGCCACCTTCATTGCGGGGTGGGTACATACCAAAGAACCCACTACAGGCGCATACAATAAAAATATGATTCCAATAAATTTTATTAAAATTTATAGTATTCTAATTATAATAAATTTTTACAATTTTTACTTCAGTAAACCAGTTTTGCAAAATATATTGCAGAAACAGGTTTCATAAAAGCATAATTTTATGTTAATAAAATAAATTCTAACTTGTACATTTTACGTTTAATTTTTTTAAAACTATTTTTATATTTATTTGACCAAAGTGATTTAAATAGTTTGCGTAATCTAGTATTTAGCATTTGGGATTACCTCAGATGGCATAATAAAATAATATATAATAAAATAAATAAATTACTTACAGCTATTGATGGATCTTCCAAATGTGATTGCAAGCGTGGAAACATCTAAATATGAAATGATAATTAATAAATCTTGGATAGTAAATAAGAGAATATTAAAAAATTGGACACACTAAGCCTTTAATTGATTGGCTGTTTGGCTAGGCACACAGGGATGAACAAATCAGCGTGGCCATAGAATTTGGCCACAGTCTCAGCTGGGAGGACGTGGATCCCAGCCTGCAGCAAATTAAACAGGTCCTCGGTCCCAGTTGGGGTTCCTCGCTTGACAACTTTCTTGAGCCACCCAAAGACTTCCTTGATGGGATTTAGGAAGAGTGAATAAGCAGGCAGGAAGAGAAGGCGCATATTTGCTGTGGCCAATTGCTGGGGGCCCACTGCAATGCTGGTGTCAATCATTGGGAATTCCTCAAGAATGTCAGCCACCTTGTGGAGACCAATGTTGTCCAACACAATCACATTGGTGAAGCCCAGGCTTGTGCGCCTCAAGCGCTCCTGGACCAATCAGAGAAATGACAAGAAGGTACAGCTGTTGTGAGAACCCAATATCATTTGATAAAGCTCAACCCTCTTTGGACCAAGGAGAGCCACCATTGAGTAGGCAGTGGCGCAGACTGCAGCACGCCAAGCCACCCCGTCATTGGAGCCTTTTGGGACATAGCCATACTCATTGCGCATCAACAAGGCAAATGCTGATTTGTCAATATAGTAAAATTTGACCGTCCTCTTGGCTTTGAGGGCAGTGTACGCCTCTACGTAGTTTTTCTGGGTCTAGATATTGGCTGGGCTGTTCCAAATGTAGGGGGATACCCCGAGCTTTTTCCAGGAAAAGCGCATTCCCTTGACCAAATGATAATAGAAGGAAATTGAAGCCTTAATCCCAAAAGCAGACTTGATCATTGCCTGTATATTTGCCAGTTCAAGATGGCAGTCCTGGGTGATCCACTGGCAGATTGCCCATTTGTGCTCCTTGGTGAGCATGGTGGAAACACGCAAGGATTTCTCTGCGGCAAGGACACAACCAGTATTCATGAATTTTTGGAAGGTCTTGCTGGCGTACTTGGGATACACTCCAAAAAGGGCCACGGCCGCCTTTTAATTGCCCAATTCCCGCATTAGCTTAAGCAGGATGATGTGTTTGATGTCAGGGATGCGCTTCTGGGCAGGCTTTTTAGCGGTGGGTATTGACTTGTTGGCATTGGGCACAACACAGGGCATAGGTACCTTGGTATAGAAGGCTGCAACCTTTTTTAACACCAGCTGTCCCTCATTGGTTTGATAGAACTGGGGCTCCTTGTCATCCTCCTGATTGCCATCACTGACGTAGGGCTTGTAGCCAGTATCAAGTACAGGCTTCACCTTCTCCATCATGGCTGACGGGACTGACTCTTGCCGGTAAACAATGTCAAACACATACAAAGTAAGTTCTGCCTCCTTGTTTCTAACTTTCTTTGTAGTGGTGACCTTGGTTGGCTTCCAGGTCAGCTTTGGGACCCAAGGGTTTATGCTCTGCACCCTAGAAGCTTGTGCTCCTTGATCCAGCTGTGTCAGTGCAGCGTCACTATGGAACTCTCCTCTCCTGTCTCCTCCTTGAGTAGGCACTTGGGTTGCACTAACTCTATTCTTTGACCCGCAAGGGCAACTGCAACCACGGCACACAACGGGTGTATTGATACTCTGGTATTGTGTTCCTTCCATTTTAAAATTTAATAAAATATTAAATAAATTTCAATTAAGTTACTCCCTAATTTTAATTTTTGCTTTTATCTGAATATGGATATTCAATTAATATTTTTCCCCACCCAATATCCCAATTATAGATTTTTTATTTCTTAATTAGTTGTTTTTGGTTTTACAACGCCCATTTTAGAATACTCAAAAAAAATCCACCCATTTTCCTGGATTTTACTGCAAAATTCAAACACCCAACACAATATTTTTAAAATTTATGTTTCAGATCTTGTGTCTTATTTTAGATACCTTGGTATCATTCATGATTACAATCCATTGCACACATTAAGTGAGTGATTTTGTTTACACAGTGAGTTGCTATTGTGTTTTTTTTTTGGTTTGAGTTTTGACACACCTTGCTTGGGTGTATTTTGTCACCGATTCACATAGTAAACATATGTACACCAAAAGTCAACTCACACCATTTTGTTTTTGAATCAATGTATTTTGGATTGTATTTTGAATGGTTTCAGTTTGTGTGTGAACCTTTTGTTGCTGTGTTGACTCATTTTGCTCATTAACACCAATAAACCCTGTTAACAGAGTGTATATTTTAACCTGAGAGATGCATTTTGTTTAAATCTGAGGTATTTTTGGTTGTTGCCATAGCTTTTAAAACTACTGTATACAAGTTGGAAACCAATGTGTCTGACTTTGCCATAGGAGGAGTACTCTGTATCCAGACAGCAGAAAAGGAATTCTTCCTTGTGGCATACAAGTCAATGAGGCTGTCTGATGGTGAACAAAGATTTCCCATACACAATAAATAACTAGTAGCCATTGTACACTGCCTCATGAAATAGCAATGTTATCTAGAAGGAGCACAAACATTTAAAGTACTCATCAATTACAATTCATTAATATTATTTAAGACAAAACAGCACTTATCAAGAAGGCAAGCCAAGTGGATGAGTCTCATACAGAGATACCCCATGCAAATTGAATACAAGCCAGGCAAGAAAATGCTTACCACAGATGCCCTTTCAAGGCTATACAGTAAACACATACTATGCCCTGATGGGGACCCTGACTGGCCCATGTTAATCATGGGGAATCTCAAGGAAGGATTCCCACCTGGCACCCCAATGGACATCCAAGAGAAAGTCCTTAAGAACAAATATGTGTTCAAAAACGTATATGGCACTCTGTACCAAATACTTCCAAATGGTGATACTGTACCTTACGTCCTATCAACGCAAAAGATTGACACAATCCTCTGATATCACAAAGACCTTGGACACACCTGTAGCAGGAACTTGCATGAATAACTCAAGACACACTACTGGTGGCCAAAATTGCTAGATGATATCAGAGAGATACTAGAACAATGTGAAGTCTGTGAGAAGTACACCCAAACCAAGGCACCACCCAAGTCTTAGTACCTGTATCCATCACACAAACCTTCAAGGTATGGTCATTGGATATTGTGGGACCAATGCCTGATGAGAACAAGGGCAAAAAGTACGTTATAACAGCTGTCAACTATGCAATCAGGTGGCCTGTGGCACAAGCCACAAAAGAACACAAAAGCAATGATGTGAGGCAATTTATTGGGAAAGAAATCATAGCCAAGTTTGGGAAACCTGACCTTCTGATCACAGATGGATGCACTGAACTTAAGGCCATCAACACAAACATCTACCTTGCCAAAAACAGAATAAAATACATCACATCTAGCCTGTATCACCTTCAAGCAAATGGACAAGTAGAACAACTAAATGTCTCACTTGTAGAAGCCCTCAGTAAGTTATCTACTAACAATCCAAAGGCCTGGGTCAATATGCTGCCAATAGAACTCATGGTCTTTAGGACACAAGTTAACTGTAACATGGGCAAAAGCCCATATGAACTTGTCTATGGACAAAAGCCCGCTCTTGTTAGTACAACTGCAGGACCACAATTACCTCTGACCAAAAAGGTGCCAAATAAAAGTGATCCCAATGTACAGCATGCTAAAAAAGACCAGGAAGACATGGAACAAAAAAGAGTCAAGAGAGAAGCAATCCCACTACAGCAGGAAAGATTCCAAGTTGGGGACAAAATCTGGGTTGTCAACCATGATCAGCATAGGTTAGAACCAGGGTTATGTGGACCAGGCATCTGTGACAGAAAAACCAGGATAATAAGAAGCTGTCTCCATGTGGTGGGGAATCACCCACCAAATCCACATAGAGTTAATGATTAACCACCAACACAGCTTCAAATACTGTTTTGTGAAATTTCCAAATGAGATACTAGGGTTAAGTAAAATAATTAACTCTAACCAGAAAAGCCCTAGATAAATAGCCTGCAAGAGAATCAGAGTGTCTTCAGCATAAAATTTAGGACATTTGGATAGCACATGAGTTTCAGCTTTGACAGGAGTAGGATCAGCTCTGAGATTGACAGGGATTGAATTAACATTTGGCAGCAATGACAACAAAGTACCAATGACAGGCCCCATCTTCCCATAATAATCCGGCTAAAGATTAAATTGTAGGGAATGTAGCGCAACAATCCAACTAAATGATGCATTTCAAAATTAAAGTTAGACCAGGGAATATGCAATTTTTATTGAGTAAATTTTGGGAGGACTCAACTCTTAAGAGTTAAAACAATGAAAATTATTCAATATTTATCAAAAATTGATTAAGCAATACCACCTGGATCCTGGGCTCCTATTCCTTCCACACTATCAAGTGAGTATCTAGTCTAGGTTGCAAAGAACCCTTGAGTGACCAACTTCTGACAACCATGCTGATTAACAAGTTCATATCTGGTGATCCTTAAATTATGTCAATTTATCAACGTTAACTTACAGGGGGGAATCAGATTTGACTGGCAAACTAGAGCAGATGTAACCCATTTTTGATCAACTGTTTAATTCAAATCCGTTAAATCAGTCAGTTTTGTTAAAGGGTTTTGGGCTTTCTGCACTTTAATAATCAGCTGAATAATTCCTGGCATTATGGAACTTACTGTGACAGCATTGTCATGGAAGTCAAGCCCAACAATACCTACCTTGTCAAAGGAATTGGAGCCCAAACTGAACTAAAATGTATGCACCATGACCAATTCTGCCTGTGTAAAGCAAGAAAAGCCCAAAAAATTCCAGACTCCCTGTCTTCAACGCCAAACTGGATCAATACCAAGCCCGCATCCCCAACACTCTAAGGAAAATTCCCAAGGCTCTGCCTTTCAGCACTCCAGGGGGGATGTTGCAATATCTTTGATTACTCCCTCTTGGGGAATTAACACCCCAAGTAGATCACCAAATGAGTCACCAAATGGCTCACCAGCCAACCGGTAAATTGGTGGCACTACTATCAGTTGACCATCTATTACAGGGATCAAATAATCCAGATTCTAAATGGAACACAACTTGAATAAGCCTTGTGACCTAAGAGAAACATTACTAAGATAAGCCCCATGACCTCCATGACATACATGGACAGTATGTGGCTTCCCATGATACTATATATTATCATATATTCATATCCAATAAAGTATCATTCTCTTCTTAATTTTCCCCTTTATCTTGTTTATTATACTTCCCAGAAGTATACACATGACACTTGGTTTATTATGTACTCAAGTATTTTGCCAGTAATTCTGGTTGTTTTAACATTCACACAAACATGTTTTGATGGGTAATGATGGTTTACTCAATTGTAACATTGCTTACTGGGTTCCAAGTGGCAAACTTGGGACCTTACCTAGCTAAAATACTCCCCCAGTTAGTAGATATTTACACTCCCCTTAGACCTCCACCTCAATTCCCATCAAATACTTGGGGATCTCTACCAAATTGTGTTTGGATATTTATCCAAGAAGTCAAAAAAAAGCCCAATAAAAGCTCAAATTATTACTTATGGAGTTAGTCTAAAGATTCCCTCTGTAAGAGAGGGGGGCTAGACTAACAAAGTCTGGCTCCCATCCTGGTGGTTGGTCCCACCAGGATGCCATTCAGTGCAAGACTGGGATAGCTGCTTGAAGGAGCCTTCCAAAGGAGACCAGACGGGAGGGAAGTAAGCATCCAGAGCCATTACCAAAGCTCCAGTAAGTAACCACAGAGATCAATCCCAAGTGGAAGGGGCCTCTACATCCAACTCAGGGATTTGGTGCAAGGGGGAAGGATTGTCCAAGTCAGAAGAAGGAATCACAGTAGTGCCAGATCCTAAAGGGGGTAACAATTCTTCAAGATAAGAAGGCAACCAAGGGAACAACTTGTAGGATACTGAGTTGGTGGGAGCCTGGGTGAAGTGTTCAATTACATTTACAAACAGACCAGGAATAAACTCAGAAGATTGAGAAATCAAGGGAAGTTTGCTCCAAAAGACAGGGTTGGAGGACCAGAACAATAGAAAAATAGGCACCAGTATCCACATATCCATCTTGTACCAAGGAGGCAAGATGATTTCAGTGGGGTGTCCTTTTTTGCTAAAACTTCTGGGGGGACGGGCCAGGTGCACAGGTAATTAACAGGAAATGGTCTGAATTAATATACTCGGAACCACTCCCAACAAAAAACAATGGGCAGGTGGGCCAGGGAAAGCAGGAGGCAGGGACAACAACAGGAATTGAGACAATTTCCTATATTATTTAACAAACTTCTAAACTAAAAAAGGGTTTTGCAAAGTCAGGTGTTTATTCAACAATTGGAATTGGTAAGCAAGGGACCTGACAGCCCATGCTTCCATTTTATGCAAAGGGGGGTGATAGGATGGGAGGAGATATGAAAGGGGCTATTGGAGTGCAATCTAAAGGGGAGCCTATTAAATAGTACTAACCAATCTTACCCTGGTTTGAGACCAAGAAAAATAGGGGCCGCGGGCCCGGATGTAAAACTCAGTCCCTCAATTGGCTAGGAGCCTTCCAAGGACTCAGGGTGTGCATTTCCCCTAATGACTTCCTCTGATGTCTCCATTGGAGTACTCTGAAACCCAATTATCCAGGCTGAGGGACTTCCAGACCAGGGGAATTGGCAGCCTGGGACGCCACTGATTACGGGATTCGATACCCAATTTCCCCAGGCTGCAGGTTAGGCTTTTCTGGATTCATGCGGGCCGCATTTTTCTGTTGCCCTCTAGTTGTTTCAGGACCGGCTGACACCAGGACAACAAACAATCTAGCTGAATTAATGTCTCCTCTGCAGTTGGAGGGGACTCCAAAGGAGAAATGGGAACTTCAGCCGGAAAAGCCAACACAAAGCGTTCATCCACTGTGTGGGCCAAGTCCTTCAGGTTTTGGAGGGGTTTTGCCTGCACGCGGACCACTTTTTTTGATGGTCTGGGAAATACATCCCGATCCAGGGCCAAAGGTGGGCCACGGAACTTTACACCCCCCACCTAACCCACCCAAGAGACACCCCTGGTTTACTATCATGAGCAAAAGCAAATGGGAGCAGTGGTGTGTGCATCCAAAGCGGGTTCCTCAATTTTAGTTGAGTCAGTTTTCCTTTTTTTCTATACATCCAAAATTTGTCCAGATTTTCCTAAATCAAGAAATGCACACATAACCCCTCATATCAATAGATGATCAGTTTTGAAACATTCAAACTTCAACTCTAATTTCATCCCCTCTCTCAAATAAATGCAAGAGTTGTAAAGAACCTTGCTTCATCATTATATAACCTAATAAAGTTTGAAATTTTTTGGTAATTCTGACCCTTTGGTTTTATTGATTGCTTTGTAGTGTTAAGTTGATCCCTTTCCCCCTTTGGTTTCCCAGGAACTGTTGGTGGCAACCTTTTGGTTGTTGCTGAAATCATGATTTTATTATAGTTGGGAGCAAGGTTTTGTTTCCTCCTAATCTTTTCCCCAATTCTCATAATATGCTGATGGGTTGTCAACAGTTCAGCAATAGACTCTTCATTGCCTATCATGATTACTTCATTCATGTTCTTTAACCCATTGGTAGTTGCTTGATGGGATACTTCTATCTTGGTGAATCAGATAAAATCTGGGCCTTCAGCTTGCTTATTGGTTGACCGTAAAAAACATGGTCAGGCGGTCCCAACTTCTGCTGATTCATCAATGTCAGATGTGGGATTTGACTCCTCAAGCTGAGCATCAATTTCTCTGTCTGGTAGATTATCAATCATGACAGGAATGACTGTGCGCTGATTAAGCACCCCTGTACCCTAGATTGATCCAGTTTGATCAGAAAATCAATTGGTTGCAAAGCTCTATCTAATTCTGTTTGCTCACTGGCCAGCTGCAAAAAATATGGGTGGCCGGCCCAAACGCCTGTGAGATCAGTGGATTCAATGAAGGACTAGACCAGGTTTGTTTTGGTAGTCATAAATTATCCATCTTTTTGAGAGAAACATCATTCATGACAAACTTAAAAAGAATAGCTGAATGTAAGTGAAAATTCTCCATGATAGCAGGTCAAAAGTCCTAATCCTGACAGGTTGACCCCCTGGCAACACTTTGCACTAAAGACCCATTATCCCTCTATTTGACTACCCTGACACTCACAGCCAAAAGCAGAAATCAACTCAAGTTACCAAACAAGGAAACATAAACCAATAGTAACCTTGATCCATATACAAGCTTGATTTTGTGCTTCATTCATTAGTAGGATCAAGCCACCCCCTACCCATTCAGGCAATTCATCAGGGGGTACCCTGTTCCTCCTAAAGGATTCACTTCAACTATATTGTTGTGTTTGACTCCTGGGGACGACATCCAGGAGGACACAGCAGGAAATCTTTATAACAAAAGATTTGAGGTTCAAAGCTAGCCTTGGGTTAGCCTTCAGGGCAAAATTAAGGGCATGTAACTTAATTTCCTGGAATACAAGATGAGGAGTTCCTTTTGGCAAAAAGGAAAGGAAAAAGCTTGAAGAATATTAAAGCCAACACAAATGGGGTTAACTTGTCTTTATTAGGGGAAAAAATTCTACTTAAATAGTAGACAAGGGTTGATGATCACTCATTAGGTAGACAGAGTGGTCGAGGGGGTCACATTGGGATGAGGTCATACCAGGATCAGACAAGGGCAGGTATGGTAATCCAGAATGGGTGGACATTGGAACAGACCCATTTACAGAAGGTGAGGATTTTCCAAAATCGAAGGCGAAACCGACCAAATCTTCACGCATATCACTATTTGAAGGCCATATTGAAATAGCATGAATGGCATGATTTACGACATATATAATATCTCACATCTCAATAAAGGCATTATCTAGTTTCCAAATATTTCCCCCTTTTAACTCTACTAATACAGCACAGTTATGACAAGGGGGTCTTTGACAAAAGATCGAAATTCAAGCCTGCCTTATCTATTTTACACACCTTATTGAAGCAACATAACAATGGCACCGAATTATTGTTTCGATTGAACGGGACCTTTTCTCTATCGTTTTTTTTAGGGAAAGTTCTAGCAACATGGAGTACAGGCTTGGTTTGCTTCTTTTTAAAAATCTGTCCTTCCACTTTAAGTGTGGAGGTTACAGGTTTCGGTTTGGAAATTTATTCGATCAGCTGGTAAATAATATCTACTGTAAGTTGGTTGAACTTTTGGGCAGCCTTGGGGAGGCTTGGATTTTCATTGGAAATCGTTTAAATTCTAAATTTAAACATGTAAGCTTGAATCAAGCCGGATATGAAGCAAGAGCCCAAGTCAGGAGGCGTTGAGCTCGGCATTGAGAAAAAATCTATCAGGAAAGTACAAGGACCCCAAAATAGTTTTATTGTTGAGGTTATAGAAGATTCAGTTAGTCGTAGTTTTATTAGCCATGGGAAAAAATAGCAATACAAAAAAGGGCGATGATGACTTTATCCGCACTATTCATGATGGCCAGATAGTGCCTGATCTTGAACAAGAAATAAATGAGGTCAAATCAAAGGGAGGTAAAAATCTGAAAGACAAGCAGTCAAAAAAACCCAACAATAAGAAGACCAAGGCTGAGAAAACCTCAGAGAATGCTGATTTTGATATCGATCCTGGGTTCACTTTTGACACTGACGAGAACACCATAGTGGCTTCAAACTTTCATGTATTGGGTTTTGGTGCCGCTAGAGATGGTCTAAGGGTGCGCTCCACTGAGAATAAGCGCACCAGCATCAATGAAAAAATTTCCCTTCAGCTAGCAAAAGATAAAGTTAAGAGAATCAACAAGAACAAAGATGCTGAAGGAAATGACGCCACGGAAGAACAAGAAGCTACTTCAGACCAAGAACAAAATTTGTTTGCAGAATCTGATCAAGACATAGTTTCTGATTCTGATGAGAGTGAAGATGGCTTGGAAGAAGATATAATGGAAAAGAGGCGGCAGGATGACAGCGATGAAGAACACGAAGAGACAGCAGAAGAAAAGGCACGAAAAGATGCTTATTTTGCACCTGAATCAGAATCAGGTTCTGTATTAGGACAGGCCGATACTTTTGCAACTATGAACCTTTCACGACCCATTTTAAAGGGACTGAGTGGGCTTGGTTTTGTTCGCCCTACTCCAATTCAAGCTCGAGCGATTCCAGTGGCCCTAATGGGTAAAGATGTCTGTGGAGGTGCTGTTACTGGTTCAGGAAAAACAGCTGCTTTTATTGTTCCTATACTGGAGCGTTTGCTCTATAAACCGCGGGCAGTTGCTCTCACAAGAGTCCTTGTTCTTTGCCCAACTCGTGAGTTGGCTATCCAATGCCATAATGTCGCCACTAAGATAGGCACATATGCTGATATTACGTTTTGCTTGTGCGTTGGTAAAAGCTTTTGTTTTGATCTAATTTAAATCTCAGGTGGGCTTTCGATAAAGTCACAAGAAGCGAACCTCAAAATGCAACCAGATTTTGTCATCGCTACACCTGGTCGACTCATTGATCATTTGAGGAATTCCGCTTCTTTCAATCTCGATTCTATTGAGATCCTTGTTATGGATGAGGCCGATCGAATGTTGGAAGATGGTTTTGCCGATGAGCTTAATGAGATTGTATCTGCTTGCCCCAAGGAGAGACAAACAATGTTATTTTCTGCCACCATGACAGAAAATGTTGATGAGCTGATCCGCCTTTCTTTAAGAAGGCCGGTTCGACTCATGGTCGATTCTAGCAAGACTGCAGCCAAAAGGCTCATCCAAGAGTTTGTCAGAGTTCGGGCTCACCGTGAAAGTGATCGTGCAGCCCTACTGGTTTCGCTTTGCCGTAGTAAATTTAAAAGTAAATGTATTGTCTTCTTTCGCTCCAAAGCCGCTGCACATCAAATGAAAATAGTTTATGGACTTCTTGGATTGAAGGCATCCGAACTCCATGGCAATCTTTCTCAGGAGCAGGTACTTGAAATTGCTAAAGCAGATAAACTCATTTTTCCAAGCGTATCCAAGCACTTGAAGACTTCCGAGATGGGACAGTTGATTTCCTTCTTGCCACCGATTTAGCTGCCCGTGGTCTCGATATTCAAGGGGTTGACACTGTAATCAACTACAACATGCCAAGTAATTTTTCGCAATATCTTCATCGAGTTGGGCGTACAGCTCGAGCTGGGCGTGCAGGTCGCTCGGTCAGTCTTGTTGGAGAAGGAGATCGCAAAGTTCTGAAAGCTGCTATCAAATCTATCAACTCGGTCGACTTAACTGTAACAGTTTCCTCTGTTAAGCATCGCACTGTGCCTCAGGAAGTGGTTGAGAAGCTCAACTTGAAGCTTGCAAATATCGCCCCTAAAATAACTGCTATTTTGCAAGAGGAGAAAGAAGAGAAGATGGTAAGATAGATATCTTATGTATGCTAATAAATTAGATCAACAAAGGCCTTATGGAAGCGAATAAAGCTTCTAATTTTATCAATCATGAAGACGAAATCAAATCTCGCCCAGCTAGAAGCTGGTTCCAATCTTCCCAAGAAAAGAAGAAAGCAAAAGGTAAGGCGTTTATGGTTGATATGCTTATGTTTCATTAGCTTTAGATGGCAAGGCCTTCAAGAGAGCCAAGCACTAGTTGTTTTTTTGGATCACTCTACTTATAGAATGCTATTTTTGCAATGCCCAATAATAGATTACAACTTGAATATTTCCCCAGGGTTTAATATCTGCCGTATTTAGTATCATACACTAAATCATAAAACGCAACTCATTTTTATTGCTTGTCTATGTCTTGTTTTCTTGGCTAGTACTGAGCCAAAAACACCAGTTTGTTGTCTTCAAGTCACGTTAAAATAGGATTACGATTGAATAAGTTGAACTGAAGGTTTGAATCTGCTATAGGCTACAAGCTATTTATTACACCTGAAGCCCTATTTCTAGTCAATCTCTTTACAAGCCACAAAGTAATTGTTTTTTATTATCACTGACTGTTTATGTTTACTTGCTAGAAAAATTGAGGGATTTCCTCAACTTTTAAGCCAAACATTGATTCATTGGGCCAAGTACAAAAATAAATACTTTTATTGCGCAAGGGTTGGCTGTGGTCACCATTTTTATCAGCCTGTCTGTACTGATCTTGCTTTAGCAGTTTATAGTTTGGAATAAAGACTCAGATGCACTGAAATATTGGAAGATTATAATACCAATTCCCTTGTTTGAGATTTTACTCATAAGTATGCAAATTTATCTTTATAATAACCTACATGCTGTTGTTTGCTATTCAACCATTGCAATGGCCTCAAACTATTAACTTATGAAGCTAACTTTTCTCTTCAATTGGAAAGAACATTGCTTCTATCTCCCAGCTTTTTTATTTCTTAACTTTAACCCTCCTCAAGTATTTCTGAACTGAATCCAATTTAGCCATATATGTCTAAAAAGCTTGGGTACCAAGGTAGATCTTCCTTACAAGTAGGTATATCCAAGCCCAATTTCTAATATTTTGGGATCTATTTTTTAGATCAAGAATTTTTAAAAGGCAAGCCAGATTGGCCCTTAAACCTTACACCTTATAAGCTCTGGAGAGGCAACCATTCACTCCAACAAAATGTGTGATTTTCCATATATGAACTCTTTCTTACAATTATACATTATATATGATATCATTCAAGTTTCTATATATGAGTTAAGAGTAGAATCTATGTCACAGTTGTTGTAACTATGCTGTATTAGCAGAGTTACACGGGGAAAATAATTGGAAACTAGATAATTATCTTTATCAAGATACATGACTTATATAGTTTGGATAAATTGTTTTAAGAGGAACAAGATTGGGACAATCAATTGGATTGGACAGGGGTGAGCGGCTTGATCCTTATAATAAGTCAAGCGCCAAATCAAGCTGTCCACTGAGCAGAGATTGCTGCTGGTTCTTGTTGCCTTGTTTGGGAACTCAAGTTGACTTCTGCATTTGGCTTTGAGTTGTGGGGAAGTCGTTTGAGTGGCACAGGGTCTCTTGTGTGGAACTTTTCTGGAAGGTTGACCTCGCTGTTTGATACTATGGTAGGCAAGGCAATTCCTGACTTGGGTCAAGGAAAGCCTGGGGTCCCACTGCACAAATTTGAGCACAATGGGATATGCTTTAGTGATCTGTTACTCCAGCATCACTGTAAAGTCACTTCCCCCTTTAGCCTTGGACAGGACAATCTTCCCGCGTTGCACAAAAAAATCTGCTCAGAAGCCAGCCAAGCCCCTTAATTCCCTTTAGGATTTAGCTCATACAATTGATGAGAGATTTGTATTGGCATACCCTTCCCAGGTGCTAAATACCAATGTGATGAACTCAGTTCCCACTTGGAAGGAATCTCTGATTAATTTGGACTACCTTTTTGGCTTGGGCCCATCCACACTTGAAATTAATTAAGTCCAAACAATCAGGTCGCGCTTCGGTTACTTCAACAAAATACATCTCAACTGGAATTAATGGCATTCAGAAGTGTCCTTTAGGCACTGGCCAATCAGAATCAAAGCCAGAAATTATTGCAAACCCCTTCAACTCACTGGATTCACCTTGCAAAATTTCTCCTGCAGCCAATCAAATCCATGCCTTGGGTCAGGTGACCTTGAATTCTAAACTCCTCCCTTAAAGCAAGACAGGGGACTGAAAGTCCCCTGTTTGCTCATTCTTACAAATAAACTTTGGTTTTCCAAACTTATAATTTTAGTTTCTCCTTAGGGGCTTTTGCTTGGTCCCTTTTCAATTTTCTAAAGTGTTAGTATTGGCTTTCTTTTCCCTTACCTACTTTCCTTGCTTTCAGGTTCCCTGGTGTTCTTTTGAATCCCCTACAAGTGTTGTTAATGTTAACATTGAAGCTTACTGTTTTGCTTTAAGCTAGACAACTTGAACTTGAAAATGAGTGATTTAATTAATATAGTTACCTATTTAAAGTTTGTTTTGCTCCCATTTTGCTTTTGCTTCTGCTGTTGGTTCATATACACTCAGAGCTTTTAATTACGCTTTTGAAGTCAAGTTCACACAGCTGTTGTTCTCCATTTCCTCTTAAATGTACCAATAAGACTAGTACACTTGTTCCTGCCTTCTGGTTGTTGTTTAGGTTGCAAATTAAGGAAACTATACCCAGCTTCTGGGTTCCAATTTTCTTTAAAGAAACAAAACCAAGCTCAGATGTTGGTGCCCTTTGTCAAGTTTGTTGTCCTCAACCTGGCACCTGCCTTGGTGATGATATGGTGTACTTTCCCAGATCTCTGGGGTTGTATTTCTCATACCCTCCACCACGTTGGGAGCAACCCCAGTAACTTTGTAAACATGCTTGAGGATCTCCCTGGCCGAGCCCAGGATATCTTTGCCACCAGTGAGAATATTGTAAAAAGCTTGACGTGTGACAACCTTGAGCCCTCTGCCCTCAATTCCTTTCCACCCATGACCCCTAGCCCAGCCCCATTTCCCTCAGAGATCCCAGTCTTGCAGGCCCAAGAGGAGGATCCAGACAGTTAAGAGTCTGCCTCCAAGTGTTCTCTCTGGTTGCTTGGTGGAATGCTCCTGATGTGACGGAAATTACTGGATAATATGAAGCCGTTTCTAAATGATGGGGAATTACAAACCAAATCCACATAGAATTGATTATTAACCACCAACGAGGCTTCAGATATTTTTTGTGAAATTTCCAAATGAAACTCCAGGATTAAGTAGAACCAGTAGTTCTAACCAGAGTAAACCAAGATAAATGACCTGGGAAAGCATCAAGGCATCTTCAGCATAGAATTCTGGGCATTGAGAAGGGACACAATTTTCAGTTTCAAGAATGGGGGGAGGAGCTACAAACTCGGCTGACATGAAATTGACATTTGGGGCTGCCAACAACAAAGTTCCCGATGCTGGGCCCCATCTTCCTGAAATGATTCAGTTCAGAATCAGATTGTACAGGATATACTGTAACAGCCTGATCACAGGATGCATTTTTTAAAATTTAAAATTTAGAACTTGGGATAATTGATTTTTATTGAGTAAATTTAGGAGGACTCAACTCTTAGAGTTGAAACAAGGAAAACTATTCAATATATATCAGAAAAATTGACTAAGCAATACCACCTGAGTCCTGACCTCCTATTCCTTCTATGTTGCTAAGTAAGTATCTGGTCCAAGTTGAAAAGAACCCTTGCGTGACTAGTCTCTGACAACCATACTGATTAACAAGCTCATATCAGGTGACCCTCATATTACGTCAATTTATCAATGTCAGTTTGAAAGGGAGAGCTGGTTTCAGCTGGCAGACTGGAGCAGCCGTGACCCATTTTCAATTGACCGTTTGGTTCAAATCTGTTAACTTGGTCAATTTTGATACAAGTTTTCTGGCCTTCCAAGACTTCTTACTTGGACAGACAATACCCAGCATTATGGAATCCACCATGACATTACCCTCTGCTTTAGCCCTGGGCACAATACCACCATCTGGGAGATGGGATAAGGAGAAATTCTTATGGGCAGGTGGGAGTTTCATTGCAGCTAAGGCAAGTTTAGGGTGGCCAATAGCAGTGGGATTGCGCTTGTAGAACTCACGGTTCAGATCTGAGGAATTTGAACAATTGTAGTGGGGAACCCATGGGTTTTCAGAATCAGGATAACCTTTCCAAGACACTAAATATTCCAAACAGCAGCAGTTCTTGCAGGAAGCCAGAATACAATTTAACTCATACTCAGGTTCACCTTCCACAAGAATGGGTTGGGAAGAGAGAGTCTCTGTTCCTTTGAAGGCAGTAAGAAGACATTCATGGAAGGTATGGAAAATCTTGAAAGCAGGGGGTAAATCTAGCCAATAGGCAGAGGGATCAATCTGATGTTTGACCTTGAAGGGACTAACTTGCTTGGGACCTAATTTACGACAGGGAACCTTAAGTTTCATATTGCGAGCATCAACCATGACTAGATCACCTGGCCTGTAAGTTGGCTCCTCCTTGCGCTTATGATCTGTGTATTCCTTGTAAGTTGTCACGGCAGCAGCAAGAGTAACTTATAGCTCCTGATGGACCTGCTTCAATGCAGCAGCTTGATAAGTTGCAGCTTTCACACTGCTAACCAAACAAGGGCCAATGTTAGAAGAAGGATTGTAACCCATATTGGCATAAAATGGCGATACTTGAGTTGACGTGTGTGTGGCATTATTATATGTGAACTCTGCCATGGGTAAATTATCACACCAGTCATCCTGTTGCCAATTAGTGTAGCAATGTAGGTAGACCTCCAAACTTTGGTTTACCCTCTACGTTTGTCCATCAGATTGGGGGTGAAAGGCTGTGGAACGGCATAATTTGATTCCAAGAATTCTAGTAAAGGCTTCCCAGAACTGAGCAATAAATTGAGGAACACGGTCACTTACAATCTCCATTGGGATGCCATGTAAGGAAAAGATTCTATTCACAAACAACCTAGCTGTCTCCAATGAAGTAATTGTGGTCAAGCAAGGTACAAAGTGTGCCATCTTTGTGAAACAATCAACTACCACCATGATTGTGTTAAACCCATTGGAATTGCGAAGCTCACTGATGAAATCTACCAACACAGACGTCCAGGGTCCCTCAGCAGGCTGTAGTGGAACCAATAACCCAGTTGTCTTGTTCTGACTGGCCTTGGATCAAACACTTATCAGGCAATCCCAAACAAAAGCTGCTAACTGCACAGTTAAACCTTTCCAGGAAAACTGGCAGTGGATTAGTTCCACTGTTTTGTTTTTCCCTGGGTGACCAGCTGTTGGACAGGTATGATTAGCCTTCATGATTTCATCCCAAATAGTGCCCTCAGGAACCCACAAACAACCTTGATGATATAGGACTGAACCAATCTTATGATAACCCTGAGGCTGACCCACTGGGTTTGCACATGTTAGCTCTAATAGCCTATCATAGCTTTTGGACAAAGTTTGCAGAAACTTGACCTTGGAATACAAGTCTAGGTCTGCGCCCTCAGCTAAAGACATGGTAGCCAACGTAGCCGGCAGAGACAGTAAAAAAGGAACCACAGCCTTGTCTGGAATCATAATATGTGTGTTAAACTTGGCATCCATACTAACATCTGGGAGATGGGAAGGGTTCCTACTTAGTTCATTGGCCAAATGATTATCAGATCCCTTAATAAACTTGTAGCGGAACTTGTATCTTGACAGGTCACCATGCCATCTGGATTGACGACCCAACAAAACCCTGGGTTGTCAATAATATAGAAGAGCTTTGTGGTCAGTTCTTACTACAAATGGATGACATGCTGACATGAGATGATGATGCCAATGCTTTAACAATTCCACAACAGCCAACAATTCCTTGTTGTAAATCATGTAGTTTTGTTCTCAAGCCTCCATTTTCCGGGAGAAATACCCTACAGGTCTCTCAATCCCATCACTAGCCGTCTGCAACAGCACACCAGCCACAGCGTATTTAGATGCATTGGTGGAAACCACAAAAGGAAGCTCAGGATCCACATGTCTTAGCACTAGGGAGGACAACAAAAGAGCCTTGACTGCTGAGAAGGCACTTGCACACTCAGGCGTCCAGACTAAAGTTGTCTTTCCACTAGCCAAATATAAAGGGGCGACCACCTCAGACAAGTGGGGGGTTAATTTCTTCAAGAACGTACATGTACCCAAAAAACTAAAAAGTTGGGATACTGTCACAGGTGCAGCATACTCTCAAACTGTAGCTTCCTTGTCAGGGACAATGGTGTGGCCATCCTCAAAGATAATATTACCCAGAAAGGTAACCTTATGTTTAAAGAATTCACACCTACTCCTCTTGATGATCAAGTTTGCTTGAAGAATGCGCTCTACAACTGCCAATAAGTGAGCCTTATAAGACTCCTCATCCAGAGAAAACACCAATATATCATCCATATATGTGATGGCGCAAACACCTAGGAGATCCCCCAGGACTGAATCAATTAACTGCTGAAAGCAAGCCAGGGCATTCTTCAATCCAAAAGGCATTACACGGAACTGGAAGATACCCTTCTTGGTTCTGAATGCTGTTAACCATTCCATTCCTTCTGCAATCCTGATTTGATTGAAAGCATTCAACAGATCTAGTTTTGAGAATACCTTGGCCTTCTCAACACACCTAGAGATCTGTGCTTTGAGGGGTAAAGGATAAGGATCTGGAATTGTAATGTTATTAAAATTCCTGTAGTCAACACAAGGACAAAGGGACCCATTAGACTTCTGAACAAACAATAACAGGGAGCAGATCAATGAAGCCTTCTTGAAAATGTAGCCTTTTGCTAACATGTCACAAGTCCACTCTTCCAAACATGCGTCTTCCTTCAAGGTTAAAGGGTAAATAGGAGACACAATTCTAATCAGATCAACAGTAACCTTAAAGTCAAAGTCAAACTGAGTGTGCTTGGGAAGGACCTTGCCTCTAGTGGCGTCAAATGCCACGGACCAGGGTTGTAAGCATGCTGGTAAATCCAAACTTACGGGGACAGGGACAGGAAACAATTGTATGGTCTGTGATGATTGCTTCAATTTAGACATATCCAACAGCGGAATACAAATAGTTATACCCAAAGAATGTTCCACCTGCAGCTCATTTTTCTCCAGTAAGGTTGATACATTATGATCTCTCCACCAACTCACTCCCAAAATGATAGGATACATCAGGGTAGAGCAAACAGAAAACCTTGCAGTAAAGGACTGACCTGAAACTACAAAAGTAACTGGCTTCTTCAGCTGGAAAGAGGGAAAAGTTTGACAGTTCCCACCCCTAACAAGCATTCCTGGGTGATACTTGAGTTGTAGCAAGTTGGCAGTCTCCACACTCATGAAATTTTTGGAAGCACCTGTATCCAACAAAATAGCTGGCTGATTGATAGTCTGACCATTATCATGCTACCATAGAACAAGAAGTAACCAGAAGTAGATTTATTTGCAGCAAAGGTAGCAATCTTGGCAGGGTCTTGTTTTTCATCAGTGGTACAGACAGCAGCTAAAGAGGCAGGATGCTCCTGGAAGTAACGCTCAATCATTTCTTGGACAGCAGCCGGAAGAACAGGGTTATCACAATCAATAGGCATGAGGGGCAACTCTTTGGACGTAATCACAGAAGATTTTGCAGGTACAACATGCTGAAGCATTACCAAGGAACTATCAGGACCAGACACTACAGGAACCTCCTTCACTTCACCAGGTTTGTTCACCACTGCCAATTGTAGCTGAGATGAGCTAGGGGGAAAACAATCTTGGCTTTGGTTGGAAGGAACTACTGCAGATCAGGGACCCAAAAACCAGGAGCGCGCAGCGGGTTTATCCTCAATTACCAACATACCTTGGTTGGAAGTAGACAGATTTGAGACCAGAGAAAGAATTTGGCTTACCAGGGCCTCAGTTGTGGTTAACAGAGAATCCCAAACTGCCAAATCTTGGGCAGTCTGGTCAACTGCTAACCACAACACTAAGAGTTTATTCACCTCAGGGACATTGATTGTACGGCAGTAGGTAAAAAACTGAGGAAGGAATACCAAAAGCAGAGTTGTACCCTGGTGGAAGGCGTACAGCTTATGATATACTTTGAGCTCCTCAATAGATACACACAAATTTTTTAACAAGGGGTATAAAGATGCACTCTCAGTTAAAACATGTGGATTGCGCTCCACTGCGGACAACAACCATTCACAGACATCTTCAGAAACCTTTATCATCACGTGGTAAACTTAGGATTTGTGACTAAGGCTAGAGCCAGAATAAAGTGATAATGCTGACAAAACTTTACGCAAAATTTCATTAGTAAGTGGAGCAGGAAAATAATCCGGACACCAAAATAACATGACACGACAGAAATAGGAAACAGAGGATCCAGTCTCTACAACTGCAACTGGAGATGGAAACCACAAATTAAAGAAAAGCCCAAACTGAAAACTCAGAAATGAACTGATGGAAATAAACATAGTAAACACAGATATCTTGACAGAGCAGGAGAAAAGAAACACAAATTCATAATGAACTGCATCCAAAAACTCAGAAGTAGAAAAGTTGAGTAATGTGATAGAAATTACTGGATAATATGAAGCCGTTTCTAAATGATGGGGAATTACAAACCAAATCCACATAGAATTGATTATTAACCACCAACTAGGCTTCAGGTATTTTTTTGTAAAATTTCCAATTGAAACTCCAGGATTAAGTAGAACCAGTATTCCTAACCAGAGTAAGCCAAGATAAATGACCTGGGAAAGCATCAAGGCATCTTCAGCATAGAATTCTGGGCATTGAGAAGGGACACAATTTTCAGTTTCAAGAATGGGGGGAGGAGCTACAAACTTGGCTGACATGAAATTGACATTTGGGGCCGCCAACAACAAAGTTTCTGATGCTGGGCCCCATCTTCCTGAAATGATTCAGTTCAGAATCAGATTGTACGGGATATACTGTAACAGCCTGATCACAGGATGCCTTTTTTAAAATTTAAAATTTAGAACTTGGGATAATTGATTTTTATTGAGTAAATTTAGGAGGACTCAACTCTTAGAGTTGAAACAGGGAAAACTATTCAATATATATCAGAAAAATTGACTAAGCAATACCACCTGAGTCCTGACCTCCTATTCCTTCTATGTTGCTAAGTAAGTATCTGGTCCAAGTTGAAAAGAACCCTTGCGTGACTAGTCTCTGACAACCATACTGATTAACAAGCTCATATCAGGTGACCCTCATATTACGTCAATTTATCAATGTCAGTTTGAAAGGGAGAGCTGGTTTCAGCTGGCAGACTGGAGCAGCCGTGACCCATTTTCAATTGACTGTTTGGTTCAAATCCTTTAATTCGGTCAATTTTGATACAAGTTTTCCGGCCTTCTGAGCCTTCTTACTTGGACAGACAATACCCAGCATTATGGAATCTACCATGGCACCTGATGGGTTTGGACTCATATTTCCCCCATCTATCTGCTGCATCCTCTCTATAGACACCCCTTTGAGTGGCCATACCAGTCTTGCACTGGATGGCGTCCTGGTGGATCCTCCCTCCAGGATGGGAGCTGAACTTAGTTATTTTAGCCCCCCTCTCTCACAATCACCTTTTGCTTCTTAGCCCAAATGCCATCCCCTTTTTCATGAAATTGGTGAATTCTTGCATTACAGTGGCTTGGGCAAATTTCAATTGGTCAGCAATTTGGCCCCAGGTTAGGCCATACTGGTTAAGTGCCACAACCTCCTTGAAAATTTGGGCAGTTATGATTTACTGCTTTTGGCTGCTGGATTACAAAGCCATATTATAATTGGCTGTAGTCAGAGACAGTTGGATGTTGGATTTCAATTGCTTTATAGAAGGTCCACAAACTCAATTGGGTGGTTGAATGGTACCCTATAAGGGTGATGAGGAGTAACTTCTGGGGAAGTTTAGAAGATAGGTTTAGAGAAGAAGATTAGTTTTATTGGATAATATTTCAGGCTTATATATTGTGTGCGCTATGGCAGGGACCTAAGTTGGATCAAATATATTGGAGGTCATGTGTGAGTCAGGTTCAGATAGCTGGATATCTGGACAAGTCAAGGAATATTGGTTTGTTGCCATTTCAGGAATGTTGAACCAAGCATTGGATTGGCACCAAACCAGGCAATGACTGAATTTTACTTGTGTTGGAAATGGCCAGAACACCAGTACATTCTGCTCCTCAACAAGGGGTTGATCAAAGAAGCATAATCAGGGCTAGACACTGGGCAATGCTCAAACAGGTTGATCCCAGTTGAGCCAGGAGATAGGTATAGCTCCACTTCCTCCTTAATCATATCAAAGATCTGGGTGTAATTAAAGCTTCATTACAAAAAGTTTCCTTGTCACGGCCCATACCAGAGTCTAGCTGGGCTTCCATAGGGGAGACAGGCTGGTACTGGAAAGCCATGTACACAATAGGTGCAATGCAGACCAGGTAGTTGACTGCAGTGGCTAGGGGGCGCCAACTCCCAGTATGGGGAACAACCTGGTTGGCCAGCCCCAATACTGTGATGTAGACAAACCCCAACTTGCTGAAGTCCTGGGAAGGAGACACATTGGGTAGGGGAGCAGCAGGAATCTATTTCATAGTAGGCGTGAGATCCAGATGATGAGGGTGGAAATACTCCAAGTCAAGAGTGCGGGATGGATTGAATGAGATAGCAGGAGTATAACCAGGAGGATATGGGTAGGCAAGATTATATTGTGCTGTGGATTCCTGAATAGATGCAAAGAGAATAATTAAATTGGAGCAAAAATAGACAATTCTTGCAATAAGATAATTATTTCTGGGCATAAACTTGCTTTATTAAGATGTGAACAGTGAGGAGGGCTTCTTCTCCTCACTACATATACTTACTGGTAATTTTGTGGCCTTTTGTGCCACCAGGGAACTGATGGATCAATTTCAGTTGAACTTACAAATTTCACTGGAATTTGCATACTTGGGCCAGGGGGTGGGTGCTCATTGGTTGGTATAACATGAACCTTTCTCAAACTACAGAATGCCAAGATGCCACAGTTATTTATAGATCTCATGAGCAATTGTGCGCCCAATTGCACAATCAAACAATTGTGCTCCTGATGTACCATTTCCTGATAGTTGAGAGGCCCAAATTTGATAGTGGAATTGAAGCCAGGGATTCGAGGCTCATGTGCCTCTCAAATCCCAGGCCATTTTTTAGTTGAAAGGGGGGTTTCTTGCTCTGGGAGATACTTGGTAGGGGTTCCCAAGCTGTGGGGGTTTTGCCTCTAAGAAGGCCAGTGTAAGAGAGGGGGCTAGACTAAAAAGTCTGGCTCCCATCCTGGTGGTTGGTCCCACCAGGATGCCATTCAGTGCAAGACTGGGATAGCCACTTGAAGGGGCCTTCCAAAGGAGACCGGACAGGAGAGGGGAGGGAAGTAAGCATCCAGAGCCATTACCAAGGCTCCAGTAAGTAACCACAGAGAGCAATCCCAAGTGAAAGGGGCCTCTACATTCAACTCAGGGATTTGGTGCAAGGGGGAAGGATTGTCCAAGTCATAAGAAGGAATCACAGTAGTGCCAGATCCTAAAGGGGGCAAAAATTCTTCAAGATAAGAAGGAAATCAAGAGAACAACCCATAGGATACTGAGTTGGTGGGAACCTGGGTGAAGTGTTCAATTATTTTTCAAACAGACCAGGAATAAACTCAGAAGATTGAGAAATCAAGGGAAGTTTGCTCCAAAAGACAGGGTTGGAGGACCAGAACAATAGAGAAATAGGCACCAGTATTCACATAGCCATCTTGTACCAAGGAGGCAACATGATTTCAGTGGGGTGTCCTTTTTTGCTAAAACTTCCGGGCAGACGGGCCAGGTGCACAGGTAATTAACAGGAAATGGTCCAAATTAATATACTTGGAACCACTCCCAACAAAAAACAACGGGCGGGTGGGCAGGTGGGCAGACGGGCAGGTGGGCCAGGGAAAGCGGGAGGCAGGGACGGCAACGGGAATTGAGACAATTTCCTATATTATTTAACAAACTTCTAAACTACAAAAGGGTTTTGCAAAGTCAGGAGTTTATTCAACAATTGGAATTGTTAAGCAAGGGACCTGACGGCCCATGCTTCCATTTTATGCAAAGGGGGGTGATAGGATGAGAGGAGATATGAAAGGGGCTATTGGAGTGCAATCTAAAGGGGAGCCTATTAAATAGTACTAACCAATCTTATCCTGGTTTGAGACCAAGAAAAATAGGGGCCGCGGGCCCGGATGTAAAGCTCAATCCCTCAATTGACTAGGAGCCTTCCAAGGACTCAGGGTGCACATTTCCCCTAGTGCCTTCCTCTGATGTCTCCATCAGAGTACTCTAAAACCCAATTATCCAGGATGTGGGACTTCCAGACCAGGGGAATTAGCAGCCTGGGACGCCACTTATTGCAGGATTTGATACTTAATTTCCCCAGGCCTCAGGTTAGGTTTTTCTGGATTCATGCAGGACACATTTTTCTGTTGGCCTTCTAGTTGTTTCAGGACCAGCTGACACCAGGACAACAAACAATCTAGCTGAATTAATGTCTTCTCTGCAGTTGGAGGGGACTCCAAAGGAGAAATGGGAACTTTAGCCGGAAAAGCCAACACAAAGCGTTCATCCACTGTGTGGGCCAAGTCCTCCAAGTTTTGGAGGGGTTTTGCTTGCATGCAGGCTACTTTTTTCAATGGTCTGGGAAATACATCCTGATCCAGGGCCAAAGGTGGGCCACAGAACTTTACAGCTAGCTGATTGTCAAGGGCATTCTGGGTCCTGACATCATCCCCTACCATATTCAATCTTGCAGAGCACGACTCTTTATTTTGAGACTTGTATTTCTTCAGCAGGGTAGCAGCATTCTCCAGGTTGGATTCTGGTTCCCAAGTATTCTCTTTATTGAGGTACCCTTTCCATTTGACCATGAAGTGAGGTTTTTGGTATCAGAGTTTGTGTCCCAGGATGGCTTTGACCTTGTGTTCCATGAAACTTCCTACTTTGATGAGTGGGGGAGCCGTTCTCACTATCTGGTGCGGGAGAGAAGGTCATTTCTTCTTTGATAACAGGAAGTGGTGGAATACGTTGTGAATCTTCCATACAGGGGGCAGTTATAATTGGTACACTACCATCCCAATACACTGTAAGACCTTGTAAGGACCTGTTTGTCTGGGACTCAAGCTAGTGCAAGGGGCAGTGGTCTTAATGTTCTTTGTGCTGAGGTACACAAGGTCTCCTACTTCAATTGGGGGGCCAGGGCTTTGTTTCTTGTCAGCAAAATCCTTGTATACTTGTACTGCTCTTCTCAGGTTCTGGGCACATTCTTCTTGGCATGTGTGGATGTTACTGACCCAGTCTTGTCCCTCTGGGTTATTGGCTTCCTCTGTGGAAGGGGCATCTCATGTGGGGTTGAATCCGTAGTTGGCTTTGAAGGGTATATACTAATGGAACTGTGGTCTTGGTTGTTGTACGCAAACTGAGCCATTGGTAGGTGTGTTACCCAATTGTTCTGTTCCAAGTTAACATAGCATTTCAAATACTGTTTGAGGACCTGGTTTACTCTCTTGGTCTGTCTGTTACTCTGGGAGTGGTATGCAGTAGACAACAATCTTTTTATTCCCAAGTCCTTTAGGATTTGGGCCCAAAACTTGGAGGTGAATTGTGGGCCTCTGTATGAGACCACTTCTTGTGGAAGTCTGTGGTTCATGAATACTTGGTTCCAGAATAGGGCGGCAGTTTCCTTTGATGTAACTTTGGTTATTGTTGGAATGAAGTGAGACATTTTGATGAAACGGTCAAAAATTAAAAGGATGGCATTGAATTCTTTTGAATTAGGTAACTCTACAATATATTCCATGGATACTGACTTTCAAGGGCCTTCTGCAATCTGAAGAGGTTGTAGTAATCCTTCTGGCTTTCCTTGCTTAGGCTTGGTACGTCCACATGTCTTGCAACCACTGAGCTATCCTTCAATTTCTGGCTTCATCCTGGGCCACATGTAGGTTTTCTGGATCCTTTTGAGAGTCTTTGTACGACCAGTGTGTCCTTAAATGGGGGAGTTGTGATATTTCTTCAGTATCTCTAAGTGCAGTGGACCTTCTGGTACGTAGGTGCATCCATGTAGCTGCAGGGTGTTTCTATGTAGGGAGTAACCTGTTTGGTAGTATCAACTGTTGATATCTTTCTTTAAGTCTTCAATGATGGAGATTCAGTGCTGGTCTACAGCCTGGGCTAGTTGGATTTCTTCTCTTCTACTGGCTAGTCCCAGGAATAGGAGCATTGGCTCAATCATTCTTGGAGACAGCAAGGATTTAGTGTTAAATTCTTCAATCTCTTTTGCTCTAGGAAAGAGGTCTGCTCTTTGGCTTAGGGCGTCAGATACAATGTTGATCTTTCCAGGTTTGTAGCTAATTGATAAGCCGTAATCTGCTAGGAATAGGGCCCATCTAGCTTGTTGCTGATTCAGTTGTCGCAGTTTGAAGAAGTATGTTAGGGTTTTGTGATTGGTCATGATTCTCACTGGGTGACTGGTGTCACACAAGTATCTTCTCCAATGTTTCAAGAACTGGATGATAGCAAGCATCTCTTTATTGTAGATGGGGTAGTTTAACTCAGGAGGAGTGAACTTCCTTGAGTAATAAGATACAGGGTGCAGCTTACTATCATGTCCCTCCTGAAGCAACACCCCCCCCAATGCAAAGTCAGATGTGTCTGTTTCCACAATGAAGGGCTTATTGTAAACTGGCATTGCCAAGACAGGGGAGGAAACAAAGGCGTTCTTTAGCAACACAAAGGCAGATTTGGCAGCGTCATCCTACACAAAGGGGTGTTTCTCAGAGGTAAGGCGGGTCAAGGGCAAGCAGATCAAAGAAAAAATTTAAAAAAAATTTGGAAAAAATCCTGGCAGAAGTTTGCCAAGCCCAGGAAACTTCTGACCTCCTTGCAGTTCTTAGGTTCAGACCATGATGTCACGGCCTCTATTTTGTTGGGTGACATTGCAAAGCCTCTGTCAAAACAGCAGGCTCAAAGTG